>JAJOZX010000006.1:0-472500 GCA_023014485.1 Bathynomus jamesi | reverse complement strand
AATATATATATATATATATATATATATATATATGAAAATTATTTCACGAAAGTGACACGTGAAAAATATTTATGATGAATAAAACCACGAAGGGAAAAGAAACACAAAGTGGTGCTCAAGCACTTTCGTCTAATGACATCCTCAGGAACACTCAGTGTTCCTGAGGATGTCATTAGACGAAAGCGCTTGAGCACCACTTTGTGTTTCTTTTCCCTTCGTGGTTTTATTCATCATAAATATTTTTCACGTGTCACTTTCGTGAAATAATTTTCATATATATATATATATATATATATATATATATATATATATATATATATATATATATATTATTGCCTTTTTGTGAAATCAGCCTTTTTGCAAAAGGGTTAAGTCGTGATTTTTTCGTTAAACAAAGAAAATCTCACGGCTTCACCTAACCAATCGTCAAGGGCGGACAGTTGACCTAACCGGGCATTCAATTAACCTAAATCGGCCTTTTGCAAAAAGGCTGTAACATATACTGTATATATGTGAAAATTATTTGGATCGCTTTAACATATTGCTTCCCAAAGCATTCGGGAAGCAATATGTTAAAGTGATCCCTCCTGGGAAGCAATATGTTAAAGTGATTAACACTGGGAAGCAATATGTTGAAGTGATTAACACTGGGAAGCAATATGTGAAAAAGAGAAAGGTTGGTTGGTTAGAAAGAGGTTGGTCATCTAGGCTAACTAACGAAAATATCACGACCTAACCTAACCAATCGTCAAGGGCGTACAGTTGACCTAACGATTGGTTAGGTTAGGTCGTGATATTTTCATTAATTAGCCTTATAAGGCTAACTAAAGAAGGCTGGGGGCCCTGATCTTCAGGTGATCCAAATATTTTACATTCACAAAAAATGGCAAAGCATAATAAGTTAAGTTGTCCATAAATTTACATTTTCTCGACTAGCTAATCTCTAAATATTATTATAAACTATCGTAATGTAACTGTAATTGGTTGTGTAATGTCTATTTTTGGGAAGCAATATGTTAAAGTGATTAACACTGGGAAGCAATATGTTAAAGTGATATACACTGGGAAGCAATATGTTAAAGAGAGGTTCCTGGGAGGCAATATGTTAAAGTGATCCAATTATTTCACGAGGGTAACACGTTTTTAACACATTTATGATGAAACTAACGACGAAGGAAAAAGAAAACAGGAAATAGTGCTTAAACACTTTCGTTTAATGACATCCTCAAGAATAATGAAATTAATAACAACATTGAGACTATATATAGATCACAAAGTGAAAATAATAATATGATTGGTGCAGAAAAATATTGTCGGAGGAGTGTACAATTTACGTAGAAAAGCTACCAGAGTTTAGCGTCTTACCCTTCTTCCCTAAATCTGTTTTGAATAAATTCAAAATAACAGGATCAAGCGAAAAAAGGCCGTGGCTAGGGTTGAAATTGTTTGTAAGTTGAATAATGGCAGACTCGAGAATGTTTCGATGAACAATGTTACTTCAGTGAAACAAAATTGAAACATTATTCCAATCAGTACAATGGGACAACTGTGACAAATGGACAAAAAGGGCATTGGATTCATTCAGAATTCAGTTTTAAATTCATTCAGAACAGATTTAGGCAAGAAGGGCAAGGGGCTAAAACTCTGGTAGCTATTCCAGGTAAATTGTATGCTCCTCCTACAATATTTTTCTGCACCAATCATATTATTATTTTTTCTTTGTGATCTACATATATATAGTCTCAATCTTGTTATTAATTTCAGTGTTCCTGAGGATGTCATTAGACGAAAGTGTTTAAGCACTATTTCGTGTTTTAATTTTTCTTCGTGGTTATTTTTATCATATACAGTATATATATATATATATATATATATATATATATATTATATATATATATATATATATCGGTCAATTCGTTTATAACGCAAATTAATAGTACCTAACTCTAATAACAACTTATGATATATATATATATATATATATATATATATATATATATATATATATATATATATATAATATTGAAATAACCTTCAGAAAAAATTAAACTTCCACTCCGAGTACTTCAGGGAAACTGAAAATACAGATGAGTTCGCCCAGTTTATAACGATGCCTTACCAGAAACTCACACCAAGAATCTAATCCCTTGAATTATTGAAAGATGATAGGAAACGGTTTTATACTGATTAAAAATAATGGAAATACTCTTGCAATCATCAAGTTTATATGTACCGGAACTATCATTAAAATTAATAATGTCTTTAATATACGCTGCTTCAGTTATATTTCTTTTAACACTTATTATTTCTAAACAAGACACCCGAATTATTCCGACCAATTGCACGATAATTGCTACGTACATGGACAAATATGGCTTTATACGGGTAAAATATGAACAAGATCACGCTCACTGAACGTCAACTGATTGGGTGGAGTACCTGTGGACAAATCAGTCAAAATTTGGAATCTTTGGGTCTACAGGAAGACAGTAAGGCAGGGTGAGAGATACCTGCTTACAACCAGAGCTGGGCAATAAATACATTGAATGTATTTAAATGCTAAATACTAAATACATGGGAGAAATGTATTTAAATACTAAATACTAAATACATTTTACGAATGTATTTAGATACTAAATACAAAATACATCAATTGTATTTAAATACATTTGTAAATACATTTTAAATACATACAAATTTTAACATATGCATTCACTAATTCGTGTTTTGATAAATTTCTACTTTAGGGGACACGGTGAATTTCGAAATAAATACACCACTCGATAGATCAGACGATTTTAAAAGCTTTTTCATCAATGAATTTTCAATCGCAAATTGGATTGATTGCAACGAGTTAGTTACACAGGCCCACTTAAGGCAGAGCCGTTTTGTACGATTATTCGGTCAATTTCAAGATATGTTTTGATGTTTAAAAAAACACTTACCTTCAGATGAGTGTACAGATTCGTTGTAGCATTGCTTGCAGCAGAGACTTCGTGTTTACACAGCAAGCAGGTGCACTTTACCTTATTACCGTCTTTAGATTTAATTTTAAAGTATTTTCCATCAAACAGAGGGTGCACTAAATTGTTATCTGCAGATATATCACTGTTTGATTCACCGGATTTGCTTGTTGAAGCCATGACACGCACACGATAAAGAAATCAACCGCTTTCGACTAAAAGTGGCACACAACTGATTGAACTGACACGTTGAAACATGAACCATGCTGTACTACACTGTCGACGCGTCGTACTGTGCTAGTACAGAACGTGTATTAAACCAGTAAAAGTATTTACATTTTTATATTTTGAGTATTTAAATACATTGTATTTAAATACTCATTAAAGTAGGGTGTCCGAGAATTATCTGTACAATTTTTGGCTGTTATTAAAAGTCAACCATGAAGTGTAGAAATTTCAGTGTTGTCCCATTTTACAGAGAATCTCATTAAATTTTTTCTGATACCAAGTTTTGACAAGTTTTTTAGAAATTCCAGTGTGTCCGAACATTATCTGTACAATTTCATCTTTTAATAAAATTCTTGATAACACACGTAAAATTCTTAAACAAGATTATTTAGAATCTGTATTTTCAAAAGTTTCTTTTATTAAAGTAACGTTGTTACAAACATTCGATATGTTCACCATTAGTGATTCGCAAAACATCCAATCGATACTCCAAATGTTGCCATGTACGCTGCAGCATATCCACATCAATTCGCTCAATAGCAGCTGCGATTCTTGCTTTTAAATCATAAATGTCTGTCACCCGCGTACATTTCTAAAAAACTTGTCAAAACGTGGTATCAGAAAAAACTTAATGAGATTCTCTGTAAAATGGGATAACACTGGAATTTCTACACTTCATGGTTGACTTTTAATAACAGCCAAAAATTGTACAGATAATTCTCGGACACCCTGTATTTAAATACTATATTTAAATACATGAAAAACAATGTACTGTATTTATAAATACAGTTCTAAATACACAAATGTATTTAAATACATATTTAAATACAAATGTATTTAAATACTGCCCAGCTCTGCTTACAACCAAGAGTAAAGCATGGTGGAGGATCAGTCAATGTTTGGAGGTCCACAAGTTTATCTGGAGTTGGCTCCTCGTGAAAATCGATGTTACTCTAACTAAAGGAAGTACAAGCGAATTTTTCAGCTGCGTGCGTACTAGATGGAAAGTGTTTGATTGAATGAGGGTTCATCTTCTAACGAATAACGACCCCAAACGAGCGTCACGGATTGTAAACAGGGACGTAGCTACAGGGGTGTGTGGGGGTGTCAGTCCCCCAATCAAGAAAAACTTACAAATGCAGTTGGAATTTGGGAAAAACTGGAAACCAGTTCGAATTTATTGCTACTGGTGTCCAGTAGCAACGTGATATAATAATAATTATAATATTGTTTATTTACCGTCTGCGGAACAGATTTTCAATGAATAAGAACAATTAATCAGTAAATAATAATTGTTTATGAAAGTAGTAGTAGTGTGGGAATAGAGTTATAAGAATAAATCATAATCACAGCTAGGTACTTAATAAGTAGAAATATATAGTTGTAAAAATAAGTTAAAGATTAACACTCAAATGACAAGACTAGAAGTGAAAACTATACACTGGTCTACAAATTTTGAAAAAGTCTGTGCTTCGGAGATAAAATGTGTTTCCTATTATGGATTTTGGGGTGCTGAAAACGAATATGACCATAAAAACAGTCGATTGGCTACAGTTTCCAAGAAAATTTAAGTTACACATTTTGCGTATATGTATACCATATATTAGTAACATACCTGTATAATGCAGTCACTTATATTGATTCAACCCGTCGCTTCTTTGCTTGTCTTTTGTATTCAACTTCTGGAGCATCTCTTGTTATTGTCCAGCAGTAGTCTGCTAACAATGATGGACTCCATTTCCCCTGGTAGCTTTTCTCCATCGCTGAGATATCCTGGTGGAAACGTTCACCATGTTCATCGCTGACTGCTCTGCAGTTGGCCGGAAAAAATTCCAGGTGCGAATCGAGGAAATGTATCTTTAAAGACATATTGCAGCCCATTTTTTGATAGGACAACAGCAGGTTTTCCACCAGCTCCCTGTAATTGTCAGCTTTGGTATTTCCGAGAAAATTGGTTGCTACTAACCGGAAAGCATTCCACGCTGTCTTCTCCTCACCACCTAGGATACGGTCGAACTCCTCATCTCTAAGAAGCTCGCGGGTCTGTGGACCAACAAATACACCCTCCTTGATTTTTGCTTCACTGAGCTTTGGGAATTTACCACCGAGGTGCTTAAAAGCTCCCCCCGTTTTATTCATAGCCTTAACAAAATTTTTCATGACGCCCAGTTTGATGTGTAAGGGTGGTAGCAAAATCTTGCTCGATTCTACAAGTGGAGGATACTGAACATATTTTGTTCCAGGTTCCAATGAGTGTCGGAGTGGCCAATCCTTCTTGATGTAATGAGAAGTCCTAGCCCGACTATCCCATTCACACAGAAAACAGCAATACTTAGTGTAGCCCGGCTGCAGTCCAAGCACGATAGCAACAACTTTCAAGTCACCACAAACCTGCCACTGATGTTTGTCATAGTTTATGCAGTTCTCAAGTTGCCGCATCATCTTGCATATGTTTCCTTCATGTGGACTGCATGACCAACTGGAATTGATGGCAATACGTTGCCAACATGCAACAAAACAGCTTTTAGACTCAACTTCGATGAATCAATGAACAGTCTCCACTCATCAGGATTGTGAATAATGTTGAGAGCTGCCATCAGACCATCGATGTCGTTGCAAGCTACAAGGTCACCTTCCATGATGAAGAATGGGACAAAATCTTTTTGACGGTCACGAAACTTACACACTCTAACATTTTCAGCGAGGAGATTCCACGGCTGCAATCTGGAGCCCAACAGCTCTGCCTTATTCTTTGGCAGTTCTAAATCTCTGATAAGGTCGTTTAATTCATTCTGAGTTATCATGCGCGGTTTAGAAGATGTCAAGTTATAAACAAATTCAGGGTCTTGTGAAGTTGAAGGCTCACAAGTTTCGCAGGTTCCTTCATTCTCCTCGTCCTCTGACTCCAGGGAGAATGAGTGTGGGTGCTCAGGAACGGGTAGTCCTTCGCCGTGAGGTACCGGGCGTATAGCTGAGGGTATATTCGGATATTGTAAAATCCACTTTTTCTTCTTGCAAATACCTTTCTTGACTGGAGGCACCATGCAGAAGTGACAATTGCTTACATGATCTGTTGGTTCCCTCCACACCATTGGCACTGCAAAAGGCATAGATTTCCTTTTCCGATTCAACCACTGGCGAAGGTTTGTTGCACAAGTATTGCAGCATATGTGTGGGGCCCGGCTCTTGTCCTGATCTCCAATCTTACAGCCAAAATAAAGGTGATAGGCTTTCCTAATCACGGCGGTTATAGCACGCTTTTATGATGCAAAAGTCAATTCTCCACAAACATAACAGAAGTTATCTACACTGTTCACGCAATTAGGAGACATCTTTGTTCAAATTAGGCTGAAAAAAATTCAGTTTCAAAAGCAAACACAAAAAAGAGTTTGACAAGGGTGTACTGTATGACTTCCGCGAATGAACTGATGCTGTGGCGTATTATGTAGACGCCTGTGACACATCGACGCCTTGACTCTACTGCGCATGCGCGTAGTTATAATTTTTTTATTTTAATAAATTAATGTAATTACATTGCATTTTAATAATTTTAAATTAGGTAAGGTTAAGTTAGGTTAGTATTCCATTTATATTAATATCAAAAACATTATGGGAAGCAATATGTTAAAATGATCCAATCTATTTTTTAATAAATAATTTACAAATACATAATGTAATAGATTGTAGTAATGTCTAGTTAAGAATATTAATTTTTGTTTAATTAAGATTATAATGTTTAATATAAATCATTTACTAATAATTGTGAAATTACGAAAAGTATGTTTGTTGAAATTGTTTAAAATGGGAAAGTTGGCAATCCTGAACAGAGGCCCACAGAGCGGACTACCCCCAAAAAGAGTCAGTCGTCCGGCAGCGCGTTAAGCGTGAAGTTGGGGCCATGTAACCTTAACATTAAATTAATTGTTTTGTGCCCCTCTCAGACGTAAAATATTATAGTAAAATTTCCTACTCGCATCCCCTCAAACTACTTAAACCATTTTCGGAATTAAATAAAGTGTTAACAAGCGTTAAAAGAGTGTTAATGAACCCCCCCTTCCCCCTTTGTGTTGTAACGGCTTTCAGTCTCGGCGTGGCTACCATGAATATAATTGTATAGTTTTGTGGAAATGAGTAAAGAGAGTGTAAAGATAAATGCAATAGAGAGCAGAAAGTAGAGTAAATAATGAAGAAAGTAAATAAATAAAAGTGATCACGACATATTTGGTGGCTAGCGGCGGTCTTACATCATATTTTGTATGAGGCTTACCCACGTGTCTGTTATTTCGATTAAAATTCTTCCAACCCGGTATATTAGCCAATAGCGTTAATGAATATTTTATTTCGATTATTAAAATATCTAAATGCAAAGTTAACCCCGTTTGCAGGCAAGTTTCGATTTCCATTCCTTAAAATTTCATGGTGTGTAATTTCAAAATGGCGCATCGCCTTCGACATCCTTATAGCGTCCCTTACAAACTTCGCGCCTAAAAATTTAATTTTTTTTTTTTTCTTTTTTCGTGGAGTTCGTTGATTCTGAAATGTTCGTTTGTTCCATTTTTCATCGTACGGTTCCGTTACTTTTCGCAGTCTAGTGACTCAAAATTTCTTTTAGTCGTGGTGCAGAGTCGGTAGAAAAATTTGTCTGACTCAATATTGCGAGTCATTATTACGTTAAATTTCGTTCATTAGGTCGGAGAGGGCATAGTTTTGAAAATTTATCGTGCTGCCTGAGGGCTCAATTTTTCTTTTTTTCGTCTCTTCCACTGTTATGCCTGTTTCAGCTTACCTAATCATAATAATAAGAATAACGATTAATAAATAAATTTTACTGGATTTGTACGTAAGTGAATTATGTTAGTTTAAATACAGTGATACACATTTTATACGGCCCTTTAAAAATGTTTGAGCGAAAATTTGTACCGCATTTCTATGTATATATACATATATAGTATTGTAAGACACTTCATGACCATGAACAATTTTCTGGGTTTCATTAGTAGATTTTTGATTATATTTCGATTGGTTGTACTGTATATAATAATAGGCTTATTTTATTGTTTATGTAGGTTGTAGGTTGTATGTAGGAAGCTTTTTGCTTCGCTTCGCGCTAAATAGGATTAAGTTACATTTTAAGGGACAGTCGAAAAATAATCTTAAACATATTAATTTGTCAGATTATAGGCTGGCCGTTACGATTGTGTTAGACTTCAAAATAAGCTAAATTCGTTTAAATGAAATAGAGAAATTGTGTTGTGAAATTTTCAATAAATATTTTTTGGATTTTTTTATATACTCATTAATTATATACTTACATATTAACTTATACGTATATTAGTTATATATATAATTATATATATTTATATACTCAAATTTGGTAGGTAGGCTGATTATCTATTTTTTTTCCTCTCCGTTCCTTTCGTTCATTTTCACGACAATTCCGACTGATATTTTGTAAAATGGCTATTGTATTGTACTAAAGAAAGATTTCTTGTAGGCCTATCGTTAAATATTGTTCATATATTGACCGTCACTATGGTATATGTTGAGTATTAAATTCTTAGTTATTTAACAAAATTTTAATTGGTTTAACATAAATAATCATAGGATTTTTTTTAATAAGCACAAATGTTATGCATTAAATTCTAAATTGTTCTTTCACGCGTAACATTGAATTTATTAATTATAGGTCTAAAAGTGCGGCGGTACACATATTTTACAAAATTTGGATATTATTAATTTTTTTTAATTACAAAAATTTGTGTAGAAAATTCTTTTCATATATTGTTTCTTTACGTTTTATAGATTCATTTAATTTTATTTTTATAGGTAGGCCGATTTTTTATTTCTTTCTTCCAGTTCAATGAAAATGGTAAAATTTTTATTTGGAATTTAGATTGTATTCTAAAAAGGATGTTTTGATTTGATATTTTAATTTGGGTATTAGAAATGAAAAATGTCCTTTTTTTTAGTTCGAGCGTTTGCATAGAAAAAATTACAAAATTAGGTCAGGATATAATGCAGTTTCATTCGGTTAGGGATATTTGTATAGAGGTTTGCTTATAAACAAAGCGACCGCTCTGAATTATGCAATGTTTTGTTTTTGTTTACAGTAGGTTGCGTGTATTTTTGAGTGCATATTATCTATTCTTATTTAGTATAACGATGCAAATTTGTAGTTTCACTTGGAAACGATAAATTACTGGGATTTTTGTGATTTGCAAACCATACTGGGGTTTCTGTTGAAGGAGAGAGTTGTATCTCAGATGTAATTTGCGAATTGCGAGTTCAATTCGTATGAAATTTAACGTTTCAAGTTGGAATTACTGTATTAAAGTAATTTTCGGTAGTAATTTTTAATTTTTTTTAACTTTTTAAGAAGTTTTGGAAAATTGTTATTGTTTAAACCTTCAGTCGGGTACTAATGCATTTAAAACATTGGCTCGAGTGTTCCCTCGGAAATGGAGCCTTCTAGATAGCCAGTAACGTTTTTGTGGCGTCTTTGTGTGCTCCTCCTCAAAGGGCAAGAGGGTTCATGATTGTCAGAGAAGTGATGACATGAAGTTTCTGGAGTTCATTTTTGTCTTTTGTATTTAAAAGTATTGATGTGATTTCTGACGATAGTTTGAACAATAATATTTCTTAAATTATACTAACAGTTACTATGTATGGGCGCTTTTATATTTATACTGTACAATTTTGTTTAACGTTTTATGACTTTTTTATCTTCTCCGATGTAACTGCCATAAGTGACCTTATTGGTAGCTAGATGTGATTAAATTTTTGCGAAATTTTTAGATTTGTCATTTTTTTTCTGTGAATTTGGCCAGAGCAAATGTGTAGTTATTGTTTCGAAGTGAACTGTCGAGAAAATTCGGTAAATTAAATATTAAATAAATGATAAGCAGTACAGAAACACGTTTCGAATAAATTTTTTTTTTCAAAATTTCAAAAGGCTCGGTTTGGAGGCAACCAAGTTGAATCCGAGTTCCATCCATTGAGTTTAGTCGACCGGATAGGTGATCGATCACCAATGATGAGAGAGAAGAGAAACCAACTGCGCAGGGACTTGGCGCAGGATGGTTTCGGAAGAGAAGAGATAGAAGAGAGGAACCGAATGCGCAGGGACTTGGCGCAGGACAGTTTCGGAAGAGAAGAGAAGAGAAATTTACGTGTGCAGGGTCTTGGCACACGAAAGTTTCGATCGAAGATGGTCTACTGGTATTTTTCGGGCAGTAGCTGGTCACGCTGCTCGAATGCTTCGCTAAATATGTGTCGTAGCACGCGGTAGGCAAGCCACGAGAGCTTGAACGGGTGTCTAAGACTGTACTGTCCATACAGACATACAGTAGGTTCGTTGGGAAACGGCCTACGGCGGAGTGATCGTTTGATTGTTGCCAGTAGAAGAGTCTTTCAGCTGGACGTAGGAAGAGCAGCGTTCACCGACAAAAGTGGAGATGAGACAAGGCGAGTTTCTTCATCGACTTCTAGAATTGCAAATTCCGTCCAATTCCAGCGCGTGGTCCCGCTTTCAGTATATCTCCCCCCTGATCCTTTTAGAATTGGACGTCTCTTGTTTTTTTTTCGCCATTTGGAGAGAGAGCGGAACCATTATAGCGTGCTGCCCTGTTGCATGTTGATTGATGCAATCCCTTGCATTCTAGCGAAGTGAGCAGGAGAGCTGCGATTGAAAATTGAAGTCCGTTGTCAGCGTGCGGATTGTGATCTAAACAACGTCCAGCAAATTAATGTACTGATTATTATGTAATGAAATTATAAGTGAAAGGGTGCGATTATTGCCCATATTTGTTGTGTTTTTCGTGAAATAGTATGTGCGCTCTTGGTCAGTATTTTATGTAAACTTTTTCTTATTTTTTCTAGGTTGCCCTGATAGTAACTGTATAACTATACAAATAATTGTTTCAAATGTAAAGCGATCTTTGATGAGAAATCGCTGAATAGATTGTGAACTTGAGATTTGTGACCACTGTAAGAAAATTTTCCGTTTTTTTTTTTGGCATGTGTAGATTAGTTACAGGTTGTAATTTAATTATTAGTGTGAAATGTTATTTTATGCAAATGTGAAAATTATAAATTTTCGATTTTTATAATATGATACAAAATATGTGTGGAATTTGTCATTCTAATTATTTCTTGTCTATCAACTTTGAATTTGTTAAAGAAAAAAAAAAAAAAAAATTGCAAAATATATAACTGTTGAATAAATTATTAAATTTGTTAAACGATATTAATAAGTTTTCCTAATGAAAAACTTATTTTCAAGGGGGTGATGCGAGTGTAGTAATGCCTAGTTAAGAATATTAATTTTTGTTTAATTAAGATTATAATGTTTAATATAAATCATTTACTAATAATTGTGAAATTACGAAAAAGTATGTTTGTTGAAATTGTTTAAAATGGGAAGAGTTGGCAATCCTGAACAGAGGCCCACAGAGCGGACTACCCCCAAAAGAGTCAGTCGTCCGGCAGCGCGATAAGCGTGAAGTTGGGGCCATGTAACCTTAACATTAAATTAATTGTTTTGTGCCCCTCTCCGACGTAAAATATTATAGTAAAATTTCCTACTCGCATCCCCTCAAACTACTTAAACCATTTTCGGAATTAAATAAAGTGTTAACAAGCGTTAAAAGAGTGTTAATGAACCCCCCCCCCTTTGTTGTAACGGCTTTCAGTCTCGGCGTGGCTACCATGAATATAATTGTAAGTTGTGGAAATGAGTAAAGAGAGTGTAAAGATAAATGCAATAGAGAGCAGAAAGTAGAGTAAATAATGAAGAAAGTAAATAAATAAAAGTGATCACGACAAGATAAATTTAAAATTACATTTTATTGCATATATATATGTATATATTTACATTAATTTATTAAAATAAAAAAAATATAACTACGCGCATGCGCAGTAGAGTCAATGCGTCGATGTGTCACAGGCGTCTACATATTACGCGACAGATGCAGTCCAGTTAATAGGGTGCAGGGTTGCCTGATATCTTTATAAATAGAGCCAATTGGCAATTTTAGGCATCATTTTTGTATTCAGTGACCCAAAATTAGTAAAGATTGACTACTTTTATTTCCGAAGCATTTTGGCTGCACACCAGTGAAATATCTAATGATAACAATATTAATCGCTCGTGTTAAAATCAAAGTTAAAGAAAAAATTATAACTGGATAAATAATCAATATTATACAGGGTGTTTATAAAGTCCCTATGTATTTCATGAAAACGTAGCAAAAAGGGTAAAATTCAATAACAATATAATAAAAGGCATACATTTAATGAATACTTAAGGATATGATTCTACATGAGCACCATCAGCTGCCAGCAGCATTGCGGAACACATTTTGGAGCATGACAGGGGTTATTTTTGTAACTGCTGTTACGATACGAGCACGTAAATCTTCCAGATCTGTAACCCTCGTTTGATAGACGTTTGATTTGATAAAGCCCCATGCAAAGAAATCCAAGGGCGTTAGGTCAGGAGATCGAGCCGCCCACGGCCTCTTGCCTCCACCTCCGATCCACCGATTTGGAAATCGTTCATTTAGGTACTCCCGAACAATGTTTGCGTAATGACAAGGTGCCCCGTCTTGTTGAAAAACGACGGTATTTAAAATGCCATCTGAATGAAGCTGGGACATTTACGTGCTCATATCGTAACAACAGTTACAAAAATAACCCCTGCCATGCTCCAAAATGTGTTCCGCAATGCTGCTGACAGATTCGAACTCTGTAGAGATACTGATGGTGCTCATGTAGAATCATATGCTTAAGTATTCATTAAATGTATGCCTTCTATTTTATTGTTATTGAATTTTACCCTTTTTGTTACGTTTTCACTGAAATAGATAGAGACTTTATAAACACCCTGTATATGACTTATATAGGTACGAAGGGTGATCAAAAAGTTCTTGGCCTGACCTAGATATAATGGTATTTTGAGGTCAAATTTACACCATATCTGGTACAACTATTATTAAATATGTGTATAAAATATAAAAAAGCTAATCAAAATATGTTTTGTTTTACAAGTTGTAATGTGAAGCAATGTGATAAACTTTATGAAAATGGACAAATTTGAAATACGCGCCGTCATTAAATATCTCTGTATGAAGAATATGACTCCCCAAAACGTTTTTGAAGATATGCAGCATACCTTAGGAAACTCTGCCCCATCTTATTCTACTGTTAAAAAATGGTGTGCGGAATTCAGACGGGGCAACACGTCGATCAAAGATGATGAACGGTCTGGACGGCCATCAACATCAACTTCTGAAGAAAATGTCCAAAAAGTCAACGATCTTGTCATGAATAATCGCCTACTTAGTGTTCGATCTATAGCTGAGAATGTTGGCATTTTATTTGGCAGCACACATTCAATATTGACAGACAAATTAAAGCTTAAAAAAGTGTCTGCAAGATGGGTGCCACGAATGTTGACTGACAACCAGAAGATAACTCGAGTTAAAATTTCAAGACAATGTTTGGATCTTTTCCAGCAAGATCTAGAAAAATTTGTATCTAGGTTTATTACTATGGATGGAACGTGGATTCATCATTTCGATTCAGAGTCAAAACAACAAAGCATGTCTTGGAAACACCCGTTTTCACCAACTCCCAAGAAGTTTCGTGTTGTGTCATCAGCTGACAAGGTCATGGGCTCTGTTTTCTGGGATGCAAAGGGAGTTGTGCTCATTGACTACCTTGATAAAGGGGCCACCATTACAGGTGATTACTATGCACGACTACTGAGAAAACTGCGCGAAGCCATCAAGCAAAAGCGACGAGGGAAACTCAATCGAGGTGTCCTGTTTCACCAGGACAATGCTCCTGCTCACAAGTCTGCAGTTGCGATGGCTGCCATCAGAGAAATGGGCTTCGAATTGCTTCATCGCGCTCCATATTCGCCAGACCCAGCTCCCAGTGATTTCTATCTTTTCCCAAATTAAAAGCACACCTCCATGGACAGAGATTTTTGGAAGATCATGAAGTCTTGTCAGTTGTGAATACCTGGTTAGAAGACCAAAATAAAGACTTCTTTTTAAACGATGGATCAAGTGTATATCCCTAAAAGGAGACTATGTAGAAAAATAATAATAAAAACTATCAACTTGACTCGTCTTTCATTGTCAGACCGAGAACTTTTTGATCACCCACTGTATTATTGGATTACTGCATAGTTGCAATTTTTCTTATTAGTTGGAATTTTCAGGACTACAGTTGGAAATTTGTGAAGTCACGCTCCCCCCTATTCATTTCCTCCTAGCTACGTCCCTGATTGTAAAAACATATATGAAAGGGAAAGAAGACGCTGGAGAAATAAAAATTATGGAATGGCTATCATAGAACCCCAACACGAATTCACCTGAAGCTATTTGGGACTATGTGGAGGCTGAGAATTATAAACTGAAGCCATCTAATACTGAACAACTGTGAAAAGATCTGCAGAATATTTGGATGAATATTCTACCATCAGAAATAAAGAAATACATTGACACCATTATTAATTAACAGAGTCCAACTTGCTGTAAGGGCAAAAGGGAGCCACGTTAAATACTGGCATATACTGTACAGTATATCTGTCTATGTAATTATTCATTAAAATAATACTATATATTTGTATGTGTTTCATACTGTACTGTTTCATTCAAAACGTACATATACAACCGGTGAAGGGTAAAAATACCAATATATTATTGGTATTTGCAAACTTTTCAACAGGAATATATAACCTTGGTTAACCTTGGTTTTGCTTCCTCCCGAATTGTTCATTTTGACAAAGGTCAAGATTATCGCCTTAAACCTTAGACCAACAGCTTAACCTGGAATCCGAACCACGATCCACCACGGTTCATCAGAAATTACAGAGTCCTTGCCCGGACTCGATCTCACGACCTCCCGATCAGCAGCTCAGCGTCTTAACCACTAGGCTACGCAGGTACCCATTTATCTACCAACCAGTTTTTATTATTGTGTGGAAGGATGAACAGCTGGCTTAGCTGCGCGCCTCCTGCCGTCACCAGGAGTCGAACCCGGGGCCGATGGATTCGTAGTCAGCAATACTAACTACATACCACCGAGGTGCAGTATATATATTATATATATATATATATATTATATATATATATAAAATGTTTGGTTAATAGTAAATGAAAAAATAAAACCAATAAAGCATATATTCGGGAAACCAAGTGCATTTTTCTACAAGAAAATTATGATACAAACCTAACCTAACCTAAGTTTTTTGTTAAATGAAATGAAAATGAAAATGAAAAGGTTTATTGGCAGACTGTAGTCCATATGACAAATATTATTAATACAATGACAGTTCATATACTAAGAATAGAAATATATACATATGATTAGAAATAATACAGTAAGTGGAGCTACAGAGAGACGTTTTGGTACCAAGAATTCCATAGCTTAGACTTTAGAGGATAAACGGCAGGACTCATGGATAGCTTGAATAGTCGGGTTGGTTGATTTTTTAATTCTTTGCATCAGACTGTATTGAGCTCGTCTTGTTACCTCCGGGAAGTTCGGGAGATTGCGGGTAGCAAACATTTGCGAAACTGAGCATCTCGGGGGGTAATTTATGTAAGTCTAAAGGACCTGTTGTACGGCAAATTTAGGGTTCTGTCAGAACCTTTTTTACAATTCACCCAGAGTTGCTGTCCGTATATATCATATTACTGCAGAAAGTACGAAAGAGAGTGTCTTCAGTTTCACTTGTACAGAACCGAAAGTTCCTTATAGTCATATTCGCTTTAGCACAAAGGCTTCGAGATTGTTTTCTTATATCCGAGTCATCACTCAAGGAGCTGGTAATAATGTGACCCAAATACTTAAACTCTTGTACTTCCTCAATTACTTCACCATTCATTTTAAACCTTATATCAGCTGGCTGATTACAGCTTTTAAGATGAAATTGCATAACCTTAGTTTTTGTAACGTTAAAAAGAATATCATGTTTCTGCGAATACACTTCGCAGACGTTTAGTAGCCGATCCAGACCTTTAACAGGGGGACTTATTAAGACCATATCATCGGCATAAACTAAATTATTTATCCTTGTGTTATCTATACAACATCCCACTGTTGCCTCATTAAGTGAAGCAATTAATCCGTCAATATACACATTAAACAGCATCGGGGAGAGCAAGGAGCCTTGTCTCACCCCGCAAGAGGAGCCAAAATATTCGGATAGTACATTGCCCCACCTAACGGTAAAAGATTGGTGGGAATACCAAAATTTCAATAAATTTAATATGTACATGGGAACCTTCCTGTCTTCTAGTTTTGCAAATAAAATATTGTGGTTCACTCTATCTTACTTATATCTTACCTTACTTATATCTAGGAAACAGCTATAAATAGTTGAATTACTGCCAATGTATTTAGATATTGTTTCTTTAAGTACATAGATACACCGGTCAGTTGAGTGGGACCTTTTAAAACCAAACTGGTTAGATGTCCATAGGTAATCATTTAATCGGAGTAACAAGAGTTTTTCTAGTAGTAGTTTCGAGAAGCAGGAAGCGACAGCAATAGGCCTGTAATTGTTGCTGGACAGAATGTCTCCATACTTATTTTTGACCAGGGGCAAGATATATACCCTCATGAACTCTGCAAGGATATAGCTATGAGCAAACATTGCTGATAAGAGCAATGATATATGCAGACATACTACGTCATTGGCATATTTTAAGTGCTCATTCGATAGGTCATCTACCCCTGACGCAGAACCAGTCTTTAATTCTTTAATAACCTCTTTACTTTAGGAACTGATATCAAAGTATTTTCTCTTGTCCCTCCCACAGGCGTTTCGCTGCAATCTATCTTAAGATTATCCCTACTCACACTGTTAAGAATGTTAGAGGAGTGGTTTTTCCACAGCTTTGCAGTTTCAACCTCCCCCGACACCCCATCGATTGTCGGAGGGAGGACACTTTTGACACTCGTTTGATTCTTAACAAATTTCCAAAATTTGTTATTATCGTTATTTATGCGAGCTTCACAGGCTTTTGATCCTCGAATAGATTCTTCTTCCTGTTTACATCGCCTTATGGCCGCCTTATACTGACCCCTACGTCTACACATATTCATGTATACTGGTCCTAATCTGGGTCTCCCATGAAAGCACCACAAATCGTAGACGTCTTTCGATTCCCTCTTCAGGGGAGCAATAAAATCATTCCATACAGGAATAATCTTAGTATGATAGTTGTAAGATTTAATCAAGGGGCTTCCTGCTTCTCTTAACAGGGATACTATCTTAATATAATACCTATCTATGAGTTTACAGTGAGAATCATTTGAGCAAGGATCACTACAGGCAAGATGCAAAATTTCTAAATTATTAAAGAGGTGACCTGTTCTGTCTTTATATTCTATTATCTGTTGCATATTAACATTAGACCAATCGACGCGATTATTCTTACCTATTCAGTTCTTATTATTACTAGTGAGACAATGACCAATCCACCTGGTGGTACCACTCATATCACTAACGTATGTAAAATTACCACTGTTTACCCCTAATACATCTACATCACTTATACTTAATTTGGCCGACTCGCACATGTTGCCTAATTCTACAAAAAATTCAAAGTTCACATGCGCGTTAAAGTCCCTTATTACACTGGTATGCATATGAAATTTTTTTGTCTGCTGTGAGGGTTTTTTCAACTCATATTATGTAAATCGACCATGCTGAATTCAAAAATGACATTGGTTTTCCTCAATCAGGTCAGGTTTTTTCTCTATTGGCCATTTATTATAAGTCCAATTTTATCCCCAAATTTATTGATTTTTTTAGCTTAAACACTGTAGATACGAGTAATATTATAAGAACACTCGTGAAAAATGAAAACATTGTGTGAATAAATACTTTTATTCATACAATGAATATGGAAAAAAGTTTATTGAGGAAGGAATGAAGTTTTTTTGGCTTTCCGTCTGTGTTTTTCTTCGGGCACGTCTCGCTTCAAACACCAGCAATAGTCCGCCAGCATATTGATATCCCAGTTTCCCTGGTACCTCTCTTCCATTATTTTGATATCTTGGTGAAATCGTTCACTCTGTTCCTCACTATAATCCACGCAATTTTCAGGAAAATAGTCCAAGAGGGCCACAAAAAAGTGCATTTTTATGGACATGCGCGACCCATGAGCTTTGAAAGCTTCCATCAAGTTTTCGACAAAGGACTCGTATTCTGGACTTCTACGCTTGCCAAGAAAATCAATGACAACTGATTTGAATGCCTGCCAGGCATTCTTCTCAGTTGGAGTCATTGCGTTTTCGAACTGAGTATCCTTGTTCAAAGTTCGAATTTGAGGACCATCAAAAACCCCAGCATTTAGTTTAGCATCAGATATATGAGGAAATTTACTCTCGAGATATCGGAATGCTGAACCCTCCTTATTCATTGATTTGATGAAATTTTTCATCATGCCCAGCTTAATATGAAGTGGTGGGAGCAAAATTTTTGTTGGTGGTACAAGGGGCACTGAAACGACATTATGCGACCCAGGTTCAAAATTCTCTCTGGATGCCCATTCACGCTGTGCATAGTGCTTCTCATCCGCTCGGCTATCCCATTTGCAGAGGAAACATGGGTATTTCGTGTATCCCCTTGCATTCCCAATACAAATGCCACAATCTGAAAAAAAATGAAAATATTTAAAGAATTTAGAGAATTTGTTCTATCAGATAAAAATCTATGCATTGGACTGTATCACTTCTGTGGGGAAGTTAAGTGTTCTTATACGCTCTCAAATAACCTTTGGAAAAACAACATAGTCAATAGCAATAGTTTACTTATGATATTAGTATTACCTTCAAATCTCCACAGATCCTCCAGTTATGTTGGTCGTATACGAGAGCATCCAGTAAAATTTTCATGTTATCGTAGCTCTCAGTAAGTTGTACGGAATGTGCTACAGAGACTGATGCAACCCTATTCCCAATGTTGAGAAGTACTGCTTTCAAACTTCGTTTAGACGAGTCTATAAATAGCCTCCATTCTGATGCGTTATATGGCAGGCCCAAGGATTCGATTAGCCCCTCAACATTGCAGCAGTACACTAAGGAAGAGGTATTTTCGTGCACTGCAAAAAACTTGCGGAATTCTTCCTCTCGTTTCCTATACCAGGAGAATGTTGTTCCCGGAACCAGCAAATTGTCCCACCTCCGAGGTGGGTCGGGTATTGGAATTCCAGGACCATGGGGTACAGGTCTCATAGCAGAAGGAATGTCAGGGTATACAACAATGTGTTTATTCTTCTTGTTAACTCCTGAAAATAGAAACACAGAAACATGGATATAAAACTTGCATATGAAATAGAAGAAGCATTCAGACAGTGGCGGCTCGTGAGGGAAGGCTGCGGTCTGTAAGATATGAAATAGGTCGATGGAGTCTGTATATTTTCTTTCTTTTTCATTCATATTGTCCCTTCGGGGACAATATGAATGAAAAAGAAAGAAAATATACAATCATTGTATATGTAAATGTAACTTGTATAACAATATGTATGTGTAAATGTATTTTCTATAACAATATGTATATGTAAATGTATGATTACCATTATGGTGAATATTATGCTATATATGGTGAATATTACATTATGGTGAATATTATGTCAAGTTTCATACGAGGATTTCAAAATATTTAAGAAAAATAAATTTATAAGCCCACCTTGGAGGTTTGTCATGCAGAAATAGCAATCTGTCACGTGATCCTTTCCTTCTCTCCAAATCATGGGAATTCCAAAAGGCAAAGATTTCGCTCTGCCTTTGCTCCATCTTCTCAAATTTTCAATGCACGTCTTGCAGCACATATGAGGGGCGAAATTTTTGTCCTGGTCCTCTAGCTTAATTCCAAAGTATGCTCTATACATTGTCTTCACAAATTTAGTAATTTGGGACTGGTTATTTGGCATGGTAACCGTCCCACATATGTAGCAGAATCTATTGGGATCATTTTTACACGCTCTATTCATTATGAAATATTTTATCTATATGCCTGAAAAGTAAAAAAAGATATTATACAAGTGAAACAAGTGATGATAGATGTTACTGTTCCAATTCCGCTTTGACAAAATCACGAAATATTCTATTTTACTTATGAGGCCATAGCCGGATAACCTGAGCTGATTGAGAAAAACGGATTGCAGATTCAAAATCAGCAGGAAAAACTCTATAAGAATCACTTACAAAACCCTTGACAGCAAAATTGCTGCATACCAGTGTTATTATACAGTGAGAATATTTGGGGTTAGCTGATAATGACTTAATTTTGTACAGCAAATCAATGTATT
This sequence comes from Bathynomus jamesi, assembly GCA_023014485.1. Lineage (NCBI taxonomy): Eukaryota > Metazoa > Arthropoda > Malacostraca > Isopoda > Cirolanidae > Bathynomus > Bathynomus jamesi. Next base: position 451,976 of record JAJOZX010000006.1, on the reverse strand, counting down.
CATGTAGATTACTGCATTTGTTGTAGAGTAAATAGCAGTTTACAATTAATATGCAATCATTGTTCACTTGTAATTCAATGCCTAACAACCTTACATTATCGTATGTTAAAATTTTATATGTTTTGACAAATTTTTCCTCATAAGAAAGCAACACCACCAAAAGGCCTCCCATTCATTAATTCATCTGACAAGTCTACTGCTGATGACGCCTGGTACATAAAGTCATCATGAATGGTAGAGAGGAATTTTAGCTTTTGCTTAGGTAGCCAGTGCTCTTGCAGGAGTATCAAATCTGCACTGTCACAGATTTTATAAACATCGACAATTGAATTCCTCACTGACCTTACGTTATATGAGGCTCTTTTCAACAAGTTATCCGCCATGACTGACAGAAAATTTATTATTAGTATGGCTATTTTTATACACAGTACAAATTTCAGGCATTGCCGTTAGGGCGCCTATTATTATTATTATTATTATTATTATTATTATTATTATTTTGCCTTTTATCAAATCTCCTGGAAAAGTGAGTAAACTCCTTAACAATAATACCGTCTGACCACTGACTCATATTGTACGAATTGAAATGCGAATTTACATCTTTAATTATTACTTTAAATGAGTTATAATACGGAGATTTTGCGTTTTGTTTATTAACTAACAATATATTGTGCTCACTACAGACTTCTTCATCATGTGTCGAATATCGCTTTCCTCGTTCGAGAGCTGAATTCGCGACACAAAGAGGGTGAGATTCCTCACCGGTGGCCTTGCCGCGAAGACAGGTTGAGGAACCCTCCGTGAAGAACGCCTGTTATCTGTGACGCACCCGTCCTCTTCCCTCAATCTCCCTGAGGCAGGGTTCGCCTGCCTGGGGGGATGGGTGGCACGATCTTAGGGGGATAGGAGGCCCCTGCCCTACTCTGTGGCTTGGTGATGGTCTGTTAGCGGTGTTTATATCCTGACGGACACGCGTGCCCCTCCTTCTTCGGTAGGAGGGGGTGGGAACTGCACACCGAGCGAGGCGTTTGAGTAATCGAACGCCTCTATCCTGCAGTGGAAGGTAAGGAAGAGGGCAATGATGCCTCGTTTCTTGGCATCGGACAGTCTCTATTCTTTGTGAAATCGGGAGCAGGCGTCCTTTCCTGAACGGGAGGGAAGTTAGCCGCTTCCCCTGCATGCTGCGTTTCTACCCATCATTCAGGGGGGGAGTTGGCGGAGGGGATTTCGTTTCCCTCACTGCCCGACGCGCTTCTTGGGGTTCTGACTTGCTGAACAACTTTCGAATAACTGGGGTTTGGGAGGAGCGTCTCTTTCAACGCATCTAACTCTGACCTGAATTGTTCTAGCGAAATCGCATTTTTCTGATTTGACATTACGTGTTGGTGTTTCAATTCAACTAACGACTTTTGTACCTCATTTTACTGTTTAAGGAGCACCGAAACGTCTACATCACCTATAGAGATTACCGGTATTCTATGAAAATTAGTAACGCCGAAGGTAATATTGTTCTCGTTATCCCGGAGGGTCGACACTATTTATAATGTCTTTTAGGATATTCTCGTTTCTAGAATTACCTCTACGAGTTGGGAGGGTAGCACTGAACAGGGTGTTTAACTGTACCCTCGCATGTTCTATTTCTTCCGAATGATAGAAATCATGACAAACAGATATGAGAAGGTTTGCCCTAATATGATCCACTTTATCAAATAAAACATAACAAAGGATTTTCTACAAGAACACGACTTTCAGCAGACGATCCCATTGCTCCTGTACTCGATGGAGGAGCAGGCTTGCTGGGGGGGTTGATGGTGGGGGGGTTGGGTGGAGATGGAGGGAATGCCGATAGGGGTCCCACTTCTCGTCCCTTTAAATAATGCTCCAGATATTACCGGTTCGATGCTCAGGCATCTTTTCACATTAATTATGTAACTATTACTAGCTATGACACATAAAAGTATATACGCGGAGTCACTGTACGATTATAACGTAGTGAAACATACATTTCCCGTGGTCACCGTCAAAAATATTTACTATTAAACGGAAGATTCGCAGTGTAGATGGTGGGGATGGGGCGGGAGGAGGGGAAGGGGAAGGGGATGCTAGTAGGAGTGCCCATTTCTTGTCCCTTTAAATCACGTTCCAGATACCACCAGCTCCATGCACAACCAGCCTTTCACAATAATTATCACGACACTATGACCCACTATAACATGTTAAGTATATACGCGGGATCACTATGAGTTCATGAACATAATGATATCTAAATTTTCCGCGAAAACAATCAAAAACTTTTACTACTTAACGACAGACGAGCAGCTCACCCGTGAGGCATCCTCTCCTCGTGAGGAGGATTAAGTCACTCATGAAGCAGTTCTTTTAGTTTCATGTGAAAAACTTTTTCAACAATATCTGGCCTATGTTCTGGTCTTTAATGAACTTAATGCTTTTAGCGACTTCAGTCCATCTTGGATCGCATTCATCGCAATTAAACGTAATAAACAGATCCGGCTTTCCAAATTTTCCATGTACTGAACATCGATTTGCTGCCACTCGTTCATCAGCCGGTCCCGAAGTTCCGCCAGAGTCCGTGGGTGTCTATTCCTGCGCTTCACTTTCTGTTTCCAGCCTGAACAACACCTTCGACGCATTCAGGATTAAAGGCTTCATTGGACCTGCGATGTACTCGTCGCCTCCCATCATTGGAGAACAAACAAAAACGGGACTCATCGGACCAAATTACACGTTTCCAATCTGCCGCAGTCCAGTTTTTGTGCCTCTGAGCCCATTTATAACGTGCCAATTTGTGACTTGCTGTTAACAGCGGCCTCTTCCGTGGTACCCTGCTCCAGATGTCCATCGCATGCAGTTCTCGTCGCAATGTCCGTTCGGAAATTGGTCGCTGGAGAACCTCATTGGTTTCTTGGAGCAATTGTTCTCTGGTTTGAAAACGATTTGCAGTTACTCGACGAGAAACATGGCGGCGGCCCCTATTGTCGAGAATTGTTTTCCGGCCACAGTTACGCCGTCGATTGTCAGTTGATTGCGAACTACACCACTCTTTGTAAACTCGCTGGACAGTACGCGTTGACACACCAACAAATTGGGCTACTTCAGACATTTTGTGTCCGTGGGCTCTGCCAAACACGATGGCTCCTTTTTGCCACTGAGTAACGTCTGCCTCACGACCCATTTTGCAGACTATATCCAACACACACTTTGTTCTTCACCACCTCACGAAACAGATCTGATCCTCTGTGCTACGTCACCGCTACTTGTCACTACCAATGCTACATCAGCGCCCTCTGTGTGACCTTGAACTTCCTACTATCGGTGCTATTAGGGGTGACTAATTTTTTGTCCGGTGTGCTTATAAAATGCTTGATAAAGGATAAAGAAATAGTACAATCTAATTTCCGATTATATATTTCCCTTTTTAGAACAAAACAAAAACAAAAGAACTTAGAACTTACGATGTTCAACCAGTGACATATTATACTCATTATATCATTGCAAAATGAGTAACAATTAATGAGTAGATGAGACATAAACATAAACATAAGGCACCTTACAAATTCTCTTTTATTTCACGGTTGCTGCGGATCAAAACCAATCTTTCAAAAGTTTTGTCTGAAAGAGAGTTTCTTTTGGGAGTCAAAGTGATTCCCGCGAATGAGAATATTCGCTCTACCGGTGCCGAAGATGGTAATGTCGTGTTACAGCGGAGGAACAGTCTTTTTATGAGAGGATGTTTTCCCAAACTGTTGATGGTCCGATCGGAATCTTGTAGAAATGCCAATACATTCATGTCTGCAGATGGTGCAATAGAGGACCTCGAAGACGAAGAGTTGTACTGTGCTAGTACAGAACGTGTATTAAACCAGTAAAAGTATTTACATTTTTATATTTTGAGTATTTAAATACATTGTATTTAAATACTCATTAAAGTATTTAAATACTATATTTAAATACATGAAAAACAATGTATTTATGAATACAGTTCTAAATACACAAATGTATTTAAATACGTATTTAAATACAAATGTATTTAAATACTGCCAAGCTCTGATACTAAGTATAAGGTAGGTATACTGGTATACATTATATGCCTAGTTAGCTCACGCTTCACTTTTAAAATATAAAAAAAATATTATAAACATTCTCCAGGCTGAAAACGCGGTAGATTTTCGCAACGAGGCGGTATCGAGTGAAAACATGAAAAACGCGGCAGATTCATCGCGTTCGCGGTAGATTTGGCAACACTGCTACCCAGGTACCCATTTATATACCAACCAATTTTTATTATTGTGTGGAAGGATAAACAGCTGGGTTAGCTGCTTAGCTGCTCGCCGCCTGCCGTCACCAGGAATCGAACCCGGGGCCGATGAATTCGTAGTCAGCAATACGAACCACTATACCACCGAGGTGCAGTAATATATATATATATATATATACAGGGTGGCGCAAAAGTCAGGAACCATAGGCACATTTTATTAAATTATAATAAATGTTCAAATTGGTGGCCTTCCACTTCGAGACATTGCCTGACGCGTTGAATGCATGATGTTTGAACATTCCTTAACACATTGGTACTGATTTTGGCACACTCAGATGTGATTTTATCCTTTAGAGAACGTATGGTTCTGGGTCGATCAGCATAGACCACCGACTTGAGATGGCCCCACAAGAAAAAGTCAAGAGGCGTGAGGTCTGGAGACCTAGGTGGGTATTCGATGGGCCCTCGCCGTCCGATCCACTTGCTTGGGAATGTTTCATCTAAAGAGCTTCGGATGATGGTTGCGAAATGTAGTGGTGCACCATCGTGCTGAAACTACATCTCTGCCCGTTCTGCCAATGGAATGTCGTCCAGTCTGGACATTAGAAATGTTTGCAGCATATGCAGATATGTTTCACCTGTTACATTGCCGTCGAAAAAGTACGGACCAATTAACCGAGCCCCCGAGTTGCACATGTCCTTTCTCCATCCAATGGGGGTTCTCATTGGCCCAATAGCGTGCATTATGCCTATTGACACGACCACTGAGGTGAAATATCGCTTCGTCTCTGAACATGATCCTTCGTTGAAGCTGTCGATGTTGTAGAAACCACTGGCAGAACTCTACACGACGGTCTGTGTCGTCACCGTGCAGTTCCTGAACGAGTTGGACTTTGCAGGGGTAGAAACGATTTGTTGTAAGAATTCGTTGAATGGATCTTCTGGAGACACCCTTTCGAGGTGATTGAGTACCGTTAGTGATGTTGCTGCATCGGTTGAACTTTTTGACCGGACACTATGCGGCCGATCATGAACATCTCCCGTTTCTTTGAAGCGAGTGAACAGTTTTCCAACTGATGCCTGAACAACTGGCGGCCTCTCAGGGTGTTTGTCATTAAAAGCAGTAGCAACTAATTGGTGTGTGTTACCACGCCTTGCACACATTAAAACTATCTCCACCCGTTCATCTAGTGTCAATTTCTGTGCCATAGGTTCAACAATAAATCTGAAAAGAACAAAACATATATTAAACCACAAAATATTAAAATGTGCCTATGATTCCTGACTTTTGCGCCACCCTGTATATACACTAGTGTTATTTGATTTATTTAAAGGAAAAAAGCTTCATTTGCATAGATAATATGAACATCTGTTTCCTATTCATTTCAATGCAACTGAGAACGCTTTAGTCTACAATCTAATTAAAATTTAAATCCACAATATAATGAGTATCCATTCTGATTCAAGTACACACACACACACACACACACACACACACACACACAAAGAAAAAAAAAAGAAGCTTATATATAATTTTTAACTGTATTTTGTAACGTAATTGAGTAAGTATCAATAACGAGATTATCTTATTAAAATTAATTCGTTAATGTGATTATTTCGATATATAACTTTGAATATAAATGCCCCTAACGTTTCCACCGAACAACGAAACCACGTATAGCAACGTAATGGAATATCCTCAAATCTATGCATGAACTTCACAATTTGAGACCAAACTTCACACGAGGCTATAAATTCACCCTTGCGAGACGGGTCCATAAAGATCAAAGTATATAAGTTTATTCCCCATAATCAGCTTTAGGAGCAGCGAATACACAGTGGGTCGACGTCCTATGGCTTGTGGTGCCACCTGTTGGTTGGAGTGGAGGCAAGACGAAGGTGTCCTTGATATACTTTCCATGTAACCAAATTATTATTATTATTATTATTCCTCTGGTTTCCCTTCTCAGTACGATCTCCGGTTACCATGGTAACCTAGGGTAGAATTGGTAACGGACTGATAATGTTATCTTTGGTGGAAGTGAAATGCGCCAGTGTTGTGGTTTCTGTGTCTGATTCAGGCGCAAAATTGATCGTTATAGGAAAGATACTAAATGTAATGCTTATATATATATATATATATATATATATATATATATATATATATATATATGTATATATAATTATATATATATATATACCTTACCTTATGAACCTTATGTTGTTTCGTGTGTTGGTCTCTCTTCACACGGAGGTCAAGCTGGTGGCCCCGCCTCTAGGTCTGGCCTGGTGGAGGAGCGAGTTACTTTCTTGCGCTCTCCACCGTACATAGCCAGGCACGCCCGGCTCATCTGGTACTGTCCTGAGCCAGGCATCCAGTCTTTTCTTGAAGACTTCAACTTTGACCCGCGTTACGTTTCTGAGGTCCTTAGGAAGCTGGTTGAAAAGTCTTGGCCCCCTGACAACCAAGCTATTTTCCTTCAGGGTTGAGGAGGTCCCTTGTCGTGCTTTTAACTTGGGAACACTACACATTCTGCCTTTCCTATTTTCCAGTGTTGTTTGAATGGTAATTGGGTTTAGTTTTAGCTTTGGTACAAGTTTTTCGATTATTTTCCATATATATATATATATATATATATATTACTTACTTTGTGTTACTTTGGGCGAGTTCGAACGACGGTTCACGATCGACCTGCGATCGACCCCTCTGCACCATCCCGCCGCATTTGCGGGATTTGGTGAAGGAGGGAATTGCTGTCTAATCTCCTCCTGCCCTCGTAGCCTCGACTTTACATAGGAATGTGTCCAGCTGGTTCTTGAAGTTATTCAGGTTGGTGTGCTGGAGATTCCTCACTTCTTTGGGCCTCGTATTCTGAGGGTATTTTCCATCCTCGTTTTCATGGCCCCCTGTCCCACCGTACAAAATCTGCCTCTTCTCTCATTCCAGTTTGTTTCTATTTCATTTCTAAGCTTATTTTCTATATGTATATTATTGTGTACCGCTCGCGTCTCAAGAGAGTAGAGTTTCAGGGATTGTAGTCGAAACCAGTAGTTTTCACCTTCCATTTCCTCTATCTTAGAGGTAAAAGTCCTTTGTATAGCTTCAATGTTCGCAATGTCTCGTTTTCTGTATGGGCTTGTGAGTACTGAGCAATACTCAATTATCGGTAGGACTAGACTCTGCCATAATTTGAGCATGATGTTTGCTTTTCTGCCGCGGAAGTTCCTCCAGATGATTCCCATTATTTTTCTAGCCGTTGTAATTTCAATGTTGTCGTGTTCTCTGAGTTCTGCATCCGACGACATTATTACTCCAAGATCCCTGACTTGTGGATTTGGTGTTATCTATCTGGCTTGCGGAATTTTGTACCCTTTATTCTGTAGCTCCTTGTTATTACCAATCTTAGAAGTTGGAATTTTTCTTCGCTGAACTTCATAGTGTTGTCTTCTGCTCACTAGAATAATGTTTCAATGTCGTTTTGTAATTTTTCTATGTCACCTTCCTTCAATATCGTGTGATTCATAAGTCTATTACCACTGTAATGGTGAATAAAAAATAACTACAAACCACAGTAACCTGTGATGTCTTTATTTGAGGTTATTTTTACACAATTAAACATTGGAAATTAACAGTGGAAATTCTTTCTTTTACCTTAATATCTGTATCAATATCTGCAATCATTATTATGAACAGCAAGGGAGCTAATACTGTCCCTTGTGGACGACTTCACAACTTCAGAGACTTCCGATTTAACTCCGTTTACCACCAGTTTTTGTGTTTTTGCGTCAAGAAATTAAATATCCATCTTCCTACCTTTCCAGTAATTCCTGTATTCTTAAGTTGTGTGCTATAATTCCATGGTCACACTTATGAAGGCTTTAGCAAAGTCAGTATATATTACATCTATATTTTGTCCTCGACACAATGTTTCCAAAATTTTCTCCTGGTGGTCTAGTAGCTGTGATAGGCATGATCTTCCAGCCCTGAAGCTATGTTGATTTGGGTTGTATAAGTACTTTTTTTGTAAGGAGTAGGTAGTTTTGCCTCTAATTGTACGTTCAAAGCACTTTATAAAGTGTGAGGTGAGAGTCACTGCCGATAATTCTTGGGCATTGCTCTGTTCGCGTTCTTTAAGGGGAGTGAAATTTGTCCTGTGTCGAGTGATTTCCTCCATAGTAAGTATAGCGGTTTGGCAATACTCTCTTTACATTTCCTCAGAAACGTGGCACTCCATGTGTCTGGCCATGGCGCTGAATTGTCTCGCATCTGTGATAAGGCCTTAATTATCACTTGCCAACAAAATGAAACTTTTTTCTCATCACAAACATGATCACACTTTTCTTAATGCATTTTTCGCGCTGATTCCGAATCTGGTTTTATGTTTTTTCTAGCATGTATAGTTATATAGATACACTGGTTTTGATATTTTTAAGTTTTTGATATTGCTATAAGAAAATTTATGGATGTATAGATCACACTTAGGAATGCTAAACAACAAATACATCATATACCTTATTCAATGTACTTATAAATAAAGAATATATACATTATTTTATTAAAAGCGCTGTGAGTGTGACTTCCTTTTGTAAATTTGGCCTGGATTGTCACGATACAGCATCCAACAATGGTCCGCCATCATGCTTTCATTCCAATATCCTTGGTAGCGCTTCTCCATCATCTGAATATCTTGATGGAAGCGCTCTCCTTGCTCGTCACTCACTGCACCAAGGTTTTCAGGAAAGAAATCTAAGTGGGAATGCAGGAAGTGAATTTTTAACGACATTCGACACTCCATTTCTTTGAAGGCATCAAGGAGGTTCTTGACTCCATCCTTATACGCAGGTGACTTGTTGCTTCCAAGAAAGTTTTCACATATCCATTTGAACGCCAGCCAAGCCTTCAATTCCAGCGGACTTAGGACTTTTTCAAATTCAGTGTCATTCAAAACCTCCCTTATTTGTGGCCCAACAAAAATTCCTTCCTTCAATTTTGCTGCAGTAACCTTCGGAAATTTCCTTGAAAGGTATTGGAACTCTTCAGAATTGACTTTACCCATTGCTTTAACAAAATTCTTCATTAAACCAAGTTTAATGTGAAGAGGTGGCAGATAGATCTTTTGGGATCCACTAAAGGGACAGACTGGACATTGCTTATCCCTGGGACATATGTATACCTAAGTGGCCAGTCACTTTTGGTGTAATGTTCTATAGTGGCGCGACTGTCCCACAGGCAAAGGAAACAACAAAATTTTGTGAATCCTGACTGCATACCCATAAGCATTCCTATAACTTTTAGATCTCAACAAACATTCCATTGATGACTGTCGTATTTGATTGCCTTAAGTAGTATATCCATATTGTCATATGTCTCTTTTAGATGGACGGAATGGGCAATGGGGATGGATGGCATTATATTACCATTATGCAAAAGAACTGCTTTCAGGCTTCTCTGCGACGAATCAATAAAGAGGCGCCACTCAGATGCCACATACGTCTGAGATATGGCTGTAAATAGTCCATTGATGTCATGGCAATAACAGAGAGGACCGTCTACTGAAAAGAATGCTGTTAATTCAAAATTCCGCTTTCGGTAGTAACTATACGAACATTGTTCTCAAGTAAATTGTTCTCCTTTAGTCTTGAGGCGAGAAGCTCTGATTTCTCTTTAGACAGCGATAAGTCTCTAACAAGATCATTCAACTGTCCTTGGGTTAATTTTTTAGGCTCTAAATGTCTACCTTCAAAAGTGAATCACAATGCTGCTAGACGTAAAAGCTCACACCTGAAATACATAAGATGTATAATTAAGATAATTGAAATAAATAAGATGAATAAACTAAAAAAACACAATAAAATAAACACAATCAAATGTTGAAATATTAGTATTTTGCCTATTTAAAATGGTTAAATCTGTGTAGTTATATATATGCCTTCACCTTGAAAACTATACGTGCTAGATGAAATCTGAATGCAGTTTTGGAATCAGCGTGAAACATGCTATCCAGCCACCACAAATTTTACTCTGATGAAAAATCTTTGTTGACCAGTGTATTAGGTTTGTGCCGGAATTTGGTCTTGGCTGATCTATGTCGAAAAATTCGTTTGGGTTTTCTACTTCCATTTCAGACTTAGGGGTGCTAAACACGGAGTTAAATTGTTCCCTAAGCAGTTCGCTTATTTTTTTCGGGTCATTTGTGTATTTGGCCTCCCCGTTTATCAACGGACCAATACTCTCCTTACACTGCATTTTCCTTTTCGCAAACGTGTAGAAATATTTTGGGTTATTTTTTATGTTTTCTACTACCTCGTTTTCCTCCTCGTTTGTCTTATGTATGAATGTTTGCTTTAGGTCCATTTCTATTTTTCCAAGTTTCCTCCCTAGTTTAAGTCTCTTTGCGTCAATTCTGCATCTTTGAAGATGCTTTACGGTTTGTCTTCGTTGCCTGAATAGTGTCCTGATTTTCCTCTCGAGCTTGCTACGTTTTCTTTTCTCTCTCTGGAATATGTTTCAGTATTATAGGTTTGGTTTCAGTCTCTATTATACATAATATTTCTTGTGGAGTCTTCTCGTGAAGTAGCATTTCCCAATTTACTTCCTTTAAATCTTTATTTACGTTTTCCCAATTTACTTTCTTTCAATTTATGTTTAAGACTTCAAATATTCCTTCTGACTCTCTAGGATGCGTTTTCGGACCTCTGGGTGCTAACTTCACTTGTATATCGATGAGGTTATGGTCGGAAAACTTTGTGTGCGTTACCTTTTTATTTATTATTATCTCGTTGTTATTTGTCAAGATTAAATCCAAAACGTTCTCTTTTCTTGTGGCCTCACAGATTTTCTGGGTAAGGGCGTAATGTTCCATAATATCTAATAGCATTGTTGTTTGGGTTCTATCATCTTTTGTAATGTTGCCATGAAACTTTTCTTCCATGTTTTGAATGGGAAATTAAAATCACAAATCAGAGTATTTGTTGCTGGAGTTTCAGGTAATTTTAATGTTTTCTATTTCATTTGTGGCAAATTGGAATTCACTTTTTGTGGTGTTTGGTGGTCTGTAGACGTCCATAATGGTTAGGTTCAGTTCTTTTACTTCTAAAATAATAATTTCGACTGGTCTGTTTGATTCGATTACCTTCACCTCACATGTGTATATGGTTTTCACGTAGACACAACACCCTTCCCTCGACTAGCCACTGTATCTGCTCTGTATATATTGTAGTCCAGCATTACTATTTCAGTATTCTTGATGCAGTTTTCACAGCCTTTTTCGCGTTTATGTAAGTGTGTTTCCGTTCGGCATATGATATCTATGCTGGTTTCCGTAGATAAATTTTGTATATTGTAATTTTCAGTCTGTATGGTCAGTATAGAGGCCTTGTATACTTATGTATAATACATTTACCAGGTTTCTAATCTTCGTGTTCGATTTTCCTAAATAATGATCGTTTCCTGGTCGATATCAGTTCCTGTTTGGTGTTATTGGTTGGGTCGCTGCATTTGGGAGTATTGGGGTTGCGGCCCTTGATACCACTGTGGTTGTTGTATTATTGGTGGGTGGTGTTGAATAGAAGGGTGATGTATGTAATGTTATGGTGCATATACTTGCGGCGTTCTGTCTTTTTTGTTAGAAGGGCAAGCTGTGCTTTTATTATCTTTATTTCCTCTCTCTCTCTCTCTCTCTTTATATATATATATATATATATATATATATATATATATATATATATATATATATACACACATATACTGTATATATATATATATATATGTATATATACACACACACACATATACTGTGTGTGTGTATATATAATATATTATATATATATATACACACACACACACATATACTGTGTATATATATATATATATATATATATATATATATATATATATGCTGCAAACCACAAGTAAAAAGAAAAACGATTCCAAGGCCTTTCGTGCACATTCCCTGACGAGGTGTAGCTCTGAATACACGAAAGGATGGAATCGTTTTTCTTTTTCCTTGTGGGTTTGCAGCATTCATTGATTTCACGTGTTTAATTGTGAAATTCATCCCATATATATATATATATATATATATATATATATATATATATATATATATATATATATACACACACATATATATATTAGTGAACTCGGAATTCTTTGGAGAATTGGGTAACATGTGCGAGTCGGCCAATTTAAGTATAAGTGATGTTGATGTATTAGGGGTAGCCAGTGGTAATTTTACATACGTTAGCGATATGAGTGGTACCACCAGGTTGATTGATCATTGTCTCACTAGTAATGATCTAAAGGATCGAATTGTTAGAGTTCATATTTTGCATGATTTCCTTCTTTCTGATCATAGACCATTAGAAATATTAATTAACGTTACCAATTTATACGCAACACGACTTAACAAGAACTCAATAGGTAAGAATAATCGCGTCGATTGGTCCAATGTTAATATGCAGCAGAGAATAGAATACAAAGACAGAACATGTCACCTCTTTAATAAATTAGAAATTTTGCACCTTGCCTGTAATAATCCTTGCTCAAATGATTCTCACTGTAAACTCAGAGATAGGTATTATAGTAAGATAATATCCCTGTTAAGAGAAGCAGGAAGCCCCTTGATTAAATCTTACAACTATCATACTAAGATTATTCCTGGATGGAATGATTTTCTTGTCCCCCTGAAGAGGGAATCGAAAGACGCCTATGATTTGTGGTGCTTTCATGGTAGACCCAGATTAGGACCAGTATACATAAATATATGTAGAAGTCGGGGTCAGTATAAGGCGGCCATAAAGCGATGTAAACAGGAAGAAGAGTCTATTCGAGCATCAAAAGCCTGTGAAGCTCGCATAAATAACGATAATAACAAATTTTGGAAATTTGTTAAGAATCAAACGGGTGTCAAAAATGTCCTCCCTCCGACAATCGATGGGGTGTCGGGGGAGGATGAAATTGCAAAGCTGTGGAAAAACCACTCCTCTAACATTCTTAATAGTGTGAGTAGGGATAATCTTAAGATAGATTGCAGCGAAACGATTGTGGGAGGGACAAGGGAAAATATTTTGATATCATTTTCTGAAGTAAAGAGGTTAATTAAAGAGTTAAAGACTGGTTCTGCGTCAAGGGTAGATGACTTATCGAATGAGCACTTAAAATATGCAAATGACGTAGTATGTCTGCATATATCATTGCTCCTATCAGCCATGCTTGCTCATAGCTATATCCCTGCAGAATTCATGAGGGTATATATCTTGCCCCTGGTCAAAATTAAGTACGGAGACATTCTGTCCAGCAATAATTACAGGCCTATTGCTGTCGCTTCCTGCTTCTCGAAACTACTAGAAAAACTCTTGTTACTCCGATTAAATGATTTCCTATGGACATCTCGTAATCAGTTTGTCTTTAAAAGGTCCCACTCAACTGACCTGTGTATCTATGTACTTAAAGAAACAATATCTAAATACATTGACAGTGATTCAACCATTTGTAGCTGTTTCCTTGATATAAGTAAGGCATATGATAGGGTGAACCACAATATTTTATTTGCAAAACTAGAAGACAGGAAGGTTCCCATGTACTTATTAAATTTATTGAAATTTTGGTATTCCCACCAATCTTTCACTGTTAGGTGAGGCAATGTACTATCCGAGTGTTTTGGCTCCTCTTGCGGGGTGAGACAAGGTTCCTTGCTCTCACCTATGCTGTTTAATGTGTATATTGACGGATTAATTGCTTTACTTAGTGAGGCAACAGTAGGATGTTGTATAGATAACACAAGGATAAATAACTTAGTTTATGCCGATGATATGGTGTTAATAAGTCCAACTGTTAAAGGTCTGGATCGGCTACTAAATGTCTGCGAAGTGTATTCGCAGAAACATGATATTCTTTTTAATGTTACAAAAACTAAGGTTATGCAATTTCATCCTAAAAGCTGTAATCAGCCAGCTGATATAAGGTTTAAAATGAATGGTGAAGTAATTGAGGAAGTACAAGAGTTTAAGTATTTGGGTCAAACTATTACCAGCTCCTTGAGTGATGACTCGGATATAAGAAAACAATCTCGAAGCCTGTGTGCTAAAGCGAATATGACCATAAGGAACTTTCGTTTCTGTACAAGTGAAGCTAAAGACACTGTTTCGTACTTTCTGCAGTAATATATACGGTCAGCAACTCTGGGTGAATTATAAAAAAGATTCTGGCAGAACCCTAAATTTGCTGTACAACAGGTCTTTTAGACTCTTACATAAATTACCCCCGAGATGCTCAGCTTCGCAAATGTTTGCTACCCGCAATGTCCCGAGCTTCCCGGAGGTAACAAGACGTGCTCAACACAGTCTAATGCAAAGAATTAAAAAATCAACCAACCCGATCATCCAAGCTATCCATGAGTCCTGCCATTTATCCTCTAAGCTATGGACTTCCTAGTACGAAAACGTCTGTCTGTAGCTCCACTTAACTTCGACAGTGCAGTATTATTTCTAATCAATTGTATATATTTCTATCCTTAGTATATGAACTGTCATTGTATTAATAATATTTGTCATATGGACTATAGTCTGCCAATAAACATTTTCATTTCATTAGTAGTTCACAGGATGTCAGTTTTTCAACATCTGCGGATGCGGATGCGGATTTTTTATTTTAATATTCGCGGATGTGGATGCGGATATTTAGTTAATCTATCAATATAATATAGAATTATGAATGTATGATATAATTTTTCAAATTTCGTGATATTACTATTATGGCAGGCAATGCATAAGAATTAAAATTAATATTAATGTTTTCATTACGATAAAAATAATAACTTTTTCGAGTTTCAGCCACAGAAAATTCAATGAAACAAGTTTCATTCAATTTTCAATTGCTAATTTTAGAAACTGTGCAAATTTTGCAATGTGTTTGCTATAGAAAATTAGCACTTTTATTTTTGCTAAAGAATTTACTATTTTTTGTATTTATTTACAATAATCTTGTTCGAAACACGATAGACTGCTTGATCTTATACGAACAATTTCATTCTGAAAAGTTACTGTGTTGCTGTGAAAAAAAATCAGTGGAGTACGCACAGCGGCACAGGCAGTGTTTGTTGATTTAATGGTATTTATATTTTGAGGTTTATATATTTGTTTGTTCATTAATAATTAATACTTTACATGAAATGTGCATGACTGGGCCTTATAAGCTACTTTATAAGCTAATTTAATTGTAAATTGCATAATTTATTAGAGTTAATATCCGCATAACATCCGCAGTCAGAAGTGCGGATGCGGATGTTAAAAATGATGCGGATATCCGCGGATGCAGATATCCGGTCCACCACTAATATACTGTATATATTAGGGTGGCCCTTAAAAATTAAAGTTTGAAATTTGTTTCTCTACCCCCCCCAATTTGTGTAGTTCCTAGGAAAAACGATGCGTACTAAATATTTTTGAAATCCAAGAATATTTAGAGGTTGCCCTCGTGAGTTGAAGTTTTATTATTATACAGGAAGTTGTACATAATTATATATGGAAGTTGTATCTAACACTCCTTTTTTCTTTCCTCAGGATGGAATCGAGAAAGAAGTTGTATTTGATCAGTTCTGTTGAACCGGAAATTAAGGGTGCTAAATTGCCATTATATCGGCAAGCTTTTGGGCATTTCCTGTTCCTCCATTTGGAGAAGAAAAAGACCACCCGGGACGCCAATCGCGAAAGAGTAGAGGCCATGAAGGCGTTATGGGATAAAGCCAGCATCCCAACACGAGCTGACCAGCATTGCATCAAGAAGCTGGAGGCGGTCTTTGAGGAGTGGAAAGCTCTAAAAAAACATCAGACCAGGACCAGTGCATCCCACAAGCAGAAGGAACAGGAGTTTCAAGAGCGCTTGGAAGATCTCTTTGACATCGCTCATGCGGATGCACTGGTCTTGATGAAGAATCCTGAGGACCGGGCTTTCCTTCTGGCCCAGCGACAGAAGGGGAGGCCAGGCCTGCATCGGCTCTGTGGATATGGTACAGGCCCGGAAGGACGAGGAATCCCGGAAGAGGTCAGAGCAGGAGGCCAGGCAACGGAAGAGGGCACAGGAGGAGCTGGCATCATCTTCATCGTCAAGTGCGGCAGAGGAGACAGATGATGACCGGGAGAAGGAAAGTGCAGTTGGGGGTGCTGCCGCTGCGTCTGCTCTTTGCCTGTCGGCAGCATGTGTTGGAACTTGTGATTGGAGCCGCTTTCGAGACATCCATCGGGGGATCGTCGACGGGACTTGAGATACTCTTGTACAAAAGGTTCATGGGTCACTGGTAGTTCATTGATCAAGACAAGTTCAAGCCAGCTTCAACTGATCCCTCTGTGGAGAGCTCAGTGGCATCTTCGCGGGACGAACTGCTCGATTTCTCAAGCAGACAAGCGGTTCATGTTCGCGACGATTACCGGGAGTTCGTCGAGCTCAGTACAATCTTCCTTGAAGGCACACTAGAGCGTGAAATCAAGTTCAAGTAATGCATCGCTCTTCCGGGAGCAGTTCCGGATGGGAGGGGAGTGCGTGATCTCGCGGTTTTTGCCGTGGTAATGTACATGAGAGCATGGAACACGGCTCCTCAGGCGGTGGGAGCCTCCTGGAACGACTTCCATCTCATGAAGGAGCTGATGCGCTACCCACATCGAGGGATTTCCATCGCCACCAGCAAGAAGTTTTCCCACCACCTCTGATACCTGTCGGAGGAGCTCGTAGGGATGGCCTTCTTTGACGACAGAGTACCTTTAGCCATGAAGAAACTCATGGTCGAAGCCTTGGACGAAGATGCCGTCGACCATCCGCCGAAGCGTCCGAGAGTCGCCTTGAGTGCCTTCGTCGATGAGAAGAAGGGCCTTCAGCAATTTGTGACGAGGAACACCAAGGCCCTCTTCACTCGCCTCCAGCTTCCGGATGAGTTCCTTCACAAAGATCCGGAGAGTTGGCCGACGGAGGACTCCTTCAAGAAAGCTCTGCGGGTCGTTGAAAGCTTCGCCGTGGTCAACGACCGAACGGAGAGAGGAGTAGCTCTCATCCAAGAGTTCAACAAGAAGTTGACTCGTGGAGAGGAGCAGCTGCAATTCCTCCTCCAAGTTGTCGCTGATCACAGGCGGTAGTTCCCGCACTGCAAGAAGACGACACTTGCACCTCGAGCCAGGCGACAATGAGTGGAGTAGGCTTCCACAAGACCCCCTCCACCGAGCGGCTAATACTTCTTGTTGAAGAAGTGGGACCTGGCTGCCTAAGTAAACTTCAACGGACGAGGGGGACCTCTAAATATTCTTGGATTTCAAAAATACTTTGTGCACGTGGGTTTTACTAGGAATTGAACAAATTGGGGGGTTAGAGAAACAAATATCCAAATTTAATTTTTCTCTATATATACTAAGGGCCACCCTAATATATATATATATATATATATATATATATATATATATATATCGGTGGTGTAGTGGTTAGCGTCGCTGACTACAAATCCATCGGCTCCGGGTTCGAGACCCGACGGCAGCCGGCGCGCAGCAAAACCCAGCTGTTCATCCTTCCACACAATAAAGAAAGTGGTTGGTAGATAAATGGGTACTCTAGGTGGCCTAGTGGTTAAGACGCTGGGCTGCTGATTGGGCGTGGTTCGGATTCCACGTTAAACTGTAGGTCTAAGGTGGAGTGAAAAGCTTGACCTTCGTCAGAATGAACAATTCGGGCGGAAGTTAACCAAAGGTTATATATATATATATATATAGAAAACTTGATTGAAGGGTTTGTTCTTGGGGAACACACAATTTAATAAGGAACAAGAGGACGAGAAGGTGGTACATGTTTATTAGTCAGACGTTTCTGAAATTCAATTTCCATCATCAGTGCTAAAAGTGAAAAGTAAAAAAGTGAACAAATATAGTGAATAAAAGATTTTATACAATATACTTATGCAGTCCTATGATACAGGGTTATTAGACGAGGGGGGTTTAATCTAATTGTGTAAAGGCTGGGAATGGTTAAATGTTGAAGTATCCATGTTAGGAGCCGGAGAGTGATAGTGGATTTCTTTACAGTGGTGGTTCAGTGGAAATTATTTAGCTATATTTAAGTTGAAGGCAGAACTATAGTCGTTGAGGGTTGATTTTGTACTGAGGATGTATTCGAGGATGCGGAGGTCGGTTGGTTGGTATGCTGAATTGTTCCCTACCAGAACATTACAACCTTTAAACAAATCATCAAAATCAGCAATAAGATATCATTGAGACCTGCATAATCACCCACTCCTCCCCACCAATTTCAAAATTATCAATTCAGCATACCAACCAACCGACATCCGCATCCTCGAATCCCTATACATCCTTAGTACAAAACCATTATCTTGCCTCTCTACATTTCATGTAACTTTTTAAAAATTATTATCATAGGACTGCATAAGGATATTGTATAAAATCTTTTATTCACTATATTTTCTCACTTTTTTACTTTTCATTTTTAGCACTGATGATGGAAATTGAATTTCAGAAACGTTTGACTAATAAACATGTACCACCTTCTCGTCCTCTTGTTCCTTACTATATATACATATATATATATATATATATATATATATATATATATATATGATGAATAAAACCACGAAGGAAAGGAAACACAAAATGGTGCTCAAGCGCTTTCGTCTAATGACATCCTCAGGAACACTGAAGTATATAAAAAGGTTAAGCCTATATATAGGTTACAGAAAGAAAAAAAGAAAAAATAAATAACATATATACACACAAACACACATATATATATATATATACATACATACATATCTATATATACAAATACATACATACATACATACATACATATATATACAATAAACAGAGAAGTAAAAATAATAAAAAATTAAAAATTAAAACCTTAAAGGATTACCAATGAGGCGTACAGATTGTAAGGAAAAATATCGATTTTTAGCACAAGATCAAATGGATTATAAAAATACAAATTTATACTGGAACTCTGCCGGGTTTTAGCACAATGCTGCCTTTGGTCAGGTTTCGATATATATAAAAAAAAAATAAAAAAAAAATGCAAATTAAAAGTTAATCGATTTTTAGCACAAGATCAAATGGATTATAAAAATACAAATTTATACTAGAACTCTGTCCGGGTTTTAACATATTGCTGCCTATGGTCAGGTTTCGATATATATAAAAAAATAAAATGCAAATTAAAAGTTAATAAAGTAGAAGACAAGTTTACCAAAGATTTAATGTTTTACACTTCTTATCTAAATCTGCTTTAAAGGAATTCAACATAACAGGATCGAGTTGAAAAAGACCTTTGCTTATGTTGAAGTTATTTGAAAGTTGGATAATGGCAGACTCAAGAATATTTCTATTAACAATGTTGCTTGAATGGAATAAAACTGAAGCATTATTCCAATCAATACAGTGGGCTAACTCTGACAAATGGACAAAAAGGGCACTGGACAACTGTCCTGTTCTAACGGAATATTGATGCTGTTTTATACGTGTGTGCAAATCCTTTCCCGTCTGACCTATGTAAAAGGAATCACATTGTTTACAACCAATTTTATAGATAATGCCTGAATTATTGGTAGGGCTATTTTTTACTATGATATTTTTCACAATATTGTTATATGAAAATACTACATTAATATCCAAAAGTTTAAGTACATTAGCAATGCCTAAAAAGCCCGGGAAAAATGGAACTACTAAAATATTTTTTGACAAAGTACGAGTGTTAATATTGACACGATAGAAAGTTCGTTTTGCCTTGTTGAGACAAGATTCCATAAACGCAGATGGATAACACAAATCACTTCCAATACCGTTGATTTTTTCCAATTCGGCATCGATGTATTCCGGACTGGCGATCCTAAGGGCGCGGAGAAACATTGATGAAAATATGGCCTTCTTAATGGGGGTATCATGTCCCGAGTAAAAGTGTACGTAGGACAAATTGTTTGTCGTTTTCCGATAGATACTAAACTTAAAACCTGGGCTTTCCCTATGTACACGCACATCCAAAAATGGGATTGAATTGTCTTGCTCAACTTCTAAAGTAAACTTAATGGAGGGGACTTGATCATTTAACTGAAGGAGGAAGCTATCCAGGTCACGATTCATGGGCCAGATACACAAAATATCGTCGACGTACCGCAACCAAGGGATGCCAACCCCCAGGATTCTCGGAATATAGGTAATTTCGAAAAACTCCATATAAATATTGGAGAGGAGGGGCGATAAGGGGTTGCCCATAGCCATCCCAAAAACTTGTTGATAATACTCGTTATTGAAAGTAATTTACAGTCTTTGATGCAAAGCTTAATGAGTTCCAAAACAATGTGTGAAGGTAGTGGCAGGTCATACTTATGTAATTCTTGGGAGAACTACTTCACTTCGTAACATTTTGGATCGGAAAATTAAAAGTCTCATTCAAGATAGTCAGTGGAGTAAAAAAGCAAGCTCAAAGTGTGTTTTGAACCTTTCTTCGAAAAACATTAGTGACGATGCAAAAAGTGCCCTTGGATATGGTATGTCCTTTTTTATTGTTAAAAAACCTTCGGCTTTACAAATTTGTTATAGTCTCGCGTGTTTTGAAAAACAGTGTAATCTCCCTCAGTATTTGTTTAACATAGTTAAAGGCCTCGTTTATAGTGCGGCGAATGGTAAGTACGAAGATAACTTTCCTAAACGTTTTCGCAATAGCCTTTCACAATTAAAAAAAGATGTGGAGCTCCATATTACTAAAGCAGACAAGGCTAACACCATAGTTATTATGGACAAAGTGGACTACATCGGAAAGATGAACGAGCTTCTCCAGGACCCCGCCACATACACCAAACTTAGGAAGAACCCGCAGGATGACGTCATCAAATCATTTAATAGTGGCTTGAAACGCCTTCTCAAAGATCATAAGAACTTAATTCCGCTTTTCATGTCCACTTCACCTGCTCTGCCCTACCTTTACGGTCTTATTAAAACCCACAAACCTGGTAACCCTATGCGCCCTATTATTAGCTCGGTGGGCTCTATTACTTATAAACTCTCCAAATGGCTTGTCAAAGTCTTGTCCCCCATTCTCGGAACTATCTCTGATTCACATGTAAAAAATTCCATGGATCTTCCATAAAAATTGAATAATGTACGTACTGAAACTAACGATAAATTGATTAGTTTTGATGTTTGTTCATTGTTTACAAAAGTACCGATTGACGATATGCTTGACTTTCTCTCCCAAGAATTACATAAGTATGACCTGCCACTACCTTCACACATTGTTTTGGAACTCATTAAGCTTTGCATCAAAGACTGTAAATTTACTTTCAATAACGAGTATTATCAACAAGTTTTTGGGATGGCTATGGGCAACCCCTTATCGCCCCTCCTCTCCAATATTTATATGGAGTTTTTCGAAATTACCTATATTCCGAGAATCCTGGGGGTTGGCATCCCTTGGTTGCGGTACGTCGACGATATTTTGTGTATCTGGCCCATGAATCGTGACCTGGATAGCTTCCTCCTTCAGTTAAATGATCAAGTCCCCCCCATTAAGTTTACTTTAGAAGTTGAGCAAGACAATTCAATCCCATTTTTGGATGTGCGTGTACATAGGGAAAGCCCAGGTTTTAAGTTTAGTATCTATCGGAAAACGACAAACAATTTGTCCTACGTACACTTTTACTCGGGACATGATACCCCCATTAAGAAGGCCATATTTTCATCAATGTTTCTCCGCGCCCTTAGGATCGCCAGTCCGGAATACATCGATGCCGAATTGGAAAAAATCAACGGTATTGGAAGTGATTTGTGTTATCCATCTGCGTTTATGGAATCTTGTCTCAACAAGGCAAAACGAACTTTCTTTCGTGTCAATATTAACACTCGTACTTTGTCAAAAAATATTTTAGTACTTCCATTTTTCCCGGGCTTTTTAAGCATTGCTAATGTACTTAAACTTTTGGATATTAATGTAGTATTTTCATATAACAATATTGTGAAAAATATCAAAGTAAAAAATAGCCCTACCAATAATTCAGGCATTATCTATAAAATTGGTTGTAAACAATGTGATTCCTTTTACATAGGTCAGACGGGAAAGGATTTGCACACACGTATAAAACAGCATCAATATTCCGTTAGAACAGGACAGTTGTCCAGTGCCCTTTTTGTCCATTTGTCAGAGTTAGCCCACTGTATTGATTGGAATAATGCTTCAGTTTTATTCCATTCAAGCAACATTGTTAATAGAAATATTCTTGAGTCTGCCATTATCCAACTTTCAAATAACTTCAACATAAGCAAAGGTCTTTTTCAACTCGATCCTGTTATGTTGAATTCCTTTAAAGCAGATTTAGATAAGAAGTGTAAAACATTAAATCTTTGGTAAACTTGTCTTCTACTTTATTAACTTTTAATTTGCATTTATTTTTTTATATATATCGAAACCTGACCATAGGCAGCATTGTGCTAAAACCCGCAGAGTTCCAGTATAAATTTGTATTTTTATAATCCATTTGATCTTGTGCTAAAAATCGATATTTTTCCTTACAATCTGTACGCCTCATTGGTAATCCTTTAAGGTTTTAATTTTTATTTTTTATTATTTTTACTTCTCTGTTTATTGTATATATATGTATGTATGTATGTATGTATGTATTTGTATATATAGATATGTATGTATATATATATATATATGTGTGTTTGTGTGTATGTATGTTATTTATTTTTTCTTTTTTTCTTTCTGTAACCTATATATAGGCTTAACCTTTTTATATACTTCAGTGTTCCTGAGGATGTCATTAGACGAAAGCGCTTGAGCACCATTTTGTGTTTCCTTTCCTTCGTGGTTTTATTCATCATATATATATATATATATATATATATATATATATATATATATGTATATATATAGTAAGGAACAAGAGGACGAGAAGGTGGTACATGTTTATTAGTCAAACGTTTCTGAAATTCAATTTCCATCATCAGTGCTAAAAATGAAAAGTAAAAAAGTGAGAAAATATAGTGAATAAAAGATTTTATACAATATCCTTATGCAGTCCTATGATAATAATTTTTAAAAAGTTACATGAAATGTAGAGAGGCAAGATAATGGTTTTGTACTAAGGATGTATAGGGATTCGAGGATGCGGATGTCGGTTGGTTGGTATGCTGAATTGATAATTTTGAAATTGGTGGGGAGGAGTGGGTGATTATGCAG
This sequence comes from Bathynomus jamesi, assembly GCA_023014485.1. NCBI lineage: Eukaryota > Metazoa > Arthropoda > Malacostraca > Isopoda > Cirolanidae > Bathynomus > Bathynomus jamesi. Next base: position 428,484 of record JAJOZX010000006.1, on the reverse strand, counting down.
GTCTCAATGATATCTTATTGCTGATTTTGATGATTTGTTTAAAGGTTGTAATGTTCTGGTAGGGAACAATTCAGCATACCAACCAACCGACCTCCGCATCCTCGAATACATCCTCAGTACAAAATCAACCCTCAACGACTATAGTTCTGCCTTCAACTTAAATATAGCTAAATAATTTCCACTGAACCACCACTGTAAAGAAATCCACTATCACTCTCCGGCTCCTAACATGGATACTTCAACATTTAACCATTCCCAGCCTTTACACAATTAGATTAAACCCCCCTCGTCTAATAACCCTGTATCATAGGACTGCATAAGTATATTGTATAAAATCTTTTATTCACTATATTTGTTCACTTTTTTACTTTTCACTTTTAGCACTGATGATGGAAATTGAATTTCAGAAACGTCTGACTAATAAACATGTACCACCTTCTCGTCCTCTTGTTCCTTATTAAATTGTGTGTTCCCCAAGAACAAACCCTTCAATCAAGTTTTATATATATATATATATATATATATAACCTTTGGTTAACTTCCGCCCGAATTGTTCATTCTGACGAAGGTCAAGCTTTTCACTCCACCTTAGACCTACAGTTTAACGTGGAATCCGAACCACGCCCAATCAGCAGCCCAGCGTCTTAACCACTAGGCCACCTAGAGTACCCATTTATCTACCAACCACTTTCTTTATTGTGTGGAAGGATGAACAGCTGGGTTTTGCTGCGCGCCGGCTGCCGTCGGGTCTCGAACCCGGAGCCGATGGATTTGTAGTCAGCGACGCTAACCACTACACCACCGATATATATATATATATATATATATATATATATATATATATATATTAGGGTGGCCCTTAGTATATATAGAGAAAAATTAAATTTGGATATTTGTTTCTCTAACCCCCCCAATTTGTTGGCAACAATCAGAACAGAATGTATTTGCAACTGAACGGAGTTCAGCCACCTTCATCAGTGTGTCGAATGCTTTGGCTTTACCGATCGAAAAAATTCTGGATGTGCTATCACAGCCCGTGAAAGCATGCACAAACAGGAGATACTTGCAGATGTCATTGCCTAACAATGATTGAATGCTGAGAATATCATACACAGGATTAGGAGATGGTCCCCGTCTTATATCGCTGCGATAGTACAACTTGAAACCACTGTCTTTGGCATGGTACAGAAGGAGAATCAGCAAGTCGGTGTCTTCCCTATTACTGTTGTAGTTGCATTTTCTGATGAGGAAACTGCTGCACGAACGATGTCCACATCAGCATCCCCATCTGCGTTGTGAACAGTACACCCGTGCTTCTTCAACATCTCACCTACGAGGGAAATAAATGCTTGCTTGTTGTTTTCATTAGCCAAGAAGTGTTCCTTCTGGCCAACAAACTTCATGCTTGGACTGAGATTCACATTTCTGCTTGTCTTGGTGCTGCGTCTTCTGTGGGTCATGTCCTTGATCGTAGGAGAGCTGCTGTAGCCATCAAAAACAATGATTGCTTTTCCATATGTTTTCAGAGTGAAATCGGCATATGAGTTGGCGATGCTGTCATATGTTTCATCTTGACGCCAGGAAACACGATGTAGTAGAGATCCACCATCCAATACGTACTGGTCTGTGCACTGAATTTCTTGAACTTCTTCCATGCGTAAAGTGTCAGTGTATTTGATTATTGCATGAGCTAGCTGAGACTTATCGGGTTTCCTCAAGATACTTCGTGATTCGAACAATGCAGGAGGATATGCACACAGTTCGTAACACATGACATCTTCAAGATTCATGTCTCCGCCAGTGGCAACAGTCATCATTCTCTGAAACAGTAGTGCAGGATCTACTTCTATATCTGAAGCATCAGTGATCACGACGGCAGAAGCAGATCCTAGTGTTTTCACTTTGTCAGATCTTTTGGCAGAATATGTAAAGGCTTGTTTCCCAATCATTTTTACGACAATGTTCGTACCGATTGAATGCAATTGATGAACGTTAACTCCAGGATCAGCAGTTAGCCCTGTTACAATGTTGCAGAGACCCGAGGTAGAATGGAATGGGGATAAGGATTCCAGACGTTCAAGTACTTTCTTCATGTCATTACTGTCCCTGATTTGTCTACTTCCCCTCATTTCCTTATGCTGTTCACTACTTTCCAACAAAACTCTGGTGTATTCCTGCATTGCTAAGTTATAAGTGGAACACAGAGGCATAGAAAAGAGCCACGTTGTCCTTTGGATGTCTGTAAATCCACTTCCGCGTGTCAGTCCGCCTCTGCTTTTCAGGGAACGCATTAGTACTTGTTCTATCACCAGGTCTGTGCCGAGTCCGGCCCATAATCTGTCGCTTCTTCTTACCACAAACTTACCTTCCTGGAACATTTTGTTAACGGCTGGATTTTCAGAAGGCAAACTTAACATTTTCTGCAGGTACAGGTATATCGATTTCAGGTAATTGTGATGTCCGGCTGCTGCAATTATGGGGATGGTCTCCAGCATAGCTTGCAAGTGCAAATCGCACGAGCCGGTTCTGTCTGCTGTTATCAAGGAACGTGCAATGTTGATCATTCGCTGATATTCCAACCAGAGTTGACTTGTTTGCGAAGTAGATTGTAGGTCAGTTTTCTACGCATCCAAAGTGGTAGCAATCTGAGACAATGCATTCGAAGATTCCACATCCTCAACTGATTGTTTGGCGGTCATAACATCGTCGAGCAGGTCACAAGCTTCCTTATGGAGGTCATGAGGAGTTCCATCTTCATTACGAGGGAAAACGTCTGCGACTAGTAAGGTACTAAGAGCTGCATCTACTATCATACCACGTATCGCTCTTGAAACAGCTTTTCCAGACATCATGTGTTGCACGGCATTTGGTCCGTATATTTCTTGAAGTACTTCAGACAATCCTGAACCATTCATAAGAGTACCGACTGCTCCCAAAAGATTCATCAGAGTGTGAAATGATCCCAGCATTAAAACAATGTCCTGCAGGTCTCTCTGTTCATTGATGATTTGGGAAGCTTTCCAGAACAAAGGCTGATCAAAGGTAATAATGCATGGGACTTTTTGATCGCGTGCTATCTTGCTCAAATATAGTAATGTCGAAAATATGCAGGTCATGTCAGTTGGCGACATATCTATGATGGGAAGGAACGTGATCGACGCCACACCTGGATGTGAGACACTTGATCCACCGTGAATTGCCTGCATTGTTCCGGACCAACTTGGACCTGATCTTTCTGCTGAAGATATCTGCCAGAGAAGACTAAGTCGACTTATGGTGGCAGTGGGTACTGGAAGTTCGCGGAATGAGATGTCCCTCAACATGCTTCTCGCGTGTCTATATTCCCTAATGTCAACGGTTGCAATCTTCTTAATGTCATTGTCACCAACATTACGCCTGTGAATAGAAGGGTGGATCTTGATCTTCGGAGTTATTGCGGCAATCATACCCATTCCATGAAAGGTATTCTTCCCATCCAAAGTGCAGACATCATGATCGACGTTATCTGCTGCTAGAAGGACTGCAGTGTTTTCATCAACAGTAAAAGAGCCAGACCCACTTGCCAGCGCCGCGTTTCTTTCGAATCTTGTTACTTCTGCATACGACGAACAGTAACCCAGCTGATGGAGAACGTCAATAAGGTACCTTGACCTAAAGTTGTGGTGTAGCTGAACCGACAAACCGATCTGTAGTGGACATAGTAATCCTCTAGGACGGGTTGCTTGCATAATGCTCTGCCCAATTGCACCTATTTTTCTTGAAGCATCCTGTCCCGCAAATGCTTTTGATAATAGCAATTTCAGACTGTTGGGAATGTAATCAAGAGCACTTTCTGCAGTGATGTCATTTGGAGATGGATACACATCTTTTCTAGGCGAGTCGACAGACTTGATATCACTTCTGATTATTTTTGCAGCAGCTTCTACTAGGTAAATCTTTTGTAGCTCTATATCTATATCACATTCTTTCGACTTTTTGTGATAATCTATAAGAATTTCATTAGCTGTCTCTCGTAGTGTTACTACATCTGCCTTCCCACTTTCACCTGATATTATGATCTTGTCTCCGTAACGTTCTAAAAGCTTTCTCTTCATGTGCCTGCGTTCGTAGACAGAGCTCTGACTTCCTTGAAGATTCCTCCATTTTGGAAATTAGGTCTCCAATCAACAGTTGTTCATCATCATTCTCTTCCAGGTAAGCACAGGTCTGAAGGAATGCTTGGTGTTGCTCTTCATTAGTTGGTCTCCCTTTCTTCGAATCATGATCGTCGGAGGAGTATGCGCGAGGAATGTTTTTTCCACTTCGAAAATTTACGCTGCAGGTGTGATGGTAGACACAATCTGCAGCAGGAAGATCACGAAGATAATACTCCAGACGGCCTTTTACATTAAACGACCATTCATCGCAGCGGCTCTCACAGAACCTTTTTATGGTTTCGGAGAACTCTGTAGTTCTTATTTTGACATGCTCTGATTTTGGTTTGTGTTTGGAAAAAAAGTCCACAAAGGTATCACAAAACAAACAGTGAGTAGCACTGGAAAATGCGTATTCATGAAAACGAGCACTTTTCCTTGGTATTGCCTCGGCTGCGGTCTGTCGCTTCTTTATTTCAATGGTCTTTTTATCCGTAAACCTTTTCCTACATACAACGTGAACACTTATTCCAGCTGTTGCAACAACATCGCTTCCACGGCTGCGGCTGGATGCATTTATACCATCTGCTCCTTTTTGCGAGATGTGAACCACTTCCTGTCCGCTGTCCAATTTCTCCTTACAAATCACGCACAATTCTTCAGGGGTCTGCATTCTTGAAGGCGGACGCACACCGAGTCAGCCGTACAACGAGTCAGTCTGAAACAGAAAACACAAATTAATAAACTGTGTTGCAGTATTTAAAAGGAGTACATAATAACAGTTTTAAAGAAAATGACAAGCACAAATACGCAGATTTGATAGTGGGTAGTAGGAATTAAAGAGTTGTATATAATATAAGTTTATAAAGATGTAGCAATGTCCATTCTCACATACACTCCATACAGTATATTTTATTTACATTACGTGACGTCATAGTTTAATACTAGCCGCCTAATACAATTTTTAGTGTCATATAGGTTAATTTAGAAACGAAAATGTGTTTTAAAACATTTTACTGATCAAGAAAAACGTCATAACTCTCTCTACAAAGCGAAATTAAAATTTATTGTATTTCGTAGGAAACTGCCAGTCCGCCATTTTGAATTTCATTTTTGGGGGTGTTCCCGGGGTCCAATTTTGTCGGATTTTGGATATGTTATTCTGCAATGGTTCCTGAGCTGGAAACAGTTTAGAAAGCTTCTGAAGCAATTTTGCCCAGGTTGAAGCTATTTTTGCTCTAGATTGCCTGGACTAAATCCCATCTCTTGTCAAGTTGTGAAGCTAAAAATTTCCATCCATCCATCATCTAAACCCATTTCCGCAGTGAGGGTAGGGAGAGAAACGCGGGAAGAGAAGGAAGTTATGTGGCTAAAAATTTTAAGTCAGATATCTTTACTTTATAAAACATGTTATAATGACCATGTTAGAATTTATAAATAAGGTTATATAGCTATTTGCATATACACTGTGATTGTACATAAAGTTAATTATTACTGTATTATTATGCATCTTCTCAAATAACAAAGCAATACAACTCGCATAAAAATGCACAATTTCACGTCTTGTCAGGCAAACAATTTTAAGCCTGACATCTCTCTTCGAAACATGTTATAATGTAAATCTTATGAGTTATTTATAATGTTATAAAGTCATTTGGATATTCACTATACGTAAAGTTAATTAGTATTTTAATTGATTTAATACCTTGTATCCACCGAATAATCAAGTTTTTAATGTTGGAAGTCAGGCAAGTTCGTATTTGCCTGACGACTTGCTACTGTGCCAAATCCAAAATGCTGCGCTGGATGTCAAATCTCTTTTTTTTAAGCTTAATCTTGTTTTCAGTAATATGCAGGGTCCCGTTTTTGCGAATATTTTCATGTCTCATCTTGAGGAAAGGGCCTTCTGTGAGTGCCCCCCTCACCTGAAGCCGAATTTGTACAGACGTTATGTTGATGACACGTTTGCTTTATTCCAAACGGATAATCAATCAGTTCAGTTTTTAAATTTTTTGAACACACTTCATAAGAATATTATATTTACGCAGGAAAAGGAAGTTCAAGGTTCTATTCCTTTCCTTGATGTTTTGGTTTCCAAATCAGGCTCAACTGTTTTAACTTCTACATACCGGAAGCCTACTTTTACGGGTTTAGGTTTTAATTTTTATAGTTTTTGCGATTTTAATTACAAACTAAGTTCGATTCGCACTTTAGTGCATAGAGCTTATAATATTTGCTCAAACTTTGCTCTGCTTCATAATGAGTTTGAATTTCTTACTGATTTTTTCTTTAAAAATGGTTTTCCACGGGTTCTTGTACAAGGTATTATTGGTAAATTACTTAATAATGTTTATTCCCCCAAACTTATCCCAACGTATGATGTTCCTAAGAATTGTAAATATCTTGTTTTACCTGACCTCTACCAATTTAACACTGTTGTGAAAAAGCAATTGTTGAGTGTGGTGAGGAAATTTTATTTTCACACTGATTTTAAGGTTGCTTTTGTGAATAATAATACCCTTGAATGTTTTTTCCGTTGTAAGGACAAAATCCCCCCTGCGATGAACTGTTCTGTCGTTTATTTGTTTACCTGCCCTGGGTGTTCCCAGGGGAACTACGTTGGCAGCACAGTTCGTTCTTTGCAGGCGAGATTTTGCTCCCATATGGGTATTAGCCATAGGACAGGGAAAGTTTTATCTAAAAAGGAACAGTCTGCCATTAGAAATCATTCTGTTAAGTGTAAAGTTGATATTTCCGTTAATAACTTTAAAATTCTTAAATCATTAAAATGTCCGTCCTCTCTCCGTATTTATGAATCTTTGTGCATTAAATTTCTGAATTCCAGCTTAAATATTGATTCCAGCTGTTACCCCCTTTATATTAATTAGAATGCCTACCAACTAAATTTTTCTGTTTTCCCCTTGACCCTGTCTCCTTTTCGCCTCAGTTGTTTGAGGATGTCAAGTGAGCATGGTATGTTTTCGTGCACTTTTGCGTTTTTTCATTTAACTTTTTATTAGTGAAGTTTTTAACTAATTTTTAACTAATTTGTTTGAATGTTTTTAGTTTTAAAGTTTTACTTTTATCATGTGTTATTTGTCATGTATATAATTTTTAATTTGTTTTTGGCTTATGCTTGTTTTACGCTTTTTAATTTTTATTCTTTAAGTGGTTTTATTCTGTGCTATGAATTAGTTTGTTTTTGACATTCGTATAATTTTTTTATTTTTTTTTTTTGTCATGCATTAATTTTAGCCTTTTATTTTATTAGGCCTTGAAAATGGGTAGAGTTGCCCGAAACGTCGGCTGCAGCCAAATATAATGACTTTCTTGCTCTACGTCTTCGTTTTTATCCTAAATGTAAAATTACGTCTCCTTAGGAGGGATCCTATTTCATATATATATATATATATATATATATATATTGTGTGTGTGTGTGTGTGTGTGTGTGTGTGTGTGTGTGTGTGTGAGCTCAAAATTAATGATGACTGATTTGGAATCAAAATGAATTGCATCTCGGAAGGCTTCAGTTGTATTTTATTTCCAATTTATGGGCAAAGAATTAAATTTGCCTAAATTAATCGTACGTATAAAGACATATATAAATGTTCCTAAGCTAGCCAAAATTGATTTTGAGTTTTGAGTTAATAACATGTCCTGGTAACCGTGAAATAACTGAAATTCCATATGACATCAAGATTTTTTTGTGTGAATGTTGCAAAGTTATCGATTTTTAAAAATTTCTGTTTCAAATATCTTTAATGAGAGTAGTAATAATTTTTACAATGGAGGGTATATGACCCCTATGCCCCCCCTTATGTACGCCACTGATAATATGCATATTATATACTTTATAAGGTGGGTTGGGTGGAAAATAATTGTCCAAGTTAATTAACATTTAAAAATTAATTTACTTAAAGGAAAAATTTGGTGAAAGAACTAATTAATAGCCTAATTGCTATGGGTATGACGTCACGTGGTGACGTCAACGCGTTGCATGCGAGTAAGTTGTCCGACTATTCCTCCCCCTACTAAGAGACTCAGAGGAAAAGTGACAGACTTTAAAGAAATTTACTTTAACATTCTGAATACCTTTGTAACAGCCTTGAAGGAACGATTTGAATGCATTCAAGAGTTCTCATTTTTTGAGCTGATGAATTCATTAATGTTTGCAGTATATAAAGAAAATTTCCCCAAAAACTTAATAGAAGCTGTAGTGATTCCCCTTCCTTCATTTATATATTCTTTACTTTACTTTACTTTTTATTCAATTTCTCTTTATCCTTCCTCATTCTCTTTACACTCGTTTCGCTGTCCTTCATAAATACGGGTAGACGTGACCGAGTTTGAAGCGCCATTATAATTTAAACAATGCAAGGAGGACGGGGTGGGGGTTAATTATACACTAATTACACTTTACTAACTTTTATTTATTCCGAAACGCTTTTAGATAAACGGGGTAATGCGAGGGGGGAATTTAACTTTAACATTTTAAGTCGGAGAGAGACGAAATAATATTCTAAATTTATAATTACATCGTCACACACAAATACACCTTACTAAGCCCAAGGCCGCCCGATGACTGGCGGGCATTTCTACCCAGCCTCTAGCCTATGTTCAGGCGTTGCCAACTCCTATTTCTACTTTTTTATAACAAACCATTATTTATCGTAATTACGTTTCTTATTAAATATTATTATCTTCTTTATTAAACAACCATTATTAATTTCTTATAACCAAAACATTCTAATTCTTAATTAGACATTACTACAAAGCACTTGAATATAAGTACAGTAATCTATTTGACGTAAAAGTTTTAACGTCAGAATTGAAATACATCTATCAGGACTCCGATTTTTGGCAGTGCAAATATGCAAAAGAAATTGTAAAGCTTTGTCTTGACCTTGGACTTACAACAGCCTTACCTGAAACGATCAAATTAATTCGGCTCCTTTTGACAATCCCTGTAACCAGTGTGTCAATGGAAAGAAGTTTTTCAACGCTCAACAGAATAAAGACGTACCTACGAAATACCATGTCAGAGGAAAGGCTGTCTAGTTTAGCAAGAATTGCCATAGAGAAAGAAATTGCAATATTGCTGGAGAAGAATAAAATGTTGCACGACAAAGTAATTAAAGAATTTGCATTAAAACCAAAAAGATTGGAGTTCATGTATAAATAAATAAGGTAAGGCGATGCTTTATTTCGTAAATTTATGCCAGTTAAAACTATTCTAATTATCATACATAATACATATCACAGTGAAACAAGTATCAAATTATACAGTATATATTATATATACAGGGTGTCCGGGCTTAAATGTCAATAAAATAAAACATTATAAATGTATTTTATTGCCATTTAAGCCTGGACACCCTATATATACATATATATGCTTGAAAGGTTTGAGCTTGAGTATCCACAAAAGCCAGGCGTCGCCCCTGATATACATATATACACGAGGGCATGCTGAAAAGTAATGCCTCCTATTTTTTCTCCAAAACAGGTTCACGTAGTCAGTATATGATATATATGTTCTTCCCGCCTATTTCTGTGAAGTTTCTTAGTTCTGCCACCAGAGGTCTCAGAGCTGTCAGTCAACATGACGGACGGTAACAACACAATGTCAGTGCGGTTAAAACAGCGTGCAGTTATCGAGTTTCTGACTGCAGAAAACATTCCACCTATCGGCATTCACCGGCGAATGAAAGCTGTGTATGGTGATGATTGTGTAGACGTGAGTACTGTTCGCCTTTGGGCTAAACGTGTGGCTAATGCAGACGCTGAACATACCGAAATGCATGATGAACCACGTAGCGGGAGACCGCAAACAGCAACTGACGAGGATCCCCAACAACGCGTCAATGAGATGATCAAACAGAATCGCTGCATATCTCAGCAAACACTAGCTACCAGTCTTGGCATTTCACATGAATGGGTTGCTTATCTTGGGTACCGAAAAGTGTGTGCACGATGGGTTCCCAGAATGCTGACTGAAGAACTGAAGAAGAGGCGGATGGAAGTTTCCAAAGAGTTGATGTTGCAACATGAATGTGAAGGCGACGAATTCTTCTGCAGCATTGTGACTGGAGATGAAAACTGGGTGTACCATTACAACCCAGAAGGCATGAGAAAGTCAATGGAATACCATCACAAAGGTTCACCAGGACCAAAAAAGTTCAAAACCCAAGCGTCTGTTTTCTGGGACGTTAACCCTAGATAGGAGGAATTCACGGGTCCCACAGACCCAACACACAATTCATTTCTGACCCATGATTTCCTATTAAGGGTTAATTAATGGTGCTGTCCATTCAGAATTCATGCCAACTGGTACCACCATTAACTTTCTGTGCTTCATTGAAACTCTGGAGAGAGTGAATGCACGGATTCGAAGAGGTCGTCCCGACATTCAGATGGTTTTCCTCCAGCATGACAATGCGCGACCTCACACGAGTGCAGTAACGACTGAAGCAATTCGCCGCCTTGGTTTCACTGTCCTGGACCACTCACCATACAGCCCAGATCGTCCTCCATCAGATTTCCACTTATTCCCTAAACTTAAGGAACATCTTCGAGGACAATGTTTCTCTTCGGACGTTGAAGTCAAGACAGCTGTGAGGAATTGGTTCCATGAAGAAGACACAGAGTTCTATCGTGACGGCATCACGAAACTGTTTGAACGTTGGCAGAAGTGTGTGGACCGCAGAGGTGGTTATGTTGAGAAGTAACTATCTCAAACTGAAGAATAAAATTCAATGTAGGTTTCTGTTTCTGTTTCATTGTAATATCCCATCCCGTTTCAGAATTATAAATTAGGAGGCATTACTCTTCAGCACTCCCTCGTGGATATATATATATATATATATATATATATATATATATACAGTACGTCGTAGTAGTTTCTTACGTTGGTCTCTTTTCACACGAAGGTCATAAATAGATAGATAGATGGCATGGTAATGGGGTCCCCCCTCGGACCCACTTTTGCCAATACACTCCTTTGCTTTCACGAACAACAGTGGCTTGATGATTGTCCTTTGTATTTAAGACCAGTTCTGTATCGTAGATACGTTGATGATACTTTCCTTCTATTCAGACCAGGCTTAGAAAAATTACATTTGTAATTTCGTCTGAATGTAATTAATTACACAATGGGCTGTAATTGTAATTATAATAATATTATTATATTTTACTATAATTGTAATTGGGATAATTGAACTCATCTCAGTTAAATTAATTTTTACTTTCTTCACTGATTTGAAAATTTTGTTTTATTCAAATGAAATCGGTTAAATTAAAAAATTGGTTAGCAACACTGAAGCGTTCAAGCGACTCAGTCACTCGAGAGTCTCAGACCAATCACCAATCACCAATTGAAAGTCAAGGCCGTGGGCCCATGCAGTAAGAATCGGATACTCGTAATCAGGATGTAATCAAATGTAATGAGGAAGTGTTTGACATAATTACTCCTATTTAAATATGCAAATGAAGAATATAAAAATTTATATAATACTGCATACTGTATGTTTGGGAAAACATTGGGTTAATATGAGTTTTATCGTACTCAGAATATCAAAAGCAAATATAATTATAAAATATTAAAGCATAATTTTCTCATCATTTTCATATAAGTCACTATGCTCGCAGATGCGTCCTTACCAAATTATGTAGATTTGAATATTATAACATTTTTGCGACATTTTTTTCCCACCCTCCCAATATTTGCCTGGTGACGTCATGAAAATATGATATATGAGCTAGGCTTGGGCTATTTTTTTGCTACTCTGCGACTTAATTAGTTGGATGTTTTCTGTTCTGGCTATTTTTGTTTTTGTAATTGGATTCAGTTTGGTCGTGTTTGTGATAGAATTATGACGTGCTGTTCGTGTGGTTTCTGACTTTGAGAACTTGATTCGTCATGTGCCCTAGATGAAGAGAAAGCATTGGATGTCTTTATCAATTACGGCGTTATTCTCTCATCCTTAACTTGCCCAAAATGTGACAGTGAGTGCCTAATACGAAAAGATCAGAAGATATTTAGGTGAAATAACCAATATTAACCGGTTAGGCCAACTGAATGCCCTTGATGATTGGTTAGGTTAAGTAATGATATTTTCGTTAGTTTTAGGCGTTTTAGGTTACTATTTCCACTTATGTTAGTTTTAGGGTTAGGTTAGGTAAGGTTAGGTAAGGTTAGGTTAATACCAAAATACATTTTTCTAGTAATATTTGATGTGTTTTGCTTAGATTTTGACCTCCATTTCCCTTGAAAATGAGCCAAACTTCAAAGTACTATAACTTTGTTGGATCTCATTTCCGAGGGAAATGGAGGTCAGATTTGAACAAATCACATCAAATACTACTAGAAAAATGTATTTTGGTGTGTAAAATGACTGAGTTACTCAATATACATAATTACCAAACATTGAGTGTTGTATAATCACACGTACTCTACAGGGTGTCCCATAAGTCCGGCATCATAGGAGAAAGTCATATTTTTCTATTTCTACAAACCATAATTCATATGCTCGGAATGCCAATTTCCCGTCCACCATTCTGTTCAATGACGAGGCTGTTTTTTATGGAAATGGTGAGGTAAATCGACAGAACACCCGCTACTGGTCTCAAAACAACTCTTACTGGTATACCTCTTCAAAGGAACAAGGTGCATCTCGGGTGATGGTATGGTGTGGTATTTGGAAGGATCGCATCATAGGTCCCCTCTTTTTCGATGACCATGTGTCACTGGAGGCACCTGCGTATGTTCAAGGAAGAAACACTTCCCAGTGTCTTGAACGAAGAAGGAAATTTCCCAACATGGTTCCAGCAAGACGGCGCTCCTGCACATTACAGCACCCAAGTAAGGGAATACCTGTACCAACAATTCCCTAGTCATTGGATAGGACGTCGAGGGCCTGTGGAATGGCCAGCTAGAAGCCCGGATCTCACGCCACTAGATTTTTATCTCTGGGGCCACTTGAAAGCGCTGGTATACGCAGAGAAAATTAGGAGTGTTGAACATTTGCGGCAGCGCATTATTGGGGCATGTAACACCATTACTCCTGACATCATTCACCGTGTGCTTGCTGACTGGGTATCACGTCTGAATTTGTGTATTGAAAACAATGGTGGACATATTGAGCACGTTCTGTAAATAAAAGCTTTTGTTTTGCCTTTTTTTATTATTTTTCCTATGATACCGGACTTATGGGACACCCTCTATATGTATGTTGGTATATATTATTCTCATTTACACTTATTGTAAAAGTAAATAATATCTGAAACATCTTGTAAGTAATGTAAGCAGAGAACAATCAAAATACAAATTTAAATTACTATAAACCTCTTAAATGCGGAGACTGCGCATGCGCAAATTCTATATAGCATTCTTTATTAGTTTGTAACTTATGGCTAAAAAAAAGAATCACAAATAGCTGATCCATCTTAAAAAAGTATTAAAATAATAATAATAATAATAATAATAATATCATTAAGAAATCGTTTGTAATAACGAAATGTCTGTGATGAAGTTTCTAACCATATAGCCTACTTATTGAGGTGGAAAATACCGGGTGATTCAAAACAGGTGTTCCCATAAATAATGTGCAATAAATTATTTTTGGGAACACGTTCCTTTTTTATCACCCTGTATTATTGTCTATATATTAAGAGAAATTTACACCCACAAGCTCACTATTTTTTTAGCCGCATAATTATCATTTCCTGGGTCATAGCTTTCATTGTATAAATAAATATACACAACTGTTACCTCCTGTTTTTTCTAATTTGGCCCTTTACGTACATCGGACCGGGGACCAAAGAAAAAAGAAAAATCTAATAATTATTTACTCAGTATATATATTTTGAGGGATCTCAAAATTAGAAATCTTCAAAATATTTTCCAAAATTAAAAAAAAAAGCGTGACTTATCACTCCCAGAAGATCCAGTTGGTCGTATCTAAAATCTAAGCAAGATTCGATCACACACACACACACACACTATATATATATATATATATATATATACACACACACACGAGTGTACATATATAAAATTAGAACAACCCACTATATTTTGAGATCTCTGAAACTACACGACAGAAGTTCGAGTATGAAGTGCGGTTACTGAACTTAAAACACTTTCAGAAATAAATTTGTTAGAACCTGGAAAGAATTCGTACCGTTTTACTACAACTCAGCTCACGAGATGAAAAGGTTCCATGCAGAGTTACGACCCCTTGAGAGAGAGAGAGAGAGAGAAATTTGGGACTGTTGTACACCTCAAGATCTTGAAACACAAAATGTACAGAATCCTTGAAGCGCAAACACTATTTCTTCGCATACATAAATTTTCATAAACATAAACAAAACAAAACAACAAAAGCAAGACAAAAATGGATTAATATCAAACAAATTTAAATACTTCAACTTTGCAGTTCGAACATTTACATATACTGTTTGCAATCTAATAAATACTTAAGTCTCACTTATTTTAAAACCTAAGCTGAGAATCCATTTTTCTCATTTTTTCATCGTTTTTAGGGGTTTTATTTCAAGTGGAGAGAAGGGCTAAAGTTTTAAAATTATTGTTATTCATTGAGATAAATGAGGCAGTGGGTTGAAGCAAAGGTTATTCATAATAAAACCCGTGGTTCCACTCGCTTTTACGCTAAGTTTTAATTTTCTTCTGCCATCTGGCGTTTGGCAGGAGAACTAAATTATCCGAAAAAAAATGTCGTGAACAAATTTTATTTTAATATATATTATTTTATGGTATAATATTTATTCAAGTGTACCCATCAATATATTAGTCGTGTTCAAGCTTATATTATTTTAAGAGAGTGACAATTTTGAAAATGTATTGAATAAACTCGTAAATCATGTGACAATTACAACACAGTATTATAGTTCTCACTCCATCCGCTAGGTGGCGCGTACTCAATATTCATTTGGGTGGAGAACGCGCCAAATAATGAAAAATATCGCATTTTCATATCTTATTGTGAACAGCCTTTGGATAAAGTTTCATTATCACCTTTGGTTAGCTTCCGCCCGAATTGTTCATTCTGACGAAGGTCAAGCTTTTCACTCCACCTAAGACCTACAGTTTAACGTGGAATCCGAACCACGCCCCATCAGCAGCTCAGCGCCTTAACCACTAGGCCACCTAGGGTACCCATTTATCTACCAACCACTTTCTTTATTGTGTGGAAGGATGAACAGCTGGGTTTTGCTGCGCGCCGGCTGCCGTCGGGTCTCGAACCCGGGGCCGATAGATTCGTAGTCAGTGACGCTAACCACTACACCACCAAGGCGCATATATATATATATATATATATATATATTTCGCTGAAAAAATAATAATTAATAATTTTAGAGAGATTCCAACTTTTTATCTGAATTATACAAACATTTTAAGTCGCCAAAAGTACCTATAATAATAATTAATAATAATAATAATAATAATAATAAATCAACTAAGCCAAACCTCATTTTGTTAAGGTTGTTTTCTTTCTTCCACAACCAAAACACCACCACAACCACAACAATGGAGTGAACCAGAGGCAAGAATTGAAGTAACGAAATGATTCGAAACCAGCCTTACACTAACTCATCTCTTGGCAAAAAATGGGTAACGAATCCACAAACGATTTTATCCAGACTTATCCACCAATCCAGCGACTCCATTTTAAGCCCTCCAGTCCTAACTGTAGAATTACCACTAAAAAAAAAAACTTTAAAAAAAACGGCCACAAAACAAAAAAAATGTAACCAGGTTATGGATCTATTTTCAGGACTTTAAAATGTAGGTTAGCGTTATATATATATATATATATATATATATATATAAAATGTGGAATACAATAATTTTTTACATATTCAATTCACCTCCATCTTACTTTTGAAACACGCCTCTCTCTCTCTCTATATATATATATATATATATATATATATTATTTTTTATTTTTTTTTAGTTCAGGAAGAACCGATTCGCCTCTATTTAAAGGGCATATCTCAGCGGAAAAACAAAGAAAAAGTGAGAGGAAAGACAGAGGAAAAAGAAAGGGTGGAGGGGACAGTCGAAGTGGAAAAAGACCAAGGATGACAAGGACTGCAGGGTCGAGCCCCATCATCCTTGGGTGCTAAGGCCGGGAGGGCGCACATGAAACCTCCAGGAACAAGCACGTACAAACGAGCACAAAGAGCACTCAAGAGCACGAGCTTAGAACCCCCTTGCGGGGATATATATATATATATATATATATATATATATATATACGGTATGTGTGTGTGTGTGTGTGTGTGTGTTACAGAGAATCTGTGTAACTAGGGATTTCATGATATCCGAAAATGTTCAGGGATTTCATGTAATCGTCGTGATATTTTCGTTAAACCTACGGGGAATTTATTGAATGCCCGGTTAGGTTAATTGAATGCCCAATTAGGTCAACTGTGCGCCCTTCACAATTGGTTAGGTTAAGGCGTGATATTTTCTTAAAACTAACGAAAATATCACGACTTCACCTTACATGAAATCCTTGAATACTTTAGGGATTTCATGAAATCCCTAGTTGCACAGATTCCCTGTAACAGATATATTAGGCCGGGTCTAAATTTTATATTGAAAAGGTACATATTGTAAGGGGTTTGAATGGAACACACGAACCCCCTCATAAATTATTTTCGCTGTTCAAAACCTACCCCTGGCACAATTTTTCACTTTTTGACCTATATTGAAGAATATTCTATTTATACGAGACATACTCTACATTCAGGTTTTTTGATGACATAAATCTTTATTAACGTATAATATTTTATTTAATAGTCTACAGTATTAGGAAAATTAATTAAGTACAACAATATATTCAGAAGAAAAAATTAGAGGCATAATAAATGTGCTAAAATTCAATTCACTTTTTCATTGTTTCTTATGACATTGAAACGGAAGAAATTTTCAATATCACTAGGAAATTTTATTTCATGTTTCTTACTCATTCCATTGGGCCTTCCATTCAAACTTGGGCAGTTTTCGCCTTGATTCTAATGAGTTTAAGGTAAACTTTTGACGGTTGTCATATCCTATTCTTTCCTGACATGCCTTTGTTACTAGGTTCACTGCCCTTTCCACACTTTGACTGTGGCATGGAAAAGAAGCTATCTCCAGCGGCTTACATCGAGCCTGTAGTAGTTCATCGTCGCTAAAATTGTTTAGCAGCAGTGGAGGAGTAATGATCTCTTTTTGCCAATCGATCATCTCGGTGTAGTCAGTAAATTGGAAATTGAGGGTTCCAGGCAACTCAACGTTTCTGGTACCTGAAAATCCTATTCTTGAAAGGATGATTTTCTGAATAGCTTGCTCCCTAATTTCTAGTCTCTTGTCAGTTACCATTGATATGAGTATATTTTCTGGGTGGGAAAAGTAGGCGTTATTCTTTAATACTGGTTCTATGATTCATCTATGTTGTTCATCTAAATTTCGAAGCAAACACATTAAATGCCAAAAGTTATATGCACCATCAGTTGCATTAGGATGAGATTTTATCCAAAACTACCCTAGAGCATAGAACTGCGGAGTAATCTTGACTATACCTTGAAGATTTTTATCAGGATTTGGCGTTGAGATATATAATCGAAGGACCCTGTTGGCTAGAGTTAGCCAGCGAGCATGGTGAAGGGTACCTGGGGATCGAATGGACGGATCTTGAGAAGTGTCTCCAGTTTGCACTGCCAGACACATATCATAGAGATATCTTTGATCACTGCTTAGCTCCCTCACAACATTTGCTGGAATTTCTTTAATGTTTCCCTTTACGCGCGAATATTTGACTACCTCCAATTTTGTTAAATCTGTTTTCAGTTTATTCCCAGTTGAACCCACAAAAGTATTTGGACCTGTTGTTTTACCATCAATGGCTTTGTAGACGTGCATAAAAGGCAGCTCATTCAAATGCAAGAGGCACATCAACCACTGCAATGCTTTGTTAAGATGAATTTCAACCAGTTTTATGGCTCCACCAATTTTTCCTGTATTTACAGGAGTACCATCACACAGTAAAGCTTTGATAGTATCTGTGCTGTTCGAGTCTGTAATAATAGTTATCAACTCCTCTGCTATGCAGCGAGCAGTTCCAATATCTGGTGTGACATGGTCTACATAGATGCTTCCAGGTTCTTTCACAATAACATAGTGTTCTTCTTTTATCTTTCTACTTTTAGTTAATATGTTATCTTTTCTTCCATCAAATCCAAGGCACTCCATCTTCAGATTTTCGGATTTAGACCCAAAAGTATTTGTTTCACCTATTGCGATTTCTTTCTCTTTCTAATTTCTTTCTGTTAAGCATGTTGGTGTGGTTAAGGATCCCCATATCTTTTAAAGCTGCATTAGCTATTGCAGCTGCAGCTCTACAACTTACACGATAAGACCTGCCATTAATGCTTGGTTCTTATAGGAGTGCCTGTTCTGAATATTCTGTCAATTCTAAATCGGCCTCATAATCCACATCCTGACTCTTTGAAACTACATCCATGTCTTCTTCGGTATTTTTTATAAATTCCGATGGTAAAACATTGGTGGCTTCAGTCATTTCTTCTTGTGCTTCTTGGGCTCTTGCTAAAGATCTCTTCTTTGTTGAACTAGCTATGCGATCAAATGGTCCTAACTGATTTTTTCTTTGTTTTTGACCCACAAAAGACTTCCATTCTGCCATTGGTATTTTATCCTTACACCTGCAAGATTTCCTATCAATTCCCTTATCATAGCATTCATAAGAAGATATATCAAACATTTCATCATACTTATCTACTTTCAAGGCAAAACTTTCATTTCTTCAATGTAACGGCACTTTGTTCAATTTTGAGGGTTCTTCTATTAGTCGACTGACTTTAAGATAGATACCTTTGGTGTTAATCGTAGGAAAAGAAAATTTCATCCAAATGTCTTCAATATCTTTTACAACAACCCTGTAACAATCATTAGCAGTTGCTGATCCTTTTGATTTAGCTTCTTCACGACGGCGCACAAAAAAGGTAGTGTCTCACATCATCTGCTTTTGAAGGAGTCATGGCTGCTGTGAATTCCGTAGGATATCCAAAGGCTGCATTTGAGGACTTGCTTCTAGTAGTCATAGTTTATATTCAGAAGTAAAATCAAATTATATGTTATTTATAATTTATGATAATTCAAATTATAATTAAAGCAAATGCAAATTATTTCTATTTATCTGAAAAATTATTTCTATTTATCTGAAACAAAAATATCAAGCATTAAACAAACAAATTATCATGTAACATATAACAACATTAAACATATGCAAATATGAAAGTAAAAAAGGGAGGAGGGGCATGTGATAGGGGTAGTAGGGTAGAACATGCTTGATTGTTTAATATTTTGTTAAAGTGATTAAAAAAAACCTTCTCACATAGTGTACTTTTTAAGAAATAACATTTTTTCCCATTTAAATATTTGCAATATGAGGGTAAAAAGTGTGTGTGGGGGGGGGGGTATGTGCTGCTAGGGGTAGCAGGGATAGCACATGCTTGATATTTAATATTTTGTTAAGATGATAAAATGAAACTTCTCACATAGTGTACTTTTTAAGAAATACAAAATTTCCCATTTTTGACCGGGCCTAATATATATATATATATATATATATATATATATATATATATATATATATATATATATATATTGTCCCCTCTTATCCGACCCACGGTATTCCGACCTTTCGAAACATTTTATGATGGTCAATAATGGCCTGTTTTTATTTCTTTAAAAAAAAAATGGAGCAAGTGTAGTTTACGTTCCCCTGACACAAAAGGGGACACAAACTACACTGGGTCAAAGTTGGGGAACGTAAACTACACTAGGATCTTTAGGAGACATTTTTTAAATGAATCCATCAAATAAAACGTTAAAACTAACGAAAATATTACGACTTAACCTAACCAATCGTCAATATATATATATATATATATATATATATGCACTAGGTGAGGTACCCGGCGTTGCCCGGGTTATTTGAATGCCCGGTTAGGTCAACTGAATGCCCGGTTAGGTCCTTTGACGATTGGTTAGGTTAAGTCGTGATATTTTCGTTAGCTTATAGCTTTCAACATCCACCCTGGCAACGCCGGGTCGTTCCACTAACAGACAAACAGACAGGCTGACCGACTCTATGTTGACATTTTTCATCCCATAAGAGGTTCTCGTGCCAAATTTGGTAGCTCTAGGTCAAACGGTTTCCGCTTGCATAAAGGACAGACAAACAAACAAACAAACAGAAAGGTGAAAATATATAATAGAAAAGATATTCCCAAAAAACCCCTCACCCCCTTTTATGCAACTTGGGGGCTAACCCCTCCCCATTACCCCCCCCTCCCCATTACCCCCACCCATCCCCATTACCCCACCCATCCCCCATTACCCCCACCTCTCTCTCCCACTTACCCCCACCCCCACTCTTCCCCATTACTACCCGGGATAAATTTCACAAACAGACAAACAGAAAAACAGACAGGCTAAACTACAGAAAAGAACGCAGCCGTGAAAATTTTGAGCTTCACATTGTGTCAAGATTTCTGAATCTGATCAGATATCCCCCAAAGCCCCCCTGACCAAATAACTGAACTCTCAATTACTGTCGGTTCAATTATTTGGTCAATAAAACTATAGAAAAGAACACAGTCATGAAAATCTTGAGCTTCACATTTCCGCCCGTAATACAAACAGACAAACAGACAGGCTGACCGACTCTGTGTTGACATTCTTCATCCCATAAGAGGTTCCTGTGCCAAATTTGGTAGCTCTAGGTCAAACGGTTTGCGCTTGCATAAAGGACGAACAAACAAACAAACAGACAGACGAAAATATTATATATATATATATATATATATATATACAGTATATCCAGCTTTGGGACAGGATCTAGGGTTTAAAGCAGCCTAGCCCAGCTACATTTAGAACCTCAGTACAGTATAAGCAAAAGACTCGCTGCCTTCACGTCAGATTGAATACATCAAAGAAAAAGGGGTAACTATTATATTTTTAGCCAAAAACCAAAACTTAAACCTCAACTAGCAGAATTGAGCGTCCACTTTTCAAGGCACATAACATGTCTGTCTCATGATGGGAACCATTCTGAGTTCATTCCCATCATGTAACGGACATGTTATGTGCCTTGAAAAGTGGGAGTTATTGAAGAATAGGGAACCCAGCCTTCTTTAGTTAGCTTTATAAGGCTAACTAACGAAAATATCATGACCTAACCAATCGTCAAGGGCGTACAGTTAACCTAACGATTGGTTAGGGTAGGTCGTGATATTTTCGTTAGTTAGCCTTATAAGCCTAACCAAATAAGGCTGGGGTCCCTATTCTTCAATAGCTCCGAAAAGTGGACGCTCAATTCTGCCAGTTGAGGTTTAAGTTTTGGTTTTTGGCTAAAAATACAATAGTTACCCCTTTTTCTTTGATGTATTCAATCTGACGTGAAAGCAGCGAGTCTTTTGCTTATATTGAGGTTCTAAATGTAGCTGGGCTAGGCTGCTTTAAACCCTAGATCCTGTCCCAAAGCTGGATCCAATCTGCTTTGCAGATAGTTGGTGATGGAAGCTATATTTTTGGGACCTCGTTGCGAGTGACCGGTTGCCCACGTCGGGCTAGCATCATGAAAAAGAAAAACTACAATATTTGTCATTTACCATTACTTATTCGGACTATAGTGGATTTAATTTTCCTAGAAGAGTTCTTTCTTCCATGTGCGGTCTGTGTGTATCATAAAAAACCTCAGGAAAACATTCTGAGTTCATTCCCATATATACACACATATATATATATATATATATATATATCTATATATATATATATATATATATATATATACACCTTACCTTATGACCCTTTGTTGTTTCGTGCGTTGGTCTCTCTTCACAAGGAGGTCAAGCTGGTGGCCCCGCCTCTCTCTCTCTCTCTCTCTCTCTCTCTCTATATATATATATATATATATATATATATATACATATACAGGGTGTCCCAGAATTAACTATCTATTTCAATGAAATCGGACAATTTTTTAAAAACACACTTTTATTTATGTTTATCATGTTTAATATGTGTTAAAAATGTATAAATTTCTAAATTTTTTTCATAATTTTATTTTCAGAATTTTTCATTATCTGGTCCAATGAAAGACCGTCTGAAGTCATAGAATGGCAAAGAGACTCTCCAAAAGTTAACGTGTGGCTTGGAATGACCAAATCCAAAATTTATGGCCCATTCTTCTTTGCGGAAGCAACTGTAACAGGTACCGTCTACCTTGATATGCTTCAGCAGTTTCTCGAACCACAGCTTCTTGATGATGGCATTCTTGATAATGTTGTGTTTCAACAAGAAGCATTGATCTTTTGGCGATAAACCTTTGTTTTTATGAAACCCCATGCAAAGAAATCCAGGGGTGTCAAATCCGGAGAACGCGGAGGCCAAGGTCGAGGTCCTCCACGTCCAATCCACCGATTCGGAAGGCGTCTGTTGAGGTATTCTCGAACAATTAGAGCATAATGACATGGTGCTCCATCTTGTTGAAACACAACATTATCAAGAATGCCATCATCAAGAAGCTGTGGTTCGAGAAACTGCTGAAGCATATCAAGGTAGACGGTACCTGTTACAGTTGCCTCCGCAAAGAAGAATGGGCCATAAATTTGGATTTGGTCATTCCAAGCCACACGTAACTTTTGGAGAGTCTCTTTGCCATTCTATGACTTCAGACGGTCTTTCATTGGACCAGATAATGAAAAAATTATAAAAATAAAATTATGAAAAAATTTAGAAATTTATACATTTTTAACACATATTAAACATGATAAACATAAATAAAAGTGTGTTTTTAAAAGATTTGTCCGATTTCATTGAAATAGATAGTTAATTCTGGGACACCCTGTATATTATATATATATATATATATATATATATATATATATATATATATATATATATATATATATATATACGATTGGTTAGGTTAAATCTTAATATTTTCGTTAGTTTTAACGTTTTATTTGATTAGGTATACGCAGACAGAGTTGGGGAACGCAAACTACACTAGAATAATGTAGGGGAACGTAAACTACACTACGATAATGTAGGGGAACGTAAACTACATTAGGCACTACAGGGGGACGTAAACCACACTTGCTCCATAAAAATTAGTATAAATATGTGTGTGTAGAAGTACTGTAGTGAAGTACTGTAATTAAGTACTGTGAACATGCCAACCCCTTCATCGTTGCAAGACCGACTGCACGAATAATCTGGCGAATTTTTTGCGCTGTACTTATTTTGTATTTATTTTATACTTTTTTAATTATAATAATAATAATCATAATAATAATAATAATAATAATAATAGATAGTTTGGAATCAAACCATCATAACTTTATGAAAAGTGTTCAAAGCAATATCATTTTCATAATAAACTGATAAACTCATGAGTAGTATGGCAGAAAAAGATTAGAGTGCAATATTGATCAAATGAGTGCCAATGCCACCCACCACCACCCTTGTTGCAAAGTTGCAAAGTGTCCCCCCAGGGTGCCAAAAAAAAGAAAGGAAAAAAGGGGGAATCTTCCCAGCTGCAACAAGCTGGGGGAGTCCACCTAACGTAAGAGAGAGAGAAGAGACTTTGGGGGAGAAGTTGGGACGGTCTCACCCCCAAAGGGGTTTCCCTAGCTTAGGAAGGTAAGAGAGAGAGAGAGAGAGAGAGAGAGAGAGAGAGAGAGAGAGAGAGAGAGAGAGAGAGAGAGAGAGAGAGAGAGAGAGAGAGAGAGAGAGAGCATCCTACGTCTGCGAGCCACAGACGCATAATAAAAGTTTTTCAGAGCATCAGGTGGCTTATAAGTGTCTTTCAGCCAGTTGGCATAGAAGCCAGTGCCCGCCCGGTATATCAGCCAGTTGGCACAGTGTGTATATATGCATCGTTTGAGCAGCCATTTGCTCTAAAAGCGCACACACACATACACCCTGACTATATATAAACGTTCATAGATTCCCTATTATTACACACACACACACACACACACACACACACACACCACACACACACATTTAACCTAATTTAACGTAATTTAAATGAGCTAATTAGATTAACCTAACTTCAACTAATCTAACCTTTATTATATCCTTTTTTCATGATATTTAATTATTTTCAGTAAAAAAGTAAATTCAAAAAATATCCTCCACAAATTTCCAGGCTGATATGTTTGAGTAGAAGGCGTAATTGGTATATATATATATATATATATATATATATATATATATATCAAAGCTATTGACTTCTCCTTAGGGAAACGGAGCTTACAGATACACAGAAGGACCAACACAACGGCAAACATTTTCATTTATTTTTTGTACTTCAGACGTTTCGACAAATCTTTTGTCATCATCAGTGAATTAAGTCTTAAAACCTTAAAACAAAAGTAAAAAGTGAAAATTACATCAATACAATATTAAAATCATTAAAATTAAAACCTTAAAACAAAATGAAAATTGCATCAATACAAAATTAAAATCATTTAAATTTCATCACTACAAAAATTAAAATTAAATTAAATTACCTCAATAGGTAAATACACAATGTTTACATCAGCCTCCATACTTGGCAAAGCCTAAGAGAACACTGGATGGTCAGAGGATTAGAAAGGATATGTCTATGAGAATCGGTTGGTTAGTTAAAAGAGCTGTAATTTCTAGGATGAGCTATTATTGTTAATCTATTCGATAACCAATTAAAGAAATTTTTAAATAACACTTTTAATACTAAACTCCCCATAACTACAGTACAAAAAGAAACCAGATATATTAAATTACCTTTTTATGGTTATTTATCATTGCGTATTCGAGGTGAATTGTCCAAACTGCTCAAGTCTAGTTATCCCCAAATAAATTTTAGATTCGCCTTCGTCAACCCACTTAAATTATCAAATTTTTTAAAGTTCAAAGATGAATTCCCCAAAACTGTATGCCCCAATGTTGTTTACAAATACACGTGCGACAGCTGTAAGGCTGCGTATATTGGCAGCACTCAACTCCAACTGGAGGTGCGCCTTTCTCAACATTTGGGCTTGTCAGTCCGTACCAACCGTCCCCTTATAGCCCTCCACAATCCGCAATTAGAAACCATAGTAATGAAAACAACCATCCCCTTCACAAAACTCAGTTTGAAATTTTAACTAGATCCAATAACCTCACAGAACTCCGAATTTTAGAATCTTTGTACATCTATAGAAACAAACCCTCCATTAACAATAATAGCTCATCTTACAAATTACAGCTCTTTTAACTAACTAACCGATTCTCATAGACATATTCTTTCTAATCCTCTGACCATCCAGTGTTCTCTTAGGCTTTGCCAAGTATGGAGGCTGATGTAAACATTGTGTATTTACCTATTGAGATAATTTAATTTAATTTTAATTTTTGTAGTGATGAAATTTAAATGATTTTAATTTTGTATTGATGCAATTTTCATTTTGTTTTAAGGTTTTAATTTTAATGGTTTTAATATTGTATTGATGTAATTTTCACTTTTTACTTTTGTTTTAAGGTTTTAAGACTTAATTCACTGATGATGACAAAAGGTTTGTCGAAACGTCTGAAGTACAAAAAATAAATGAAAATGTTTGCCGTTGTGTTGGTCCTTCTGTTCATATATATATATATATATATATGATGAATAAAACCACGAAGGAAAGGAAACACAAAAAGGTGCTCAAGCGCTTTCGTCTAATGACATCCTCAGGAGTGTTCCTGAGGATGTCATTAGACGAACGCGCTTGAGCACCTTTTTGTGTTTCCTTTCCTTCGTGGTTTTATTCATCATAAATATTTTTCACGTGTTACTTTCGTGAAATAATTTTCATATATACAGGGTGTTTGAAAACTTTCTGTACAAATTGTAATGGGGGATAGGCAACACCAAGACAAACCCTTTTCGTCTATAAGTGTATGTCCGCTGACGTCACCATTCGGCGCGAGAGGGCGCCGCTGCAATTGGCTAAAAGGTGAAGTGGGCTAGACTCGCGCTTGCCGTGGGCATTCTTAAATCGGACGTAGTACGCGTAACATGTTTATTTAAAGAAGGCATGTTTATTTAAAGAAGGTGCTGAAAGTTGCGACCGGTAGCGTCAATGCATGCCTGACAGCGTCGAAGCATTGACCGACGTACACGTCGAAAGATTCCCGGCATTTCGGGAACAGTTCCAGCGGCGACAGCGATTCTTGCTACGAGGTCTTCTTCTGAGTAAATGGGAGTCTCGTACACGAGGTTCTTCATGTGTCCCCACAGGAAGAAATCGAGGCATGTTAAATCGGGCGATCTCGGTGGCCAGGCTACGGGCCCACCCCAGCCTATCCATCGGTCCCCAAAAGTTGCGTTCAGATAATCCCGCACATCGTTGCTGGATTGTGCTGGGGCCCCGTCGTGTTGAAACCACATTCATCTAAGAATAGCCACGGGAACATCTTCCAGCAGTTCCGGCAACGTTTCTTCAAGAAATATCCGATAAACCCGCCCGTCGAATCGGGAAGGCAGCAGGTACGGCCCAATCAACTTGCCATGGACGATACCCGCCCAAACATTGACGGCGAACCGTTCTTGATGAGCATGCACCCGTGTAGCATGTGGATTTGCGTGCGCCCACACGTGAGAATCGTGCATGTTAAACACACCCTCACGTGTGAAACAGGCCTCATCTGAGAACAGCACATAAGCCGGAAAATTAGGCTGCACCGCTGTCTGCTGCAGAAACCAGCGTGCGAATTCCACAGGAAGAGGGTAATCCCGAGGTTGTAATGCCTGGACTCTCTGACGATGAAACGGATGTAACTGCTGCTCGTGCAACACACTCCAGACCAGGTCGTGGTTCACACCGAGGATACGTGCAACACCTCGCGTGCTTGCGCTTGGATTGTCCTCAAATCGCCGTAAGATTTCTTCTTCCATGTCAGGAGTGCGCACGTTTCACTCCCGACCAGCGTCATGCATGTTTGCATGGAATGTTCCAGTTTCTCGCAGTCGCCGATGCAAATGCGCAAACGTTTGGCGGTTTGGCACACGTCTGTTTGGGAAGCGCTGTCGGTACAACCTCACAGCAGCTCTTCCGTTTCCATTGGCAGCCCCATACACCATATGCATGTCAGCCATCTCAGCAGTCGTGAAGCGCTCCATGTTACGCGTACTACGTCCGATTTAAGAATGCCAGCGGCAAGCGCGAGTCTAGCCCCCTTCACCTTTTAGCCAATTGCAGCGGCGCCCTCTCGCGCCGAATGGTGACGTCAGCGGACATACACTTATGGACGAAAAGGGTTTGTCTTGGTGTTGCCTATCCCCCATAACAATTTGTACAGAAAGTTTTCAAACACCCTGTGTGTATATATATATATATATATATATATATATATATATATATATATATATATATATATATATATATATATATATATATTATATATATATACTAGTGGTGGACCGGATGTCAGTTTTTCAACATCTGCGGATGCGGATTTTTAATTTCAATATCCGCGGATGCGGATATTTAGTTAATCTATCAGTATAATATAGAATTATGAATATATGACATAATTTTTCAAATTTCGTGATATTACTATTATGGAAGGCAATGCATAAGAATTAAAATTAATATTAATGTTTTCATTATGATAAAAATAATAATTTTCTCAAGAGTTTCAGCCACAGAAAATTCAATGAAACAAGTTTCATTCAATTTTCTGTTACCAGCTATTTATATTTTGAGGTTTATATATTTGTTTGTTCATTAATAATTAATACTTTACATGAAATGTGCATGACTGGGCCTTATAAGCTACTTTGTAAGCTAATTTAATTGTAAATTGTATAATTTATTAGAGGTAATATCCGCATAATATCCGCAGTCAGAAGTGCGGATGCGGATGTTAAAAATGCTGCGGATGTTAAAAATTACGCGGATATCCGGTCCACCACTAATATATACACCATGGAAATCGAAATTATTTCTTTGAGTTAAGAGGAAATATTTAATAAATGTAGATGCGTATCCTATCTTAATGTTTCTCTCTTTCTTTGTTTCTATTTCTTTGTCTCTAAATTTCAAATACTGTATGAGAGGGAACAGAGTAACAAGTGTTGGCCGATCGATCTCTTTTTACGCGGCGTTCCGGCGACCTCCACCTGCGAGAGAAACAAACAAACACTCCCTGATGAGGTGGTATTTTAACGCAACATTCTTAATTTTATACATTCTCGCACTGTTAATGAAAGGTATGAATACCCCGCACAATTATATCTGTGCTTTAAACGAGTATTTGAGAACTAACCCACATGATACTAATATATATATATATACAGGGTGTCCCAGAATTAACTATCTATTTCAATGAAATCGGACAAATTTTTAAAAAACACACTTTTATTTATGTTTATCATGTTTAATATGTTAAAAATGTATAAATTTCAAATTTTTTTTCATAATTTTATTTTCATAATTTTTTCATTATCTGGTCCAATGAAAGACCGTCTGAAGTCATAGAATGGCAAAGAGACTCTCCAAAAGTTAACGTGTGGCTTGGAATGACCAAATCCAAAATTTATGGCCCATTCTTCTTTGCGGAGGCAACTGTAACAGGTACCGTCTACCTTGATATGCTTCAGCAGTTTCTCGAACCACAGCTTCTTGATGATGGCATTCTTGATAATGTTGTGTTTCAACAAGATGGAGCACCTAATTGCTCTAATTGTTCGAGAATACCTCAACAGACGCCTTCCGAATCGGTGGATTGGACGTGGAGGACCTCGAACTTGGCCTCCGCGTTCTCCGGATTTGACACCCCTGGATTTCTTTGCATGGGGTTTCATAAAAACAAAGGTTTATCGCCAAAAGATCAATGATTCTTGTTGAAACACAACATTATCAAGAATGCCATCATCAAGAAGCTGTGGTTCGAGAAACTGCTGAAGCATATCAAGGTAGACGGTGTCTGTTACAGTTGCTTCCGCAAAGAAGAATGGGCCATAAATTTTGGATTTGGTCATTCCAAGCCACACGTTAACTTTTGGAGAGTCTCTTTGCCATTCTATGACTTCAGACGGTCTTTCATTGGACCAGATAATGAAAAAATTCTGAAAATAAAATTATGAAAAAAATTTAGAAATTTATACATTTTTAACACATATTAAACATGATAAACATAAATAAAAGTGTGTTTTTAAAAAATTTGTCCGATTTCATTGAAATAGATAGTTAATTCTGGGAAACCCTGTATATATAGTTTTCCCCCAATTAATGGCATGTAAATTAACTTTGCTTGTTTTGAACTTATAGCGAAGCGCAGATAATCCTCATTTTTCTTTCGCTCGCCAGGCATATCAGCCAGTTATCTGCATTTCATAGAAAGTGGATGTACAGTTTTTGTAAAGTAATAAAACCGTAGTTATTTAAGGTCCTCTGAGAATTAATCAGTGAAAATAGACTGTAAAAATAGTTGAGGAGAAATAAAAATATTTGATGAATGTACTGTAGAATCCTAAATGGTACGAAAAATAATTCCAATAAGCCCAGTATAAACATTCTAAACGCAGTTTTTTAGTGACTAGCACTAAATGAAAACATGCTTGATATGGTGTTTTGACCCTAATATCTGTTTCATATTCGAAATATTTTACCGCATTTCGAGATCTTATCATTCGAAGAATAAAGATTCTCTTTCCTTTGATAACACTGGTATGCATATGAAATTTTTTTGTCTGTGGTGAGGGTTTTTTTCAACCCATATTATATAATTCGACCAACTGAATTGGAAAATGACATTGGTTTTCCTCAATCAGGTCAGGTTTTTTCTCTATTGGCCATTTATTATAAGTCCAATTTTATCCCCAAATTTATTGATTTTTTTAGCTTAAACACTGTAGATACGAGTAATATTATAAGAACACTCGTGAAAAATGAAAACATTGTGTGAATAAATACTTTTATTCATACAATGAATATGGAAAAAAGTTTATTGAGGAAGGAATGAAGATTTTTTGGCTTTCCGTCTGTGTTTTTCTTCGGGCACGTCTCGCTTCAAACACCAGCAATAGTCCGCCAGCATATTGATATCCCAGTTTCCCTGGTACCTCTCTTCCATTATTTTGATATCTTGGTGAAATCGTTCACCCTGTTCCTCACTATAATCCCCGCAATTTTCAGGAAAATAGTCCAAGTGGGACCACAAAAAGTGCATTTTTATGGACATGCGCGACCCATGAGCTTTGAAAGCTTCCATCAAGTTTTCGACAACGGACTCGTATTCTGGACTTCTACGCTTGCCAAGAAAATCAGTGACAACTGATTTGAATGCCTGCCAGGCATTCTTCTCAGTTGGAGTCATTGCGTTTTCGAACTGAGTATCCTTGTTCAAAGTTCGAATTTGAGGACCATCAAAAACCCCAGCATTTAGTTTAGCATCAGATATATGAGGAAATTTACTCTCGAGATATCGGAATGCTGAACCCTCCTTATTCATTGATTTGATGAAATTTTTCATCAAGCCCAGCTTAATATGAAGTGGTGGGAGCAAAATTTTTGTTGGTGGTACAAGGGGCACTGAAACGACATTATGCGACCCAGGTTCAAAATTCTCTCTGGATGCCCATTCACGCTGTGCATAGTGCTTCTCATCCGCTCGGCTATCCCATTTGCAGAGGAAACATGGGTATTTCGTGTATCCCCCTTGCATTCCCAATACAAATGCCACAATCTGAAAAAAAATGAAAATATTTAAAGAATTTAGAGAATTTGTTCTATCAGATAAAAAAATCTATGCATTGGACTGTATCACTTCTGTGGGGAAGTTAAGTGTTCTTATACGCTCCCAAATAACCTTTGGAAAAACAACATAGTCAATAGCAATAGTTTACTTATGATATTAGTATTACCTTCAAATCTCCACAGATCCTCCAGTTATGTTGGTCGTATACGAGAGCATCCAGTAAAATTTTCATGTTATCGTAGCTCTCAGTAAGTTGTACGGACTGTGCTACAGGGAATGATGCAACCCTATTCCCAATGTTGAGAAGTACTGCTTTCAAACTTCGTTTAGACGAGTCTATAAATAGCCTCCATTCTGATGCGTTATATGGCAGGCCCAAGGATTCGATTAGCCCCTCAACATTGCAGCAGTACACTAAGGAAAAGGTATTTTCGTGCACTGCAAAAAACTTGCGGAATTCTTCCTCTCGTTTCCTATACCAGGAGAATGTTGTTTCCGGAGCCAGCAAGTTGTCCTCTCGAAGTCGTGAGCCCAAGATCTCGGCAGCTAATTTGGAAAGTCCTAAATCCCTGGTAAGATCATTAAGTTTGGCCTGGTTGAGAGGCCTCGGCTCATTTGAAGCGGTATTTTGAGGTGTATATACGACTGGGACTGGTCATTGGCATTGGTCATTGATTCATCATCAGAATCATCGAAGTCCAGGGTTTGAGGTGGGTCGGGTATTGGAATTCCAGGACCATGGGGTACAGGTCTCATAGCAGAAGGAATGTCAGGGTATACAACAATGTGTTTATTCTTCTTGTTAACTCCTGAAAATAGAAACACAGAAACATGGATATAAAACTTGCATATGAAATAGAAGAAGCATTCAGACAGTGGCGGCTCGTGAGGGAAGGCTGCGGTCTGTAAGATATGAAATAGGTCGATGGAGTCTGTATATTTTCTTTCTTTTTCATTCATATTGTCCCTTCGGGGACAATATGAATGAAAAAGAAAGAAAATATACAATCATTGTATATGTAAATGTAACTTTTATAACAATATGTATGTGTAAATGTATTTTCTATAACAATATGTATATGTAAATGTATGATTACCATTATGGTGAATATTATGCTATATATGGTGAATATTACATTATGGTGAATATTATGTCAAGTTTCATACGAGGATTTCAAAATATTTAAGAAAAATAAATTTATAAGCCCACCTTGGAGGTTTGTCATGCAGAAATAGCAATCTGTCACGTGATCCTTTCCTTCTCTCCAAATCATGGGAATTCCAAAAGGCAAAGATTTCGCTCTGCCTTTGCTCCATCTTCTCAAATTTTCAATGCACGTCTTGCAGCACATATGAGGGGCGAAATTTTTGTCCTGGTCCCCTAGCTTAATTCCAAAGTATGCTCTATACATTGTCTTCACAAATTTAGTAATTTGGGACTGGTTATTTGGCATGGTAACCGTCCCACATATGTAGCAGAATCTATTGGGATCATTTTTACACGCTCTATTCATTATGAAATATTTTATCTATATGCCTGAAAAGTAAAAAAAGATATTATACAAGTGAAACAAGTGATGATAGATGTTACTGTTCCAATTCCGCTTTGACAAAATCACGAAAAATTCTATTTTACTTATGAGGCCATAGCCGGATAACCTGAGCTGATCGAGAAAAACGGATTGCAGATTCGAAATCAGCAGGAAAACCTCTATAAGAATCACTTACAAAACCCTTGACAGCAAAATTGATGCATACCAGTGTAATAATTAACTACAATTCTATAACAGAATTTGAATCGACTCTGAGTGTTCAATTCAGAGATTTTTCAAATACATACAATTTCTTTTTATAAGTTGTTCTCATGGTATATATAAGATATGTAACACCTTTATTCTGAAGAATGATTAAGCAGTTCTTATATTTGGATATAAAAGTAAAATGTTTTGATGAATTTTTCGTTTAATCCTTATATTTCCTTATGGCGCATATCTATAAATTAGTCGCTATTCAGATTTTTTAACACCGTGTATAGTTTGAGCTGTATTTTATAATACATCCTTCGATCTTTCTCTTCCATTTCTGAAAATCTGATAATGGTTCGTCTCCTAAGGAAAACAAATTGCCTTCGTATCTGTTTTTGTCTAAACTGAAGTAAACACCAAAACAAAACTTCTCTCTCTCTCTCTCTGATAGAATGAAATAGGACAATTATGCGAGCGATGTCGACGATATTCGAACGCTGTAACTTTGTTCCTTGGACAATGACCTCGCTTGTATCAGTCCACCGTATGATGGGTTTTGCCGTTAATAATATTCTTTCTTTTAAAAGTTGTTGGCATTTGTGATTAGTGAATCTTGCGTATATATAAACTCAAAATTAATTTTTGAAAAAACTCTTTATCCACATTATGTGTGTGTATATATATATATATATATATATATATATATATATATATATATATATATATAGTAACAATGTGTTTGCTTGTACCTTGTGGTGAGTGGACATGTTGTGTCTCTCTGTATTAACATCCAAATAAGAAGGGAATAAACTACTCGGCGGTTTATTCTGTTTACGCCCGAAAGTTTATAAAGTATCAGTGAATCCGTGCATATAATATATAAAGTGAAATTCATTAAAACTAAGAAAGTGCAATACAGTTTACATAATTTATCACCAGTTTTAACGTATATATTTAAAACGAAATACGGTTGGCATTCGAGAAAGTTTGAAACAAGGCAGGGCAAAAGGTCATAAAATGCAAAGGTCAGAAAACCCTCGAAAAACCCTCGATCATCGAAACGAAAGAAATAGAAATAAAATAAATAAATAAAGAAAGAATTTGTGTGGGTATTTCTTTTTACGCTAATTAAGGAAAAGCATGACTATGGGTCCAAATTCTCACTTAATCTGCAATTTGATTAATCTGGAAATAACGGAAAACACGGCGATTCGGTGTGATTTCTGTTAACGACTGCAAGACTTTATCTGCATGAATTGGAATGATACGGAAATAACTCTTGTCTCGAACGCGAAACACGTCATGGGGATCAAATTTCTATGTGGCGCACGTACACAGACGGTAAATTCATTCGCGGTATTTAGAGAAATGGAGATAGCAGACTCGAATGTTACAAAAAACAATGAAATAATGGAGACACAAGGGTCAGGAAATGTCCAAACGAAAAACCGGGTGAATGAAAGAGAGGACGAAATAACGAATAACGGCATAATAACGAACAACAATTTAATAACGAATAACAATATAAACAATATAATGCGGAAGGAAAATATAGATGAAAGAAAAGAAATAAGTAAAAGTTGCGAAGTAGTCAAACTGTACAACGAGCGAAATGATAAAAAGATAATAACTAAAAACGTAGAAAATAAACAGCCAAAGAAAAATAATGAACATACCAAAATTAAGAACTTTGAAAAAAATAAGAAAACAAGAAGTGGAAGCGTAGAAAATGCCGTATGTAAATGCTACGTGAAAGGGAACTGCAGATATCGAGATGGGCAATGCATATATGCATATCCCACATTATGCAACACGCATTACACAAGTGGATAATGCAAATTTGAAAATAAATGCAAGTTCCACCATCTAACGGTCTGCAACACCTATGCAAGATATGGGAGTTGCAAATACGGACAAAAATGCCGTTACCTCCGCCCTCAAAGGAACGCATCGAGTGAACAGGAAAAACGAACATCAAAGAAGAGTGCCAATTTTTTAGACGCAGCCAACACAATTCAGCTGCTAAATACCACCCAGCAATTACAAAATCAGCTGATAAATATAGGAATCCGAGAGCCAGACAGAAGGCACGCACAAAGGCACTTCATGCGTTATCGGGACAACAGGTACCGACAAAGATAAAAAGAGGTAAATTCTCGGAGGGCCACAAGGCAACGAAACGGGCACCCACATTGGAAAATGAATCGGAACCACCTGTATGCGAAAACGATAGAGAAAAAATAAAAATAATCCTAGCCAACATTCTGGGCCTTAAATCAAACCATTCCCCGGACAAAGTTTTATACCTTAAAGGACTCATGCAAGAAGCCGGAGCAGACTTTGCATGACTCACGAAAACTCATCTAAAGGACTGCCAGACGAACTGTAAAAATTGTGAGTCCTGTATTGACAACTATAACATCCTCCGAGCCAACAGAACAGTGAGAGGTAAAGGAGGATGTGCTATTTACACACGCAAAAGGCATATGGTAGAAATGACTATAAGTACCTCAAGCAGCAAAAGTTGAAAAGTTAAATATGGTACTAATTGTAATGTGCAGACCCCCAAATACGCCAACCTCAAAAATTTTCAGATTCCATTAGAGAGGTAAGAAACTGGGTAAAAGATCTACTCTCCAACCCCAAATATTTTTCTCTGTGGTGATTTTAATTTCCCATTCATGAAATATAAAAGGATGGGAAAAAATATATGTATACACCAGGACAAGGAGGGCACACGAGAAGACCAGGATCAGGTAAATTTATGTTAACGCAAGAAATTACAAAAAAACACAAGAAAAAACAACTGCCTAGATTTGGTATTCACAAAGAACAGCAATCTAATTGATAATATAGAAATATCCCCAACTATGATATAGGACCACAACATCATTGAAATAACAACTAATATAAAGGTAACAGGAAAGGAAAGAACACACACAACAGAAAGAAGAGCATTCGAAATTTTTAATTTTCACTCCACAGCTATAAACTGGGAAGATGTTACGTCCAGCATGGAAGTAATAGAGTGGAAAACCATTTTCGAGGCCAAGACAACGAAGGAGATGCAAATGACTTTAGAGGAGAACACGTTAGAAATTGTAGAAAAACATGTCCCAAAAATACAACAACGAGGAAAGAGAAGCAGGTTCGAGAGACAAAAGAGGGCATTATTTCGAAAGAGAAAAAGAGTGACTGCAAATTTAAGTACCTGTAAAGATAACATCAGAAAAATATTAAATGATAAACTGCAAAGTATCGATGACGCCATACAGGAACTAATTGAGAAGCATACAGAAAAAGAAGACGGCGCCATAGAAGCGATAAAGGTTAACTCAAAGTACTTCTATAATTTCGTAAAAAGAAAGTTCAAAAACCATGCGACTATTGAACCTTTAAAAAACGAGAACAGTGCTTTATCTGATAATCTAATAGAAGTATCTGAAATATTAAGAGCTCAGTACGAATCATCTTTCAGTATCCCAAAAACTGACAAATTGATGTGCAATGGAAACACGTTCTTTAAAGAACTGCAAGGGGAAAGTATAATGGACTTTGACTTTATGACAGATGATATTACACAAACCATAGGGAAACTAAACACACACTCAGCGGCAGGACGGATAAATGGAATGCCACACTGGAGACGATCACTAGACACGGGAGAAATATCGGACATACTGAAGAGCGCGAACATAGTCCCAATATATAAAGGACGAGAACGATCGGAGGCCAAAAATTATAGGCCAGTGTCGCTTACATCTCATCTCACTAAAATATTCGAAAGAATAGTTAGATAGAAAATCTATGACCTTTTGGAAAAAATTATTATACCCCAAATGGACAGGAAATTCAGAGCAATTCTAGAACAAAAGATTTAGGGGTTGTAATGACAGATGATGCGAAATTTGAAACACAAAATAAGATAGCAGTAAAGAAAGCAAAGAGAATAACGGGGCAGATATTGAGAACCTTTAAACGAAGGGATAGGAATGTAATGATTTCTCTACTGAAAACCCTGATCATACTCAAATTGGAATACTGCTTGGTCCTAACATCCCCATATAAAAAAGAAGACATTAGACAGCTGGAAAGGATCCAGAGAAGTTTCACAGCCAAGATCAACGGGCGCAAAGAACTAAATTACTGGGAAAGGTTACGCGAACTAGACCTATATTCATTGGAAAGGAGACGAGAGAGATACACCATTATTTATACTTGGAAAATAATGGAGAAACTAGTCCATAATCTTACTCTGAACCATATAACTCCCCAAACAACGGTAGAAAGTAGAAACCGGTAGACTGTGTCGTATTCCCAAGTTAAAGGGGAGACAGGGAGCATCCTTAACGCTGAAAGAAAATAGTTTTGTAGTGAGAGGACCAAAACTGTTTAATCAGCTGCCCAAAGACCTAAGAAACACGAAGGGTTGCAGTGGACATCTTCAAAAGAAGATTAGACGTCTGGCTCAGAACAATCCCCGATGAGCCGGGCGTACCTGGCTATGTGAGGTGAACACAAGAAACCAACTCACTACTTCACCAGGCCAACTCGAGAGGAGGGGTGAAAAGCTTGAACTTCGCGAAATGAGGAATCATCGTGTGGAACCTTTGTAAGGTAAGATATATATACATATATACACTACTGTGCAAAAGTCAGAGACCACTGTCGATCTGATAACTATTAGATAATCTGTTGTATGAAAATTGGTTTTCAGTAGGTCTTAAAGACGTGTTGTAGCAAAAAAGCCACTTTTAAGGAATGGAAATGAAGAGAAGAGAAGAAAATGTGCTTTGGAACACAAGTATTGGACATCTGAGACCTACTGAATTAAGCTTCCTTCGTACAGTAGAAGGATCAACTGAGACACGTGTTGTTTTTTTCGAGATCCGCTGCAAGTGAAGTGCTGGATTTGTGTCTGTCTCGAAGGGAAGTAATCTTTAGATATTGTAGATCAGATGGAGAAAGCTTAGAGGGCCTCCCTGATCTAGGACGATCAGCTGGGGTCCCATTTGATCTGTGACGAGCCAAGATTTTTTGTGCACCAGTTATGGAAACGCCTGTAGATTCACTTATTTTTCTTTGACTCAGTCCCTCACCATGCAAAGGTATTATTTTATATCTAATCTCATCAGAAATTGTACTTTTTGTCATTTCTTAAGTCTGTGAAAGAAAAAACAGCATGAATTAGGATTATAATGAGAAACATTTTGGAGTAAATTTGTTTTGCAGAATTTAAGTGAATTTGTCAATACTTTTAATTGTAAATATTGATATAACAATAGCTTATGAGCATTTACTGCAGATCCATCAGTAATAGTTCGCTAGATCTTTAAACACATGCGTTATAAGTAATATAATGAATCAACCCTCAAGTCCAATTTATGCAGACTAGAGGGGCATCCAGCTTATACAACTTTATACACTTAAGTAATAACTTAGTTATACGTTAATATGAACCAGAGGTTCTAGTTAATATGTATTTTAGTATCAAAATCAATTTTCATACAACAGATTATCTAATAGTTATCAGATCGACAGTGGTCTCTGACTTTTGCACAGTAATGTGTATATATATATAATATATAATGTGTGTGTGTGCGCGTGTGTGTGTGCGTATATACATAAAATCGTATGTTAAATTCATTGTTCTGAACAATTGAAAAAAATTTGAGGAATGAATAAGTCAAATTTGGTAAAGACACCCCCCTCCAGAATTCGCGGCTCGTCCAATTACAGGCCAACGGGCAGGATATGAGAACGAGCCTATGGCTGCTGGTTGGTGGAAAGACTCGCCTGCACGCTACAGCTACACCCAAATTCACTGACAGCCAACAGGAAATTCGCGAATCGAATATTGGGGCTCTGAGGGTGGCTACAATCGGGATCACATATATAAAAGAGAGCATTTACAGCTGGAACCCACATCAGTGATTTTTATTAACAAGTAACTGCACAATCTCTCGTCATGGACACTTCCAGTCAGACACATCAACTTTACTGCTCCTCACAGGTGTATGAAGATACCTATCCCTCTGCCGGGGCCGCACTTGTGCTTTTTGGAGCCACCGACCGGAACGAACTACTTTCAACGCAATCCATTGCAGAAATTTGTGACGGCGAGAAAGAACCAGCTGATGGAGAGGCCATTGAGATTACGTAGAAATAATGACGTGATAATTTAAAAATTAGTTTGTGAAATGTGATTTAAACTTATTATCATTCTCGGGATATATATATCGTATCAATCAGTGCTTAACACTTGCAAGTGTTAACTAATTTTATAAAAATCCATAATAAACTCATTTTGAAGTGAAAGGCTATTCGACCGGGTTCGAGACCAGGTGTTGACAGACAATGCGCTGCACACCCAGCTAATCTTCGTTTTGACCCCGGTTAGGCTAGTTGCATACTGTGTATTATTTGCCGTGGATCCCTATTCAGCATTTTCTCTTATTGTAACTCATTGTAACTCGCCGCTCTTCCTATATATATATATATATATATATATTCCTCTGCATGTGACTTAATCCTCGCAAGTGATAACTAATTTTATAAAATTCTGTAATAAACGCATTTTGCAGTGTAAAACTATTCGGCGGGTTCGAGACCCGGCATCGGCAGGCGTTTCGTAGTACTCCCAGCTAATCTTCCCTTTGAGCCCAGTTAGGATAGTTGCTTGATGTTTATTATTTGATCCGGGTACCCTATTCGGCATTTTCCCTTATTGTAACTCCTTGTAACTCCCTCTTCATATATATATATATATATATATATAATATATATATGTTTATGGAAATATATGTTAACAACCCGGTTAGGCTAGCTGCTTGCTGTTTATTATTTGATCCGGACACCCTATTCGGCATTTTATCTTATTGTAACTCCTTCTCTCTCCTCATATATATATATATATATACATATATATATATATATATATATATATATATATATATTAAACAATAAACCTATTCGATTCAACCACATTGAATCTTTTTTAGCTAAAATCCATGTTTTTTATGAAAAACACATTCGGAGAAACATATATATATATATATATATATATATATATATGAAGAGAGAGTTCAAGGAGTTAATATATATATATATATATATATATATATATATATATATATATATATAGCGGTGTCCTTTGAAAGTGAAATTTTATTACGCGTTTGTTTCCCTGAGTAGAGTTTTGTAAAATTAGTTTACGCTCACTGCAAAGTTTCTTTACATGTTTACTACATGGTACTATTTAGGCTTTCTGTTGTTATTTATTATGAATATTTTGATGTATATTCTGATGAAAACAAATTGATTTTAATTAAAAAAGATTCAATGTGGATGAATCGAATAGGTTAATTGTTTAATATCTGCCCAGGGGCTCGATACTCTGTGACGGTTGGCTGTGTTTAGTCATCCTTCCGCACAATATGGCTATTATTAGAAAAATGTATGGACTAATCAAGTTAATTTAAATTTATCCTTTCTCCTTATAAGTCCGATGCGGAGTTGACACGTGTTCTAGCTTCAGTTTAAAGATACTTTATTATTCACACCTTGTAAACTAGCCAAGCTACCCAAGGTGATGGGTGTAGCCGCCGAAGTTTCAAAATGATATTTCCCTTAGACTTTCCTCACTAGCGACACTTTAACTTATGTGGGACTACCTCCCCCCTAAACATTACTTTAACTACACCAACATGAGTGATAGTGAGCGTGAAGATTTTGACCGCTACTACAACAGTTTTAATGAAGATAATCCTTACAATATAGTTGATGAATGTGAGCGTTATTGCGTGAATGATGTGCGCGTGCTTAGAGTATGTTTCCTGGCCTTTAGAAGGATGTACATAGACTGTTTCAACTGCGATCCGCTGCAAGTCGCAACCACAATCACCTCATTGTGTTTGCTGTATTCAAGAACAATTTTATACCTAAAAACACCTTAGCCATCATTCACAGAAACAACTCTCGCAGTTATGGGCATAAGGCTATTTACTGGCTAATACACCTACAACAGCAGACCGTTGTATACATAAAACATGCCCATAACACGGGAGATATACCCATTAAGATAAATGGTCGAGTTTTTTCAGTTGATCGCCTAAGCTAAGCGAAGACCGGGCCACTGGTGAGAAGACTGTGTACTCCTTTAACGGTTGCTGGTGGCATGGATGCCCACGTCCTAAGTGTGGAATCGCAGGAGATATCCACGGTAGATCTCCTGCCGCGCCCGCAATCACCTTATAGGCTCCCAGTTCACTCACAAGATCTTGTAGGAGCATGAGTATGATGCACGGATGGAAAGAGATGGTCAGTCCCGTGACGAAATAAAAACGATCAAGCGTTCAATGGTGTTGGATCCCCTCAAATGCGGTGATAGCTTGTTCGGAGGGCGTACAAACCCATTCAGGCTATACTTTCCGCCTGTTGAGGGCGTGAAACTTCATTACTATGACTTCTGTTCTTTATATCCCTACGTGATGAAGAACAACCCGTACCCCGTAGGAGCGCCTGAAAAGCTGGTGGGCCCAGCCCTCCCCACCATCGATGAGTTCTCTACAAATTTGAACAAGAACTATTTCGTATTTCTTTCACAGACGTGCTCCCCCCTCGCGATTTAGGGATGCCGATCTGACCCGTCGTTATAGACCACAAGCTCATGTTTCCCCTGGCGTGAAGTGCGCAGAGGAGAATAATGGGGCTTGTAATCACACAACCAACCGGCGGAAGATCAGAGGCGTATATACAAACCCTGAGTTGTTCCTAGCCGTTCGCCATGGCTCGAGAATATTGAAGAGATATGAGGTGTGGAGGTTCCAGAAGCTACCCAA
This sequence comes from Bathynomus jamesi, assembly GCA_023014485.1. Classification (NCBI taxonomy): domain Eukaryota; kingdom Metazoa; phylum Arthropoda; class Malacostraca; order Isopoda; family Cirolanidae; genus Bathynomus; species Bathynomus jamesi. The sequence goes on along the minus strand of JAJOZX010000006.1, from coordinate 386,960 downwards.
CCTTTTCACGCCGTATATAAATACTTTTTTGAAGGATAAAGTAGAAGCATCAGGGTACCTGCGAGGGGTTGAGACCGAGGGTGAAAAATCGGCGTATATTCAGCGCTACCGTGACCGTGAAGGGATACAACTTGACCGGGCCCAAATTGTTAAGAACCCTGGCAAGCGCTTTAGTGCAAAGTTGTGCCTAAATAGTCCTTGGGGAAAATTCGCACAGAATACAGGCAAGGGGAACGTTCATCTGGCCCAAAATTATAACGAGGTGTGGGATTATGCCAATGCCCAGATGAAAAGGTCATGGTGATCGTGAATGTAGGTAATACGTACATAATAAAGTACAACATCACCGAATTGGCGAGGGATACCTCACGTGTTACAAACATACCTGTAGCCAGGTAGCTTCACGCATCAAGCTTTGAGGACTGCTGCACTCTCTTGGGCGGAGGGTCCTGTACGCAGACACAGCGTAATATTCACAGCGAGGGAGGGTGAATACATGCCGCCTATTGGTGAATTCCTCGGAGAGTTGACTGACGAGATCAAAGATGAGCATGTGATAGTCCAAAAACTTCTAGGGTACGGGTGAGGGTGGGGGAAGAGATGAAATATATCGTGAAGGCGAAGGGCATCACGCTTAACCAGGCGAACCGACGGGTCGTTAACTTTGACTCGCTGAAGGAGCTAGTGTGCTTGGAAGATGAGGGTGACCAACCGACCCAACTGATTGTAGCGACCCACAATTTTCGGGCACAGAAACTGGGGGGGCGTGAAGGAACTTAGGGGCACGCACGAAGGTATGCCGTAACACCTATAGGAAAGGTTACCAGGTGCCTGGCACCTACGATACCATACCCTTTGGGTACCATAGTTCTTGAACGTATTACTATATATATATATATATATATTATGATAATAAAAACTCACTCTACTAGACAGAATTTCTGTATCCACCCGAAGAGGATGCCAGTGGGCATCGAAACTGTTATGGAAATAAACTGTCTATTAGAGTGGGTTTTTATTATCATAATTTGACCTTCACGTAGAAAAGTGAAATTTTTTGGCATATATATATATATTTACTTGTTAACGATATGTTTATTTTATTTAGTACGTATATTTGAATGTTTATTAAATAAATCATGTTTCAGTTAGGGTTTCATTTTCTCATTTGTGTGTGTGTGTGTTTGTGTGTGTGTGTGTGTGTGTACAGGAAAAGTCCTAAGCTCCACCCACTGTATGATCGATCAAAGGTCACGTGACTCCTGCTACTACCTGGGCATATGGATAAGCTCGAATACTTTTACCACTACATTCATGTATATCATGACGAGGTTCGTAGTGAGGTTGTGGCTAAAGGCCTGTGTGAGTTTTTAATAGAATTTAGAGACGAGTATCACTTGCTCGGCAAAAAGGATAAATATGGGCACATGTTCCTTTCAAATAGTGTGCGAAGTGTAAATAAAATGTTTAGTTCGTGAAAATGAACAAAAATGTCTGGTGCGCAATCTGAGAAGTAATAAAACATTAAAATCGATATTACTCCGTGTGTCGGAAAAATTCTGATTGCCCGGTATAATGGGCACAAGTATTCACATGATTCTTTCATGCTGGAACAAACCCGTACACGAAACATTAACGCTTGGTATGACTCCTCCGTGTGACTCGTTTCCCACACCTGTCTCCGAGCCAAACCGCGCACCAGCTGCTCATATTCATCCAGTGACGGACTGGCCCACCAGATTACCGGGAAATTTCCCGGTGGGCCCCCAGTACTTGGGCCCAGAGCCGTGTGAACAACGGCGCCCAAGGAGCCCGGGCCGGGGGCCAGGGCTCCTTCGGCACCGTCAATATATATATATATATATCTTATCTTATAAACGCAAAGACTTTGCGTTTATAAGATAATTAAGTATCACAATTATAAATATGAATACTTATTAATGGTTGCATGTTTCCCTAATCGCTTGCGCCATTTTGTATTTTACGGCTTGAGCTAACACTCTTTTTCATCTGAAAAGAAAGAAACATAAATGATTATATTACACTGGTATGCATCAATTTTGCTGTCTAGGGTTTTGTAAGTGATTCTTATAGAGTGTTTCCTGCTGATTTCGAATCTGCAATCCGTTTTTTTCAATCAGCTCAGGTTATCCGGCTATGGCCTCATAAGTAAAATAGAATTTTTCGTGATTTTGTCAAAGCGGAATTGGAACAGTAACATCTATCATCACTTGTTTCACTTGTATAATATCTTTTTTTACTTTTCAGGCATATAGATAAAATATTTCATAATGAATAGAGCGTGTAAAAATGATCCCAATAGATTCTGCTAATATGTGGGACGGTTACCATGCCAAATAACCAGTCCCAAATCACTAAATTTGTGAAGACAATGTATAGACTCTGCAGTGGTTCTTAACCTTTTTACTACCATGCCCCCTCTAGGAATTGGTCCTTCCCTCCACGCCCCCCTTGGAGGGGGATACTTTTGCATTTTTTCATAAACTTCTCAATATTAGCCCATGCTCTCGTTAAGAGAATAACAAATACAATTAGTGTTTTTCCCCAAGGGATCGCGCCCCCCCTGGAAATTACCTAGGGGGGCGCGCCCCCCAGGTTAAGAACCACTGGTATAGAGCATACTTTGGAATTAAGCTAGGGGACCAGGACAAAAATTTCGCCCCTCATATGTGCTGCAAGACGTGCATTGAAAATTTGAGAAGATGGAGCAAAGGCAGAGCGAAATCTTTGCCTTTTGGAATTCCCATGATTTGGAGAGAAGGAAAGGATCACGTGACAGATTGCTATTTCTGCATGACAAACCTCCAAGGTGGGCTTATAAATTTATTTTTCTTAAATATTTTGAAATCCTCGTATGAAACTTGACATAATATTCACCATAATGTAATATTCACCATATATAGCATAATATTCACCATAATGGTAATCATACATTTACATATACATATTGTTATAGAAAATACATTTACACATACATATTGTTATACAAGTTACATTTACATATACAATGATTGTATATTTTCTTTCTTTTTCATTCATATTGTCCCCGAAGGGACAATATGAATGAAAAAGAAAGAAAATATACAGACTCCATCGACCTATTTCATATCTTACAGACCGCAGCCTTCCCTCACGAGCCGCCACTGTCTGAATGCTTCTTCTATTTCATATGCAAGTTTTATATCCATGTTTCTGTGTTTCTATTTTCAGGAGTTAACAAGAAGAATAAACACATTGTTGTATACCCTGACATTCCTTCTGCTATGAGACCTGTACCCCATGGTCCTGGAATTCCAATACCCGACCCACCTCAAACCCAGGACTTCAATGATTCTGATGATGAATCAATGACCAATGCCAATGACCAGTCCCAGTCGTATATACACCTCAAAATACCGCTTCAAATGAGCCGAGGCCTCTCAACCAGGCCAAACTTAATGATCTTACCAGGAATTTAGGACTTTCCAAATTAGCTGCCGAGATCTTGGGCTCACGACTTCGAGAGGACAACTTGCTGGCTCCGGGAACAACATTCTCCTGGTATAGGAAACGAGAAGAAGAATTCCGCAAGTTTTTTGCAGTGCACGAAAATACCTCTTCCTTAGTGTACTGCTGCAATGTTGAGGGGCTAATCGAATCCTTGGGCCTGCCATATAACGCATCAGAATGGAGGCTATTTATAGACTCGTCTAAATGAAGTTTGAAAGCAGTACTTCTCAACATTGGGAATAGGGTTGCATCAGTCCCTGTAGCACATTCCGTACAACTTACTGAGAGCTACGATAACATGAAAATTTTACTGGATGCTCTCGTATACGACCAACATAACTGGTGGATCTGTGGAGATTTGAAGGTAATACTAATATCATAAGTAAACTATTGCTATTGACTATGTTGTTTTTCCAAAGGTTATTTGAGAGCGTATAAGAACACTTAACTTCCCCACAGAAGTGATACAGTCCAATGCATAGATTTTTATCTGATAGAACAAATTCTCTAAATTCTTTAAATATTTTCATTTTTTTTCAGATTGTGGCATTTGTATTGGGAATGCAAGGGGGATACACGAAATACCCATGTTTCCTCTGCAAATGGGATAGCCGAGCGGATGAGAAGCACTATGCACAGCGTGAATGGGCATCCAGAGAGAATTTTGAACCTGGGTCGCATAATGTCGTTTCAGTGCCCCTTGTACCACCAACAAAAATTTTGCTCCCACCACTTCATATTAAGCTGGGCTTGATGAAAAATTTCATCAAATCAATGAATAAGGAGGGTTCAGCATTCCGATATCTCGAGAGTAAATTTCCTCATATATTTGATGCTAAACTAAATGCTGGGGTTTTTGATGGTCCTCAAATTCGAACTTTGATCAAGGATGCTCAGTTCGAAAACGCAATGACTCCAACTGAGAAGAATGCCTGGCAGGCATTCAAATCAGTTGTCACTAATTTTCTTGGCAAGCGTAGAAGTCCAGAATACGAGTCCGTTGTCGAAAACTTGATGGAAGCTTTCAAAGCTCATGGGTCGCGCATGTCCATAAAAATGCACTTTTTGTGGTCCCACTTGGACTATTTTCCTGAAAATTGCGGGGATTGTAGTTAGGAACAGGGTGAACGATTTCACCAAGGTATCAAAATAATGGAAGAGAGGTACCAGGGAAACTGGGATATCAATATGCTGGCGGACTATTGCTGGTGTTTGAAGCGAGACGTGCCCGAAGAAAAACACAGACGGAAAGCCAAAAAATCTTCATTCCTTCCTCAATAAACTTTTTTCCATATTCATTGTATGAATAAAAGTATTTATTCACACAATGTTTTCATTTTTCACGAGTGTTCTTATAATATTACTCGTATCTACAGTGTTTAAGCTAAAAAAATCAATAAATTTGGGGATAAAATTGGACTTATAATAAATGGCCAATAGAGAAAAAACCTGACCTGATTGAGGAAAACCAATGTCATTTTCAAATTCAGTTGGTCGAATTATATAATATGAGTTGAAAAAAACCCTCACCACAGACAAAAAAATTTCATATGCATACCAGTGTTATCAAAGGAAAGAGAATCTTTATTCTTCGAATGATAAGATCTCGAAATGCGGTAAAATATTTCGAATATGAAACAGATATTAGGGTCAAAACACCATATCAAGCATGTTTTCATTTAGTGCTAGTCACTAAAAAACTGCGTTTAGAATGTTTATACTGGGCTTATTGGAATTATTTTTCGTACCATTTAGGATTCTACAGTACATTCATCAAATATTTTTATTTCTCCTCAACTATTTTTACAGTCTATTTTCACTGATTAATTCTCAGAGGACCTTAAATAACTACGGTTTTATTACTTTACAAAAACTGCACATCCACTTTCTATGAAATGCAGATAACTGGCTGATATGCCTGGCGAGCGAAAGAAAAATGAGGATTTTATCTGCGCTTCGCTATAAGTTCAAAACAAGCAAAGCTAATTTACATGCCATTAATTGGGGGAAAACTATATATATATATATATATATATATATATATATATTAGTATCATGTGGGTTAGTTCTCAAATACTCGTTTAAAGCACAGATATAATTGTACGGGGTTTTCGTACCTTTCATTAACAGTGCGAGAATGTATAAAATTAAGAATGTTGCGTTAAAATACCACCTCATCAGGGAGTGATTTGTTTGTTTCTCTCGCAGGTGGAGGGCGCCGGAACGCCGCGTAAAAAGAGATCGATCGGCCAACACTTGTTACTCTGTTCCCTCTCATACAGTATTTGAAATTTAGAGACAAAGAAATAGAAACAAAGAAAGAGAGAAACATTAAGATAGGATACGCATCTACATTTATTAAATATTTCCTGAAACTGAAATTACTGTACACGGAACTGGAAGAGCTGATCATGTATCAGACAGTGAAGATGCTGAAGAAATCGAAAACAAGATGTTTAAAAAGATTAAGCGTGATTCAGCTAATCTGGATGCCTTTTTTGATTATCACCCACAGCAGCCATTGACAGATGTACCCTTCATACCGCAAAAGGTCTACTGGCGTTCAGATGACAACATAGAGCGAGAATGGCTGACATATTCTGTTAAACAAGAATCGATATTTTGCTCTGTGTGTCTCGCATATGCAGAAACAAAGGAGAAAAATGTATTCATCAATGGAATGCGTGATTGGAAACACATTTACCAACGCATAAGTGAACATGAATCATCCAAAACTCACAACAGTTGTGCAGAGGCTTTCATGTTAAGAAACCATGGAGCAGATATAGCAACACGTATGTTCACTGATGCAAAAAATAAAAGACAAAGTGAAGTATAGCAGCGTCGACAAGTTTTGCACAGAATTATCGACATTGTCATGTTTTTAGGCAAGAGAGGACTTCCTTTCCGAGGAAATAAATCAGAAAGTGCATTCACGTTTTTTGAAACTGATGAAAGTATAGATCATGGAAACTTCTTAGAGTTGGTTCCACTTCTTGCAAAGTATGATGATGTGTTGCAACAACGTATGAGTAAAGTGGTTGATGAAAGCAAAAAACGACATGCTGCTAATCCTACCAGTCGTGGACGTCGATCCCTTGTGACATTTCTGTCAAAAACTACCATTGGTTATGTACTATCAGCTATAAAGAAAGCGATGTTGAAAATCATAACTGATGAGATACGATCCGCTGGTGTATTTTCAGTGCAAGTGGACACTACACAGGATATAAAATCAGTGGATCAAGCTGCTGTTGTAGTCAGATATGTTCACGATCAAGTAAGTGTATGTGCGACTTGTTTCTCTGGTTGATGTTCATTCATCCACAGGACAATCTTTGTATGATTTGGTGATTCGTGTCTTCGAAATAAAAAACATTTCTGCACAGAGTTGCATATCAGACAGCACCGATGGAGCTGCAAATAAGTCAGGACAGTACAAAGGCTTGACATCCTTGTTTAAGGAAGCTTCACCTGAACACATACATGTATGGTGTTATGCACATGCGTTAAACTTAGTGATGGCTAACACAACTGAATGTACAACGACTTCTGTAAACGTTTTCGGGTTAGTAAATTCAGCAGCCAACTTCTTTCGGGAATCCTATTTGCGTATGAACATTTGGATTACATACCTAAAAGGACAAGACAGATTGAAACGTCTTCAACAGATAGGAGCTACTCGATGGTGGTCCAAAGATAAGGCTGTTAAATTTTTTTTTGGAAATTTTAACGATCCAGGCGCCTCACCTTTTGCAGAACTGGTTCTTTCTTTGAAAGCTATTTCTAATTCAAATCATTTCAACACATCAGTACGGTATGAAGCTCAGACTCTTCGAGCAAACTTCTTGAAGTATAAAAACATTTTGCTCAGCCAAATATATTTAAACGTTTTTGAAAGCACAACTCCATTATCTGAATACCTTCAGACTAATGGATTGGACCTGGTGAAGGCTTATGGCATGGTTACATCAACATTACAAAAACTTCGAAAAATGAGAGATCATTCGTATTCATTAATTTCAAAAGCTGCTGACACTTTCATGTTACATTTTAATAATTACATGGAGGATACAGAAAATGACATAAGACTGGAAGCTAAGTTTTCGGAAGCTCGTGTTCGCAGAAAGAAGCGGCTAGATTCAGAAAAAGCACAGGATGAAGTGGTTCATGATCCAGAGCAGAAATTTAGAGTTGAACAGTAAAACGTCATCATTGATAATGTTATTCAGACCATTACATCACGATTTTCTGGCCAAGAGAAATTGTATGCTGACATGGCCTGTTTGGACCCGCGAAACTTCAGTGACTTGGAATTCACTTTTCCAGATAATGCACTGAATGAATTGGACACACTCCTAAAAAAGTACTTCCCCTCCACTTATAATGGCATTGTAGAGTTGAAAAATTAATTGCAATCGTTTGCGAAGAATTGGAAATCTTTGAAGTTATCTGTGCCTAAAACATACACGAGCATGGATATACTCGTCGATTCAGATGATCCTGATAAGGACACAGATATTGACGATCTGGATGGTTTGATAACTTGTAGATCTGGAAAGTCTTGTAAGCAGTGTTGTACCTGCGCATACAAAATTCTGATGAAGTACAATTTGTACTCTAGGGCTTATGTTAATCTAATTTTGGCGTACAGATTCATCATGACTCTTTCAGTGTCACAAGTTACTTGTGAACGACGTTTTTCAAAATTAAAACTGCTAAAAACAAAGACCAGAAACATGATCTCTCAGGATGTTTTGGAGACAGCTCTACTCATGTTTGCAGAAAACGATGTGTTGTCCAAAATTGATCGGGAACGCATCAGTGATGATGTTGCTAACAGAAGCAAGGAACTTAAACGACTGTTGATACCTTGATTTCAGTACAATATTGACTTCATACAATTTGCTGTAGTTCGGTATTACTGTGTATTTTTCAATTTGTTTTACTCGTTATTATTGTTTATTATTATTCCGTTTTAGTTTAGTATTCTGGGTTTTGCAATAGCCAATAAGTATTACTTATTACTATTGTCTGTTACTCTTCCGTTTGCAATTTGCTTTGCTCATTACTATTTTGCTCAAAGTAATTTTATTAGTTTGCTCAATTTTACTTTTGTAATTTTACTAGTTTGCTCAAAGTTTGCTCATTGCTATGTATGTTTGTATGTTTTGCAATTTGTATTGTATTACTCATTACTAATGTCACTAATGTCTGTCTATTCCTATTCAGTTTGTAAATTGTTTTGCTCGTTGTCAATGTTTATTAAATTTCCATTTTAGTTCGAAATACATGTATGCTCCAAAGACTGCTAAACACTCTTGTTCTTATGAATTACTGTGCCATTGTGATTTGCATTCAAAATAAATTAATTGGCAGGTCCAACTTTCTCCAGTGAGTGGGCCCCCTGCATGAATATTTTCCAGGGCCTTTTTAGATAGCCAGTCCGTCACCGTATTCATCTCAGAGCTTGACCCGACTAGACGTGTACTCCTCACAATAAAATACGATGGAGCTTCCTTTGAGCAACATTCTCAATGCCGTATAAGATGTGTCCGTGACGAAGTCATTGCGTATGTTCAGACATAAAACCATTAACTATGTACTTGAAACGACTTCTAGACAAACAAACTCTGGTAAACGTAATGTTGTTTATTTAAGTGTTGAGGAGATGAATAGTCTTCGTGATAGTTGAGAAGTGGAGAGATGATCGTTATAAAATACCTGCGGGTGAAGGTACAAGAAGAGAACAAATTAGTGATACCCCCTCGCTTGCCATTGTTTGTACGTTGTGTATAAATAGCGATCAGCCATGCATTGATATACGATTGATGTGGAAGAATGCGTCTGATAATAACAGGCAGAGCTCATCTACACTGTTCACCCTGAAGAACTGTTTTTTTATATAATGAGCAGCTGTCGTTACGACTTAGAAGATTATTTCAACTGCCTCTATGCGTTGTGAAGAAGAGTTCACGGTTGAAAAGCTCGGGTCGGTAAGAATAAACCCTCGATTGGAAAGGAGTGTTTATAAATTTGACTTTAATAATGATGTTGTGGCTAACGACGCCCTCTTTGTGCGTGCTTTTGATTGTATTCTGTCCGTGTTTAAAGATAACTTGACAACCAATTATAAAGTATAATTAAAATAGTATTGAACGAATTGAAGGCCCTTTACATCGAGTATAGGCACCTCACACCTTGAGTGGTGAAATAATGCTAAATCGTATTTATTGCATAGTACAAAGCAACAATGATGTAACTGTAGACTCGATCACGTGCGAGTTTAGTGTTTTTAGCTAAACGCAGTAGAACATAAAGTGTATGTATTTTGATGTACAGTATATTATTTGAAGTTTTTATATATAAGTATGTATTTGCTCGTACATATATTAAATGGGTACATAGTTTTATCCTTTGCTATTATTATTTTTGATTTTATATAAGTTTTGCTCTTTATATATATATATATATATATATATATGTAGAAATATATATATATATATATATATATATATATATATATATATATTATATATGTTGTGTGTGTGTGTGTGTGTGTGTGGTGTGTACGGGGCTCCAATAAACCTTAGCCCCCCGCCCATGGCCTAAACCATTAGAGGTACAGTAAAACTAAACATACCTTACAAAGAGAATTTAAATTCCTGCATTTAATGAGAAACAATTAAAACTTGGTGTTCCCGCCATTGGCTTCCAAGACAGCCTGAATTCGCTTTGGGTAGCTTGCCAAAAGTGACGTGAATAGATATTGATCGTTACGCAAATTTGCTAAAACAGTTTCAATGTGTTGCGTCATTGTATCCTTCGAAAATCGATTTGCTGCAGGTTCTTGAAACAAGAGACATTCAACCTCGTCCTTTATAACTGATCCAATGTGTTCACAGACGTTCAGGTCAGGAGAATTTCCTGGCCATTCTTCATTTCCAAAGAAATCGATCTCATGGTTCCGCAACAACTGTTGAGTGGCTAATGCCTTAAAGCAGGGGGCCTTACCGTGCAGAAGTGTGACCTGATCGACATCCATAACATTGTTTGGGTTTCTTAGAAAAGGAATGACATGCTGGGATAGAATAATATCACGAAAATACTGTCCATCCCAACTCTGACCATTTGGCTTCAGCACCCACATGAGCTTCTTTGCAGTGAACAAAACAAACACACCAACACAGTCTGGACTTTTTAATAATTCGCGATAATGTCATTGTCATCGATTTCATCTGGTGTTGTGGCCCACACTCGATCATTTTGGTAGTTAGGCCGACGTGTTACGTAAACAAAAAATTCATCGGAGACAGCTAAATGCATGAAATCATCCACATCCCAATCTTTAAGATAATGGGCAAACCACATTCTGTCATCGATGTTAAGTTGAGTTTTTCTTGGCTTTGGAAGTTCATGCCAAGGCTTTAAACCTTGCCTATGACGGTACAGTCGAATGATCTCACCACTAACGATCTTTCCTCTCAACATTTCGATCTCTCTAGAAAGTTTAGCACAGCTGTTTTTCCGCTTACGCGTACCGCTTTCAATGATGTCCTTTGTTTCCTGAGAGAGTGGCAAATTTGGGCGCCCAGATTTGGTTGTATCCATTTCACATTCATCCAAAGTTTATTCCAATTTCTTTTGACGAAGTCCTCACTTCTTCGCAACTTTTTGGCAACTCATGAACGTGTTATAAAGGTGGCTCCAGCATCACGAGCTTCCCGAAATGTTATTGCTTGTATGCGATCTATCACACGTTGCCTCTCCGAATCACCAATTAATTGAGAAGCCATTATATTATCACTTTATCAGCTAGAGTAATTTTAATACCTGCAATAAATAAAGAATTTTATATATTTTTATAATCACTAAAAACTATTTCGATATAAGTAAACATGTAAGCTGCAAATGGGGGCTTAGATTTTTTGGAACCCCTTATTTGCTCGTACATATATTAAATGGGTATATATCCTGTACTATTATTATTTTTGATTTTATATATAAGTTTTCTGTTTATATATCTATATAAATATATATATAAAATTGTGTATTTGCTCGCTCATACACATATTAAATATGTATATAGATTTCTCCTGTACTAATATTATTATTTAAGAATGTTATATTTATATATACTGTATATCGTTTAATGTCTGTATTTTTTATGTATATTATTTTTGAATGTATATTTATTTCCTATATATTTCATGAATTATTTCCCTTAACTCCTCTAAATAAACAGAATGATGTAATGGTGTTTTATTTAATTCTTTTGGTTTTATATATATATATATATATATATATATATATACAGGGTGTTTCAGGAGGTAAGGTCAATACTTCGGGAGGTGATAATATCGGTCATTGTGAGAAAAAAGTTCATACCGTATGAACATATATCTAATTCTGAATGGTTACGGAGATAGAGCTGTTTGAATCTGATGCGCGCGCAGATCTTCCTCCCCCTTCCCTCCCCTCTAACCTTGAACCATGTAAGCTATAATGTAAGCATGTAACATAAGCCAATCGACAGCTGACTGTTGTGAGTGACATTGTTTGATGTTTAAAGCAGTGTTAAGAATGCCACACACCCTCATACATGCCGAATATGCAGATATGGTGTATGTCTACGGTTTTTGCGATGGAAGTGCAACAGCTGCTGTTGCAGAATACCGTCGACGGTTTCCGAACCGCAGAATTCCGGATCAAAGAGTGTTTGCCAGGGTTTTCAACACAGTGCGTAAGATTGGTACACTTCCCAGCGCTCATATTTCATCTGAACGTGAAGGTCAATAAGATGTGGATGAAGTGGGAAACGTTCTTCAGTTGGTAGAGCGTAGTCCTACTACTAGCTGACGAAAAATTTCTACATGTCTCGGTGTACCACACACAAGAGTATGGCGAACATTACGTGAGGGAAGGCTTGCATCCATATCATGTACAACGTGTACAACACCTTCAACCAGGAGACGCTTCCATGCGGCTGGAATTTTGTCATTGGATAAATACTAATCGCCGATTGCTTCGATTAATACTGTTCACCGATGAAGCTACTTTCACCCGTGACGGTATCAACAACACTCGTAACTCTCATCGGTGGTCAGACGAAAATCCAAATGCCACTGTGGAAACAAATTTTCAACATCGCTTCTCTGCCAATGTGTGGTGCGGTATCATCGATGATCAGCTGATTGGCCCTGTTACTTTAGAGAATCGTCTTACAGGACAAAGTTACCTAGAATTTCTGCAAAATGAATTGCCAGGACTATTGGAGGATGTTCCTTTGGCTGCACGCGCTGGTATGTACTTTCAGCATGACGGAGCTCCTCCACATTCTACCCGTCTGGTGATGCAATACCTAAATCAAACTTTCCCTGGTCGATGGATCGGCCGCGATAGTCCCATTCAATGGCCACCAAGGTCTCCAGACCTCTCTCCGTTAGATTATTGTTTGTGGGGGTGGATGGAAACTCAAGTTTACAAAAGAAAGGTGGATACACAAGACGAATTGCTCGCGCGCATTTTGGATGCTGCTGCCCGCATAAAGAAACGTCAAGATCAACTCAGACGAACAACATGCGATCTTCGCACACGAGTTGCAAAGTGCATTGAGGTTGACGGTGGGATTTTCGAAAACGTATTGTAAACTAACAAATTTGTCATTTCTGTATCTGATACCATTTAAAATGCCAATGTTTAAACATTAAATGTTAGAAACAGTAATTGGTTTCTCTTTCTTGTTTACCATTAACAATGCTTTTGTATTTGTAGATTCAAACAGCTCTATCTCCGTAACCATTCAGAATTAGACACATGTTCATATGAACTTTTTTTCTCACAATGACCGATACTATCACCTCCCGAAGTATTGACTTTTCCTCCTGAAACACCTTGTATATATAAACGATATTATGCAATATCTGGGTGATGGGAATATGTATATATAAACAATGCACCTTCAATAAATAAATAAATAAATATATATATATATATATATATATATATATATATATATATATATATATATATATCAAATGGCTGTTAAGCCTTCTAAGCCGACTGACGGATTTCTAAGCCAACTGTCAAGAATATCTCCATTAATTAAATAAATAGCGCAATCTGGCAGCTCAAACGTTATATATATACACATACATCTGCCATTTACGCATTCTAAGCCAGATTAAGCCAACTGGCGGATTTCGAGTTCTTAGCCAAGTGATGCCACTCTGAGCTCCCATTATGCTTCTGTGGCTCGCAGACGTAGGATGTTTTCTCTCTCTGTCTCTCTCTCTCTCTCTCTCTCTCTCTCTCTCTCTCTCTCTCTTACCTTCCTAAGCTAGGGAAACCCCTTTCGGGGGTGAGGCCGTCCCAGGGGTGATGACCTACTTGATTTTTTTAAAAGATAAGATCTCTGAATATTCTTTCCCTGTTCAACACAACACTCTTATTGAGTTAATTAGGCTTTGTGTCAAAGATTGTAAATTTCAGTTTGGAAATAAGTTGTATGCTATGTCGTTTGGATTGGGCCATTGGAAATCCTCTTTCACCTGTACTAGCTAATTTATATGTGGAATTTTTTGAAAGTAGAATTTTGCCTTCGATTGTTAATTTTAACCTGGTTTGGTACAGGTATATAGATGATATTTTATGCCTTTCGCCTAATAATTTGGATGTTGACTTATTTCTTGGAAGGCTCAACAATTTAGTCCCATCTATTAAGTTCACAGTTGAAAAAGAAAATGATGGAAGCCTATCTTTTCTGGATCTAAAAATTTGGAGATGCTCTTCTTCTTCCGCAGCTTATTATCCCATCTTTACATGGGGTCGCTGTTTTTGGTTCGTCTTCTCCACTCTCCTCTGTCGTATACCGCGTCCTCCTCCAAGTCCTTCTCCCTGATGTCCGCCACCACACAGTCCCTCCATCTCGTCTTCGGTCTTCCTCTTCTTCTCCGTCCCGGCAACTCCATCTCCAGCACACTGCGCCCCACATACTCCTCCTCTCTTCTCCTGACGTGTCCATACCACCTCAGCCTGGCCTCCTGCACCTTCTTAGATGCTTCCGCCACCTTCACTGTTCCCCTTATATGCTCATTTCTGACCCTATCCCTCCTCGTCACTCCACACATCCATCTCAACATTCATTTCAGCCACATCGATTTTTCTTTCATTGCTCTTCTTCATTGGCACAGTCTCCATTCCATACAACATTGCCGGCCTCACCACTGTTTTGAATACCTTTCCCTTCAGTTTCGCTGGGACCCTCTTATCACAGAGCACCCCTGATACGTCTCTCCAGTTCTTCCACCCCGACTGTATTCTACAGTTTATCTCTCTCTCTGCTCCCCCCTCTGCATCCACTGTTGACCCCAAGTATTTAAAATACTCCACCGTCTTAACACGCTCTCCACTCAATGTCACTTCCCCTCCTCGGTCCTGCTGCACATCACATCTCATATATTCGGTCTTCTTTCGGCTAATTCTCATCCCCCTACTTTCCAACGCCTCTCTCCAATTTTCCAATTAAATGCTCTAATCAGTTCAAATTTGAAGTCTATCGCAAGCCTACTAATAATAACTCTTATGTGCATTTTTATTCTGACCATCATCCCTCGATTAAATCCTCTATTTTCTCTGCTATGTTTCTTAGAGCATTGAGAGTTGTCAGTCCTGAATTTTTAGATTCCGAGTTATGCAATATCATGAATATTGGTACTAAATTATGTTATCCTATTTCATTTTTACATAACTGTCTTAGGAAAGCTAAGAATAGGTATTATAATAATGTAACTGTAAAGGAATTTGAGCGTAAAAATATCCTTAGCCTACCTTACCATGTTAATTTTCAATATCTCCCGACTTTACTTAAAGCAATTGGCATCAATGTGGTCTTTAAGTATAATAATACTGTTAAATCATGCCTAATAAAGAATAGCCCGGAAAATGTTGTTGGTTGTGTGTATTCGACTGGATGTACACAATGTAACTCAGGGTAAATGTAACTTAGGGTAAAACAGCATAAATATGCGTGTAGAACAGCTAATAATTCCAATGCTTTGTTGAACCATATGTACAGATGTAATCATAGCATCAAGTGGGATAGTTCTAAAGCGCTTGTTAAAAACAGAGATATAATAGAAAGAAATATTCTAGAATGTGCATTTATTCATTTTAAAAACAATTTCAATAACAGTGCGGGAATGTATAAAATTGACAATATCCTGTTAAAATTCCTTTTGCCTCTCATTTACTCTTGTTAAGTATGTGCTAATTGCTTTGGTTTCCGCTACGTTGTATATATTTATGGGCATCTTGCCTTTTCTCTTCATTCCCTGACGAGGTGTAGCTCTGAATACACGAAAGGCCTTGGAATCGTTTTTCTTTTTCTTTGTGGGTTTGCAGCATTCATTCATTTCACGTGTTTAATTGTGAAATTCATCCCATATATATATATATATATATATATATATATATATATATATATATATATATATATAAGGTGAGCGATAAGTCCCTATACCCCTGAGATATAGGTTTTTTTCTTTGCAGTTTTGATAATGGCAGATGAAAGTTCATACAGCACTGAAGAACGTAATATACCAAGCACATGAGTGCATGAACGTTGAAACACAGGTGATACGATAGCTACCATAAAGAATAAGTTCAGTGAAATATTTAACAAAGATTCGCCAAATAAAATGGCGTTGCTGCGTTGGGAAAAAACTCTTCGACATTGGTAGCATTAAAGATCTACCTTACTGGTAGAACACCAATCCGATAACAAACGTGTGCTGCAATTGAAGAATCGATAAATCGCTCACCCTTGAAGTGGACAAGGAAGATATCTTCAGAGCTTGGCATCCCAAGATCAACGATGAGAGATCATATGAAAAAGAGACTTGAAAGTTAGACTGTAGTGTTCTAATTTTGTCATTGAACTGACTGATCATGTCAGAGATAACAGGAAAACATGTTGCGATGAAATACTGCATATCTTCACAAATTCTTCCCGAGGGAAGGTTTTCACAGCGATGAATGGGCTATTTATCGCAGTAGCCGGTCACGAAACATCTTCGTTTGGTCGAAAGAAACTCCTCATTATGTTAACGACATTGAACACAACCCGCCTCATGTCATGATGTGGGCAGCATTAAATGTCCGCTATGTAGTTGGTCCATACTTCTTTGATGGTACTGTCACTCAAGCTTCTCCCTTGGCCATGTTACAAAACTGGTTCATATCAAAACATGACGAACTTGGCGCAGCAAGACGGAGCGCCGGCTCATTATGCACTAACAGTTATGGATTTTTTGAATGAGGCAATCCAAGGAAGAGGATCGGTCGCGGGTCACCGACATCTCCAGCACCAGTGACGTGGCCCGCAAGGAGACCCAACCTCAGCACTCGCGACAATTCTCTCTGGGGATACATCAAAGAGATTGTGGCAAAATAGCGCCACCAGACGAATGAGGAATTGAAAAATGCTGTTACTACTGCATTTGCAACAATCACACCACAGATGCTGTGAAAACAAGGGAACTCACACAGACATTCTGGATTACTAATATCTTAGGGGTATAGGGACTTTTATATATATATACAGGGCCTATCAGAGGGGGGCTAGGAGGGCAATTTGGCCTGGGCCTCAAGCTTAAGGGGGGTCCTCAAATTTAGAAACTTTCAGGCTTGAATATAATGTTTTGCAGTGAAAGTAATAATTGGGTTTAGCTATGGGCCTCAAAAGCTGGAAGTGGCCCGGACCTCTCTGGACCTGTGAGAGAGCCTGTATATATATATATATATAATATATATATATATATATATATATATATATATATATTATATATAAGTCCTACATAGAAGTTATATATGTTATCAAATTACCTATTGCATTATGCTACATAGAATATGCAGTGTAATACTATTGCTAATATTGTCTCTTATCTCCCATTATAAACTGAGTATATCTAATTTGTGGTTAGGTTAGGGAAAATACTTTGATATCATTTTCTGAAGTAAAGAGGTCAATTAAAGAGTTAAAGACTGGTTCTGCGTCAGGGGTAGATGACTTATCGAATGAGCACTTAAAATATGCAAATGACGTAGTATGTCTGCATATATCATTGCTCCTATCAGCCATGCTTGCTCATAGCTATATCTATGTGTATCTATGTACTTAAAGAAACAATATCTAAATACATTGACAGTAATTCAACTATTTATAGCTGTTTCCTAGATATAATTAAGGCATATGATAGGGTGAACCACAATATTTTATTTGCAAAACTAGAAGAAAGGAAGGTTTCCATGTACATATTAAATTTATTGAAATTTTGGTATTCCCCCCAATCTTTCACTGTTAGATGGGGCAATGTACTATCCGAGTGTTTTGGCTCCTCTTGCGGGGTGAGACAAGGCTCCTTGCTCTCCTCTATGCTGTTTAATGTGTATATTGACGGATTAATTGCTTTACTTAATGAGGCAACAGTGGGCTGTTGTATAGATAACACAAGGATAAATAACTTAGTTTATGCCGATGATATGGTGTTAATAAGTCCCTCTGTTAAAGGTCTGGATCGGCTACTAAACGTCTGCGAAGTGTATTCGCAGAAACATGATATTCTTTTTAATGTTACAAAAACTAAGGTTATGCAATTTCATCCTAAAAGCTGTAATCAGCCAGCTGATATAAGGTTTAAAATGAATGGTGAAGTAATTGAGGAAGTACAAGAGTTTAAATATTTGGGTCAAACTATTACCAGCTCCTTGAGTGATGACTCGGATATAAGAAAATAATCTCGAAGCCTGTGTGCTAAAGCGAATATGACCATAAGGAACTTTCGATTCTGTACAAGTGAAGCTAAAGACACTCTTTCGTACTTTCTGCAGTAATATATACGGACAGCAACGCTGGGTGAATTATAAAAAAGGTTCTGGCAGAATTCTAAATTTGCTGTAAACCAGGTCTTTTAGACTCTTACATAAATTACCCCCGAGATGCTCAGCTTCGCAAATGTTTGCTACCCGCAATATCCCGAGCTTCCTGGAGGTAACAAGACGTGCTCAACACAGTCTAATGCAAAGAATTAAAAAATCAACCAACCCGATCATCCAAGCTATCCATGAGTCCTGCCATTTATCCTCTAAGCTATGGACTTCTTGGTACGAAAACATCTGTCTGTAGCTCCACTTAACTTCGACATTGCAGTATTATTTCTAATCAATTGTATATACAGTATTTCTATCCTTAGTATATGAACTGTCATTGTATTAATAATATTTGTCATATGGACTATAGTCTGCCAATAAACCTTTTCATTTCATTTCATTTCATTTATATAGAGGGTGTCCCATAAGTCCGGCATCATAGGAAAAATAATAAAAAAAGGCAAAACAAAAGCTTTTATTTACAGAACGTGCTCAATATGTCCACCATTGTTTTCAATACACAAATTCAGACGTGATACCCAGTCAGCAAGCACACGGTGAATGATGTCAGGAGTAATGGTGTTACATGCCCCAATAATGCGCTGCCGCAAATGTTCAACACTCCTAATTTTCTCTGCGTATACCAGCGCTTTCAAGTGGCCCTAGAGATAAAATCTAGTGGCGTGAGATCCGGGCTTCTAGCTGGCCATTCCACAGGCCCTCGACGTAATATCCAATGACCAGGGAATTACGAAAATAAAAACCCACTCTAATAGACAGAGTTTATTTCCACGACAGTTTCGACGCCCACTGGCATCCTCCTCGGGTGGATACAGAAACACGTGTTTCTGTATCCACCTGAGGAGGATGCCAGTGGGCGACGAAACTGTCGTGGAAATAAACTCTGTCTATTAGAGTGGGTTTTTATTTTCATATTTTGACCTTCACGTAGAAAAAAAGTGAAGTTTTTTGCATTGACCAGGGAATTGTTGGTACAGGTATTCCCTTACTTGGGTGCTGTAATGTGCAGGAGCGCCGAGTTGCTGGAACCATGTTGGGAAATTTCCTTCTTCGTTCAAGACACTGGGAAATGCTTCTTCCTTGAGCATATGTAGGTAGGTGCCTCCAGTGACATGTTCATCGAAAAAGAGGGGGCCTATGATGCGATCCTTCCAAATGCCACACCATACCATCACCCGAGATGCACCTTGTTCCTTTGAAGAGGTATACCAGTGAGGGTTGGTTTGAGACCAGTAGCGGGTGTTCTGTCGATTTACCTCACCATTTCCATAAAAACCAGCCTCGTCACTGAACAAAATGGTGGACGGGAAATTGGCATCCCAAGCATGAGAAAAATATGAATTATGGTTTGTAGAAATAGAAAAATATGAATTTCTCCTATGATGCCGGACTTATGGGACACCCTGTATAATGTATAAAGTTGTCCACTTGTTATCGTACCTTATCGTGCATTTACTTAAAGTAAAAAGTTTCCAAAAATATGATTAATTTTCCAGCGACATTTGAGCCTAAAAAGTTAATTGGTTGGAATAAAAATTAAAACTTAATTTTTATTCATTTTAGTTATTAAAAGTTTTTTATCATCTAAATTTATTTACAGTATAAATATTTTCATTTTTTACTACTGTTAATTGTTAAAGTAACCCTATTTGAGACACGTAATATAAATTAACATCAAATGTTCAGTTTTGTGTCCTAAAAATGTAACGTAACATTAAACTGACTCGGATTCTTCTTTGAAAAAAAACAACTTAATTAATATAATTTTATTATTGTTCTTAAGTATAACAATCACTGCATATATATATATATATAAATATATATATAATATATATATATATATATATATATTCTCTAAACAAGATTACGTTATCCATCACGTGAGTAGTTATTGAAGCCCTTCTGGCACTTCCCAAAGCTCCAGGAGCGAAAAGAAAAATCCTTTCCACATCTGTTTAGAAGTAGGAAGAGAAATGTATTTGGTAACGAGTATAGCTAACTTGGGATAAATAATCCTTTTGACGTTCTCTCCACTAATCTAAGACGTCACCCCGAAGATCTTTCGCACGCGGATATTGTTCAAGTTCTGCCGAATCGTTGCTGTATTATTATTGCGTATTATTTTCAAAATATAAATCACTACAGGCCTACATGGTTTTTAGCTTATGCGAGTTAATTAGAAAACCACTCGCTTACTACCATGGCATTAACAAATTTAGAAATTGGATAAGAATGGCGACTTCTTATAGATACCGTTTGTCAAAGAAATTTGTCGTTTCATTTTTGGTCCCAAAAATTTTATAAAACAATCCCCGAATCCGATAAAAATCCGAACCCGAATCCAACAAAAATATCTTCGAATCTGAATCCGAATTCAGCAGAAACCTTTTGAATCCGGATTCGGATTCACCCACCTATTACATATATACATATATCCCTAGGTAAAGGAAATCCACTAAGCATTTAGGTTAGGAAAACACGTTTTCGTGGGCATTTGCCCCACAGAAGTAGTTGATGCGTTTACAGTTTACAGTATATAATTTCCTCCCCTTATTTGGCCCATTTTGACCCACATTTGATACACGACATTGATTTCATCTTCACAAAATCCATTTGACTGAATATACAGGGTGCTTCAAAAGAATGTTACCATTTATATGGCGCTAATATGTCATTGCTTACGACTAACAGTTTGTGTGTGTTTTTGTTTATGTAAGCATTTGTTTATTTGCTTATTTTTTAATAATAATGTCGTTTTTCAGGGATTGTGTGAGTGATTAATAAATAAATATACAGTATTAAAATATATTTTTTGAAGCACACACCCCTACGAAGTGGTAACTTTTTTAATCACCCTACAATATATATATATATAGTATATATATATTAGGGTGCTTTTAAAAACTGAAAGTGTGAATTTCGGGTCACGGAACCCCGCAAATGATGAGGTTCAAGGAGCAAATAAAGCACATGATTTTTTTGGAAAATCATCAAATATTTAGAGGTTGCCCAAAGACCCCAAAGTTTTACCCATATGCTCATTTATTTATGCGCCCTTTTTAAGTCACTTCTAATGTTTAACCCATTGATACACAGCGTCCCCAAAATTAGAAATTGCATTTGTCAATTGCGTTCTGATAATCCATATTTCTTTACTTCAGTATACCAACAAATGAATTTTCTTTAATTCTAAATCGTTTTCTCTTAATTACTCACGTCTTTCATGCATTTACGTAATGGTGGCCAAGAAACATCACAGTTCTCATAACGGTAAGTGTTATTTAAATAATTCATATATTTCAAACGTTTTTTTTACTTAGCACTGTAATGGATGGTATTATGAATTGTTTGTAAGTATAATGACTTGTTTTACCGGCAATATTTTTGTTTCCAAAAATAGTTATAAGGTTTAATTTTTATGCGTATAAAATTTTGGACGCTCTCTGCTTCAGCGTATTGCAATCATCTTTTTTCGCATCGTCTGAAATAGTGTAGTGTACCGTAGATTATTTTAAATTTATATATATGGATTGGATATACTGTAAATGGTTATGTATGCATGATTTCGCAAAATTATTATAATTTTAATACATATTGTGTTCATGGGTTATCAGCCAATCATTGTTTGAACACAGATTACGGTTACAAAGAGGGTGGCTTATTTCTACACATTTTCCTGAGGTACTTTATCCATGAATGGGTTAAATTAACTCACCAATTTCACTGTTTTGTCTTATTCACAGATAACTGGTGAACGATGGCGGCATGTACAAGATCGAAGAAATCAATCTGGCTTGTGGGGTCATCAAGTCCTACTATTGCCGGTCAGCAATTACCTTCAAGAGGTGATGTATTGAAGTACCTTTTCCATCTCCACAATGAAGAGAAGAAATCCTTAGCTGAGAGTGTGTCCTCGACATCACAAGCCATCATTGAAATCTGGGTGACAGAAGGTTTACCGACGAAACATCCGCACGACGTCAAGAAGCACGTCCGGAAATTGCATGACGAATGGCAGGGTTTGAAGAAGAGAATTTCGCGGAAAACGAAGACCAATTTGGACAACTAGGCTGCGTTCAGGTCAAGCTTGAACAACCTTTTCGACATTGGTCACCAAAATGCCCTAAATCTTATCAAAATGCAGGAGGACAAGGACTTCCTGCTTGCTCAAAGGGAGGAGGGTCGGAGAGGAAGGATTGGAAATGTCGACAAGAAGATTGCCAAAAACGTCGCAAGAGCCCAAGAAAGAACTGCTCAGGAATTGAAGCGGAAAGACAGGCATGTGCAGGAAATGGAAGAAATCTCTGCTACCGTTGTTATGGAAACCTCATCGTCAGCGTCATCAAGTGAGGAAACAAGTCCCGAAAGAAAGCCAGTTACATCGTCGGCTCCAAAACATCGCCGTGGGACGACGGCAATCAGTTCGGAGGTCGCTGCGGCATTGGACCGCACGCGGATGAGCGACAGGGCAGCTGCTCGTGTTCTCATCCCCTTTGGTATGCAAATGGGTCAGGACATAAGTGAGATGTGCCTCAGTCCAAGTGCTATTCGGGCCAGCAGATCCAGGTACAGATCAGCCCACGAAGCAGAGGTGAGAGCTTCCTACAAGCCTGAATGCCCTCTTGTTCTTCACTGGGATGGAAAACTTATGGCAAACTTAATGGGAAGAGACAAAATCGACCGTTTAGCCATCTTAGTTACCGGGGATGGGATGAGCAAGATTCTAGCCATCCCCAAACTCCCAGACTCCAAGGCAGAAAGGACAGCAATCGTCATCATCGAAACCATCGAAAACTGGGATCTTGGCCAGAAGATCAAAGCTCTTTGCTTTGACAAGACAGCCACCAACACCGGCATCCATGGAGGAGTGTGTGCGAGTAGAGCAGGCTCTCGGGCGTGAAATGATTTACTTTGCGTGTCGACATCACGTGCTGGAACTGCTGCTTCAAGCAGTATTTTCTTTCCCTGTTGGAGACCTTTCCAAAGGACCTGAGATTACGATTTTCCAGAGCTTCCGTAATGTTTGGCCGCAACTGAAATTGAATGAATACTCCACTGCCGCGGACGAAGAGGACACGACTGCAGTGATCAGTCCCTGGGCCGAGAAGATGATTCATGAAGCAAATGACCTTCTGAAAGTGAAGCATCCCAGAGATGACTACAAAGAGCTTCTTGAACTTGTAGTCATTTTCTTGGGAGGAGTACCTCACGGACGTCGGAGTCCTGTGTTCATGGCTCCAGGGGCTTTGCACCGAGCACGGTGGATGGCGCGTGGAATTTACTCTTTCAAGATTTGGATGTTCAGATACCAGTTCACGATGCACATGAACCAATGTCCTTCAACATCTCGTGGAGCAAGTAGCAGTGACCGCCTGATTTCTGGGTTGCGGGACTTCTGTCTCTTCGTTGCTCAAGATTACGTCCTTCCGTGGTTTTCAGCAAGAGAAGCAGCAAGCGCTCCACGAAGCGACTTAGCCCTCCTTCAAAAGTTGCAAAACACCAACGCCGCTGGGTACAAGAGTTTTAATCGGCATCTCTGGTACCTCAATGAGGTAAACGTGGGCCTTGCACTATTCGATCCTGCAGTCGATGATGATGAGAAGCGGAAAATGGTAGAGAATATGAATTCCGTTGAAGGGTCAGAAGCTCCCCCCCGACGAGTCTGGATTCCAGATCCAAGAGGAAAGACCCTGGCAGACTTTTGCTCTTCCAATACGTACAATCTGTTCACCCTTCTAGATCTTCCGGTCGATTTCCTGCAAGAGGATCCATCAAACTGGGAAAACAACACCAGCTTTGGTTCAGCAAAGATCAGGGTGGATTCCTTAAATGTAGTGAATGATGCAGCAGAGCGAGGCATAGCATTGATTCAAGAATTCACGAAGGCTGGAAGGACTCGGAACGAAGAGCAGATGCAGTTCATGATTCAAATCGTCGAAGAACATCGTAAAGTCTTGCCGACAGCCTCCAAAGCCACTTTGATGAAAAAAATGAACGCCAACACTCGAGGTGTCATGTACTTTAATCGTTAATTATGAATTTAGTGAATAACTCACACGATATATTTGTTCTGAATACTTATTGGAGATGCAATTTATCATTTAAACTGAGAATTAAAATTTCCATTGCCCTATAAATTGAAAATACCTATCAGCTGTGGGCAACCTCTAAATGTTGTTGGATTACAAAGAAATTTTGCCTGTTCTGTTTTCTCATGTATCCTCACAAAATAAAGGGTTCCGCTCCCTTGCATTTTCATTTCGCATTTTTCACCATATACCAAAACACCCTAAATTTTATATATATTATATAATATATATATATATATATATATATATATATATACATATATATTATTTCACGAATATATATATATTATTTCACGAAAGTAACACGTGAAAAATATTTATGATGAATAAAACCACGAAGGAAAGGAAACAGAATGGTGCTCAAGCGCTTTCGTCTAATGACATCCTCAGGATATTGAGGTTCTGAATGCAGTAGGCTAGGTATAAGCTGTAAACCCTAGATCCTGTCCCAAAGCTGGATCCTATCTGCTTTGCAGATTGCTGGTGAGGGAAGCTATATTTTGGGGCACCTTTGCGAGTAACCCGGTGCCCACGTTGGGATTTCCATCATGAAAAAGAAAAACCTATAGTATTTGTCATTTATCATTACTTATTCGAACTATAGTGGATGTAATTTCCCAGAAGAATTCCTTGTTCCATGCACGGTCTGTGTTTAACATATATATAATATATATATTTAAACTGCAAACACGCAGTATAATTAACGTAAAGAACGACGCTTGTATAGGAGAATATTCCGCGCAAGATGAGAGCGAGAGAACGAAACAAATGAAAAAATGAGGTAACCACCCGGGAATCGAACCCGGGATATTCCGATTGCCGGTCAGATATGATAACCATTACACCACGGGCCTCACTCAATCAAATGCCGTAATTCCTCTACATACGCGCAGAAACCAATGCCCCAAGGGGTTACCTCATTTTTTCATTTGTTTCGTTCTCTCGCTCTCATCTTGCGCGGAATATTCTCCTATACAAGCCGTCGTTCTTTACGTTAATTATACTGCGTGTTTGCAGTTTAAATGTATATAATGTACGGCATGCGGGAGGTGCCCCCTTGGGGCATTGGTTTCTGCGCGTATGTAGAGGAATTACGGCATTTGATTGAGTGAGGCCCGTGGTGTAATGGTTATCATATCTGACCGGCAATCGGAAGATCCCGGGTTCGATTCCCGGGTGGTTACCTCATTTTTTCATTTGTTTCGTTCTCTCGCTCTCATCTTGCGCGGAATATTCTCCTATACAAGCGTCGTTCTTTACGTTATATATAATATATATATATAATTAGTGATGGACCCGATATCCGCATCCGCATCATTTTTAAATCCGCATCCGCACTTCTGACTGCGGATGTTATGCGGATATTACCTCTAATAAATTATGCAATTTACAATGAAATTAGCTTATAAAGTAGCTTATAAGGCCCAGTCATGCACATTTCATGTAAAGTATTAATTATTATTAAAGAACAAACAAATATATAAACCTCAGAATATAAATAGCTGGTAACACAGAAAATTGAATGAAACTTGTTTCATTCAATTTTCTCTGGCTGAAACTCTTGAAAAAGTTATTATTTTTAACATAATGAAAACATTAATATTAATTTTAATTCTTATGCATTGCCTGCCATAATAGTAATATCACAAAATTTGAAAAATTATGTAATATATTCATAATTCTATATTATATTCGTAGATTAACTAAATATCCGCATCCGCATCCGCGGATATTGAAATTAAAGATCCGCATCCGCAGATGTTGAAAAACTGACATCCGGTCCACCACTAATACATATATATATATATATATATATATATATATATAACAAATGCCGAGGGGTCTTGTCATAAACTTTAGCCGTCCACACTTGTTTTTGTTCACAAAGTCGGCATGGCTCCTTCGAGCAAACAGACGTATCATTCAGCTGAACTCAAATTAGGCTATTTCCGCAACTTTAACAAATGATCTTATTTAAATAAATAGCGTTAAAAATTAGTACCTAGCGAGGACAATCGAGTGGGAACAAATGCGATGGAAACAGAATTCATTGAAACAACTCAGAAAAGTTATTAAACTCTTATACAGTGTACATCTTGTATATATGATTACAGCTCTCTTCAACTCTTCCACATAAAATTAAAAAATAAAGAAAAACTACGTTATATACTGTGTATATATATATATATATATATATATATATGATGAATAAAACCACGAAGGAAAGGAAACACAGAATGGTGCTCAAGCGCTTTCGTCTAATGACATCCTCAGGAACACTGAAGTACATAAAGAGTTACAGCCTATATATAGGCTACAAAAAAAAAATATACTATATATATATATATATATATATATATACACAATAAACGGAGGGAAAAAAAAAAGGATTGTGGGAGGAGCATACAAATTTGTAAGGAAAAACTACCCATTTTAGCACTTTGCCCGAATCCAGCACAAGATCAAATGAATTGTTTCCAACCAATGTTATAGTTAATTAAAAAAAATAATAAATTGAAAAATAAAAATAAAACTCATAAGAGGAGCATACAAATTTATACTGGAAATCTGCCCAGGTTTTAGCACTCTGCCATTCTTGTCTAAGTCCGATATACTGTATATATAAAAATAAATTTAAAAATAAAAATTATTAGAGAAGTATACAAGTTTACCAAAGGTTTAGCACTCTACCCTTCTTGTCTAAATCCGTTCTGAACGAATTCAAAACAACGGGATCGAGTTGAAAAAGACCTTTGCTTATGTTGAAGTTATTTGTAAGTTGGATAATGGCAGACTCAAGAATATTTCTATTAACAACGATGCTAGAGTGAAACAAAACTGAAGCATTATTCCAATCAATACAGTGGGATAACTCTGACAAATGGACAAAAAGGGCACTGGACAACTGTTCCGTTCTAACGGAATATTGATGCTGTTTTACACGTGTGTGAAAATCCTTTCCCGTCTGACCTGGCAACCCTATGCGCCCTATTATTAGCTCGGTGGCCTCCATTACTTATAAACTCTCCAAATGGCTTGTCAAAGTCTTGTCCCCCATTCTCGGAACTATCTCTGATTCACATGTAAAAAATTCCAAGGATCTTACTGAAAAATTTAATAATGCACGTACTGAAACCAAAAATAGATTGATCAGTTTTGACGTTTGTTCATTGTTTACAAAAGTGCCGTTTGACGATATGCTTGACTTTCTCTCCCGAGAATTGCATAAGTATGACCTGTCACTACCTGCACACATTGTTTTGGAACTTATTAAGCTTTGCATCAAAGACTGTAAATTCACTTTCAATAACGAGTATTATCAACAAGTTTTTGGGATGGCCATGAGCAACCCCTTGTCGCCCCTCCTCTCCAATATTTATATGGATTTTTTCGAAATTACTTACATTCCGAGAATCCTGGGGGTTGGCATCCCATGGTTGCGGTACGTCCACGATATTTTGTGTATCTGGCCCATGAATCGTGACCTGGATGACTTCCTCCTTCAGTTAAATGATCAAGTCCCCTCCATTAAGTTTACTTTAGAAGTGGAACAAGACAACTCAATCCCGTATTTGGATGTGCGTGTACATAGGGAAAGCCCAGGTTTTAAGCTTAGTATCTATCGGAAAAAAAAAAACAATTTGTCCTACGTACACTTTTACTCGGGACATGACACCCCTACTAAGAAGGCCATTTTTTTTTCAATGTTTCTCCGCGCCCTCAGGATCGCCAGTCCGGAATACATCGATGCCGAATTGGAAAAAATCAATGGTATTGGAAGTGATCTGTGTTATCCATCTGCGTTTATGGAATCTTGTCTCAACAAGGCAAAACAAACCTTCTATCGTGTGAATAATAACACTCGTGCTTTGTCTATAAAATTGGTTGTAAACAATGTGATTCCTTTTATATAGGTCAGACAGGAAAGGATTTTCACACACTAAGAGTAAGAAGGCCCACTAAGAAGGCCCACTAAGAAGGCCCACTAAGAAGGCCCTCTAAGAAGGCCATTTTTTCTTCAACGTTTCTCCGCGCCCTTACTGTAGGATCGCCAGTCCGGAATACATAGATGCCGAATTGGAAAAAATCAACGGTATTAGAAGTGATCTGTGTTACCCACCTGCGTCTATGGAATCTTGTCTCAACAAGGCAAAACGAACCTTCTATCGTGTGAATAATAACACTCGTACTTTGTCAAAGAATATTTTAGTACTTCCATTTTTCACGGGCTTTTTAGGTATTGCTAATGTACTTAAACTTTTGGATATTAATGTAGTATTTTCATATAACAATATTGTGAAAAATATCATAGTAAAAAGTAGCCCTACCAATAATTCAGGCATTATCTATAAAATTGGTTGTAAACAATGTGATTCCTTTTACATAGGTCAGACGGGAAAGGATTTTCACACACGTGTAAAACAGCATCAATATTCCGTTAGAACGGGACAGTCGTCCAGTGCCCTTTTTGTCCATTTGTCAGAGTTATCCCACTGTATTGATTGGAATAATACTTCAGTTTTGTTTCACTCTAGCAACATTGTTAATAGAAATATTCTTGAGTCTGCCATTATCCAACTTACAAATAACTTCAACATAAGCAAAGGTCTTTTTCAACTCGATCCCGTTGTTTTGAATTCGTTCAGAACGGATTTAGACAAGAAGGGTAGTGTGTTAAACCTTTGGTAAACTTGTATACTTCTCTAATAATTTTTATTTTTCAATTTATTTTTATATATATATCGGACTTAGACAAGAAGGGCAGAGTGCTTAAACCTGGGCAGATTTCCAGTATAAATTTGTATGCTCCTTTTACAAGTTTTATTTTTATTTTTCAATTTATTATTTTTTTTTAATTAATTATAACATTGGTTGGAAACAATTCATTTGATCTTGTGCTGGATTCGGAAAAAGTGCTAAAATCGGTAGTTTTTCCTTACAAATTTGTATGCTCCTCCCACAATCTTTTTTTTTTCTCCGTTTATTGTATATATATATATTTTTTTTTTTTGTAACCTATATATAGGCTGTAACTCTTTATGTACTTCAGTGTTCCTGAGGATGTCATTAGACGAAAGCGTTTGAGCACCATTCTGTGTTTCCTTTCCTTCGTGGTTTTCTTCATCATAAATATTTTTCACGTGTTACTTTCGTGAAATAATTTTCATATATATATATATATATATATATATATATATATATATATATATACACACATTTAACTGCAATGACCACGCAGTATATTAATGTATAGAAACGACGTAAGTATAGAGGAGTGTTCTGCACACGAGGAAGAGAAATAACGAACAAATGAAAAAATGAGGTGACCGCCCGGGAATCGAACCCAGGAGCGTGTCTGACCGGCAATCGGAAGGTCCTGGGTTCGATTCCGGGCGGTCACCTCATTTTTCATTTGTTCGTTATTTCTCTTCCTCGTGTGCAGAACACTCCTCTATACTTACGTCGTTTCTATATATATATATATATATATATATATATATATATATATATATATAATCTTTGGTTAGCTTTCGCCCGAATTGTTCATTCTGACGAAGGTTACGCTTTTCACTCCACCTTAGACCAACAGTTTAACGTGGAATCCGAACCAAGCTCCACCAGCAGCACAACGTCTTAACCACTAGGCCACCCAGGGTACCCATTTATCGACCAACCACTTTCTTCATTGTGTGGAAGAATAAATAGCTGGGTTTTGCTGCGAGCGGAATCAAATGCCTTTTGAGGGGCACCTTCTCATGCCGTATATATATATGTATATAATATTATATATATATATATATATATATATATATGCACTTTAACTGCAAACGACACACAGTGTGTATATATAATGTATAGAACGACGCTTCTTAGAAGAGTGTCCGCACAAGAGGAGAGGAGGAAACGAGCAATGAAAAATGAGGCACCTCCCAGGAATCGAACCCGGGATCATCCGATTGCCGGTCAGATATGCTATCCATTACACCAAGACCTCCACGCACTCAAAGCTCGTAATTCCCCACGTACCTGCGAGCGGAATCAAATGCCTTTTGAGGGGCACCTTCTCATGCCGTATATATATGAGTATATACATTTTAACTACAAACGACACACATTAGATATAATGTAAAGAACGACGCTTTTTAGAAGAGTGTGCGGACACTCTTCTAAAAAGCGTCGTTCTTTACATTATATATATATGGCAACACACACCCACACACACACACACACACACACACACATATATATATATATATATATATATATATATATATATATGTTAACCCCTCCGTCTATGGCCCTGGGGTGGTTCGGATTGACGGGGGTTCTGGTTTAGGAGGCAAGCAACGGATGTGTGCCTTGAAGTGGTTTTTCTTCTATGTTACTCTCCGAGTTCTTCTATAGTGGCTCGGAGGACTCTGGTAGATTTGCAATCTAAATGCTGAAGGTTCCGGATTCTTCTTATAGCGTATCCGGAAAGTTTTCTAAGTTTTTCTGAAGAGAGCAAGGCTCGAAGGGGACAATAAAAAGTTTCTTCAACTGTAATTTACTGCTAAAAATACAGGTAGTGCTCAGCCTCTGAATTAGCTTCTGAATGACAATGGATAATTTAATGGGTTTATATACCCAAAAACTGCTAACATTATTATTATTAAATGCTAAGAAGGCTGTATTATTTTTGCACAATATTTGAAAATAAGTAAATTTTTTAGCTGTGGTAAGGCTTGAACGAGTAAACAAAATATTTGAAGACGAAACCATATTTTTATCTTAAACCGCGACTTTTCAGATCTGATGTTATCATGATCTGCCAAGTTAACTAAAAGTGGAAATCGGACTATGCATCTTTACACTAAAATATGCATATGAGTGAAATTTTAAGGTTTAAGATGTACAATTTTAATGCTTAGGCAAGACATGATCTCATTGTTTATAACGAAAGAGAGTGTATACAAAATGTGAACATTGCAAAGCTTAACAGGATTCCTTATTAAGCGAAATCTAAAAAAATGATTATGAGATTTTAAAAAACAACAGGTCACCAATTATTTAGCAAAGTAGAAAGTGAATCAAATATTTTATCCAAACTCGCGTTGGGCGATTTTGGTCCTTATGTAAAAATGAATACACACACGTACATACATATGAGTATAGGCATTATATAAAGTTAAATATATAAGATTATACATGAACCATATAACACATGAATTTTTAAAATGGATACTTTTTCTTACAATGGATACAGAGACTATATAAATGAATACAAGAATTACATGAAGGATAAGATAATATAGGAATATGGGAATTATTTATGGTTCATTTTTACAGGGCTCTTCCCTCTAGAATGATATTAATATAATAACGTAACATCCTAACTAAGGCTAACTAGATGATAACTATTGGTTTTATAATACAGATTTATATATACAACATAAGTCGGGTGGTTAAGTCTAGTTCACGTGGTCTGGGTACGCACTCTTGGTCGTGCATAAATAGTTTCATGTTCCGTGTCACTGGGTTTTCTTTGTTCCCAGAATGATCTTTTCATCACAAATACCGAGGATAATAGCACACACAATAATGATACTAACGGCAGATGTTGAGAAAATGGTTACCGGTTGTAGTATTTGTAAGAGGTTGTTTTGGTTATCATCCGAAATTTTAAACCGGCTCAATTGATCATTCCATTCAGGGGCATGCAGTTCGGGTAGGATGGTTACAGGTTTTATGGAGAGATTTAAGATCTCTATGACGGGTTTAAATTTAATTTGCGACGGAAATGGGTATGAGTTATTAAGGGTAACCTTATACGGGTTGTATATTTGGAGGGCTTTTGAACGCAAGGAGCAACCAATTGGTAGCCGAATAATCATAGGGATTGTAATGAGGGAATAATTTGATGGACACTCGAGGGTAGCGGCAGTCCTGTTCGCGAAGGAAACCCAGATGTCTGGTCCAATTCGTAGTTGGATGGTTTTAGGGGAATGAAATTTTTTAAATGAACATACGGGGGCATGCCGGTCACGAATTAAATCGATAAAGCAAGACCTAGTAGTGGGAAGAATAACTGGTTTGAGTGGAGGGCAGATGAGTTGTTTATTTGGTTGCGGGAATCGGCAATGCCGGACGTCGCTATCTGACATCATAGAATAAGCTGATAGATCTTTGGTGAGGAAAAGGTAAGGTGGTACGGTGGGTAAATACAATCGATAGACATTAGAGTTATTTTGGTAGGGTGTTGGGAAAGGGTGAAATCTATATACGTCATAAGTGAGGAAATCGAAAAATGGTATAATTATGAGGTATGTGTAGGGGCGTGGTCCATGTACAGTCCAGGTGTATTCTAGAAATTGAGGGTAATTAGTGTGGTTGAGTGGGAATATGGGTGATAATTTTAATTGTGACTGGGCGGTGTGAATCAAGGACTGGAGTATTTCCCATGGTATTAGGGTGGAAAGAGTGATTTTTCCATGGGCTAGCTGGGTTGCACGCAAAACCTTGGAATGAATCGTAGTTATTCGTTGTAAGTATTTATCGATTAGGGTTACTTGTATGTTCATTATTTCTATTAATTCTAGATATCGTTTGTGTTCTTTGTATTGAGCTAACATGGATTCAAGGTATGTGAATCTGTCCGAAAGGGAGTGAAGGAAGCGATTGTTTTCGTGTAATGACCTAATAGTTTGTTCTAACATGTGTCCATTATATTGTCGATTCCGAGCGAAGAGATTCAATTTAAGTTCAACTCTTTTAATATCTTCTTCGGTTGCTAATCCGAATAAACCTTTGAACAGTTTCCCTCCTATATCTATCAGTCCCCTTTTACTTCTTTGGTTAAAGTTTTCGGAATTTTTGGTTTCAGTTTGTATCCATGGTAAGGCTAATATTTCTGATAGGGCGCGTGCTGTAGTTTGAATATTTTCGAGGGTATTTTCTAACAGAACGCGACTAATCTGATCTTTTCCTTGGAAAGAATTTTGGACTTTACTTTCAAACGTTTCTAATTGGGTTTGTATCTGAAGGAGATTGATTTTAATTCTAGCAGGGGGTTGCAAATTTATATAAAGGTCTGCATGCCCTTTCAAAAATTTACCTTCTGCAAGTTTTTCTATAACAACTCCGGTAGAAATTTTAATGCTAGGTCTACAAGAGTAAATAATTTGGAAAATTATAAGGGGGACAATTTTATTCATTTCTACGCCTTAAGTTATACGGAGCTGGGGGTAGTGTGGATACTTGTGTGGATACTTGTGTTGGTGGGCGAAGGGGTCGGCCTCGTTTTGGTGGAATGGGGGTCGACCGTTGAGCTCGGATTCTGACGGGTTCGTTTCTTATGTGAAGGTTCTAGTTCACGTGGGTGATGCATTTGCGGGCGGTATGTCGGGTCCGTGCGTCGATCATCAATCGGCGAGGGTGGTGACAGAGGAGATGGTGGAGTTGGAGGAGATGGTGGAGTTCCACTGAGTGATTCTCTCGAAGGGGTTTCTCCAGGGTCTGGGTCCGATGGGACGCTTGGCTCTGGGGCCTCCTCTTGTTCAGAGATTGCCTCGAGTAATGGTGGTATTACGAGGTACCAATCTTCGTCATGGGTAGCGGTTCCCGCGGTGACTACTTCAGTTTTTTGATCCCTGCCCGATTTGTTAATATCTTGACCTTTTGAAGGATAGGCGGCTCGAACGCCTGGCAGCTGTTTTTTGGGAAGGTGTTGCTCGGAAGCTATCTTCAAATTGTCAGCGTGAATGATCTTTAGTTTGGAATGATCCCGGAGGTCGAGGATTTCATAACGATTTTTTCCGAGGTCTTTCATAATCCTATATGGGCCATCCCATTTTGGGTATAATTTGCGATGAGCCCCTGGCGGTTTCACGCTCTTCAGATAACATCGCATACCAACGATTATAGTCCGTTGACGGGGATGACGCCTATGTTGCTCTTGCTCCATCTGTTGGTTTCGTTGGTCGAGGGCATAGCGGATTATGTCAAAAATCTTGAAAGATCGTTCAGCTAGTTGCTGATTTGCTTCTGCCATTTCGGAAGATGTTAGGACTGCCGGGTCGGTTTGGTCGGGCAAATCAAAAGGTAGACGCTTGTCGTAGTGATATAGAACGAAATGAGGGGTGTCC
Organism: Bathynomus jamesi; assembly: GCA_023014485.1. Classification (NCBI taxonomy): domain Eukaryota; kingdom Metazoa; phylum Arthropoda; class Malacostraca; order Isopoda; family Cirolanidae; genus Bathynomus; species Bathynomus jamesi. Next base: position 352,288 of record JAJOZX010000006.1, on the reverse strand, counting down.
CCGATGGACACATTATAGCCATTGTTGATGGCTGTTTGTACCATGGGAAGGGAATCATCCCATGTACGGGAGGATGCATCGACAACGTGGCGCAGGGCTTCCAAGATCTTTCGATTGTGCCTTTCCACTAAGCCGTTTGCCTGCGGGTGGTATGCCACAATGTGTGTATTTTTAATTCTACACATGTTACAAAGTGACTCGAACAGTTTGGAAGTGAAACTACGGGCGTTATCCGAGATTAGGATGGAAGGAGTGGTATGGTTTTGGATGACGCGTTCCACTAGGGCTCTTGCCACAGTTTCCGAGGTCTGATCTGGAATGGCGGCTACTTCGCTGTAACGCGAGAAGTGGTCCGTAAACACAATGATGTACTGATTTCCCTTTGATGTTTTGGGAAATGGTCCCAGTATATCCATTCCAGTTCTTTGCCAGGGCCTCTGGCATACTGGATATTTATGCATTGGAGCGGTGGATGGTACGTTGCCCTTATGCTTTAAACACGACGGACATTCGGCGATGTATTCATGTACCGTTCTGTTCATCTCGGGAAAATGGTATCGCTCCAAAAGACTTTTGATGGTGCGATCCGGCCCCATGTGTCCATAAAAAGGTGAGTCGTGACAAAGTCCAATGGCTATATCAACGAGATCCTTTGGTATCTCCACGAGGTCGTTTCCATCTTCGTTCCTGAAATGTACGAGCCCATCTTTGAGGTTGTACTGTTCTTTTACCTTCGATGGTTCCTTTTGTTCCAGGCGCGCCCGAAGGTTTGGGTGTGTTGGTCCTGTTGTTGGGAGTATTGCAGACACTCGTAGTCGAACACAGGAAGAAGTCCTATTTTATTCACTCGGGCGTCGGGCTTGAGTCTCGACAATCCGTCTGGAATAACTTGCAGTTTTCCCGGTTTGTATACGATTTTCGCTGCAAAATCCTGAATCAACAGAGCCCATCTACTCAATCGTCCTTCAAGTAGCTTGTCCTTGAAGAGGTACGTGAGTGGCTTATGATCAGTCTTGATGGTTACATCGTAGCCATAGACGATATTTCGGAATTTTTTCAAAGCCCAATATACCGCTAGGGCCTCTCGGTCCGTAGTGGAATAATTCCGTTGAGGTGCAGAGAGAAGTTGACTGGCATAAGCAATGGGTAATTCCACACCGTCTACGTCCTGTAACAGGACGGCTCCTAGTCCATAGGAGGAAGCATCTGTGGCTATGATGAAGGGTCTTGTGTAATCAGGATATTGTAAAATGGGATGACAGGTTAGTTTATTAATTAAAGTTTCAAAGGCATGTTGGTGATCGGATTCCCAGTTAAATTTCGAATTTTTCTGGAACAAATTAGTAATGGGTTTAGCAATATTCGAAAATTGGGGGATAAAGTTCCGATAGAATCCGACAAAACCAATAAATGCACGGGCGTCGTCGATGGTCTTGGGTACAGGGTACCTTTCCAGGGCTTCGAGTTTGGCTGGATCAGGTTTAATTCCTGTGGACGAGAGTAGGAATCCTAGGTATACCAGGGATTCTTGTAAAAAATTGCACTTTGCAAGCTTCAGTTTAAGGTGTGCTTTTCTCAAGTGTGATAGCACATTATGAAGGCGTTGAAAGTGTGTTTTTATGTCCGAACTATAGACGATAATATCGTCAAGATACACGAGAGCTTCGACACCTAATAGGTCGGAAAGGACTATATTCATCAACCTAGAGAAATTAGCAGGCCCATTTCGGACTCCGAAAGGTAAAACCTGGAATTCGTAATGGCCTCGGTTAGTGGAGAAAGCAGTAATGCCCGAGATTCGGGACTGACCTCCATTTGCCAATAACCTGATGCTAAATCGAGGGATGAAAAAAATTCGCTTTCCCTACGTTCAGAATTGTTTCCTGCATGTTTGGAATCGGGAAACGGTCTGGGATGGTAATGTTATTCAGGCGTCTAAAATCTATACAAGGGCGAGATGTTCCGTCCTTTTTGGAGACGAGAATCATAGGAGCGGACCAGGGACTAGCTGAAGGCTGAATGACATCCTGCTCCAACATGTCCTTGATGTGTTCCTCAATAGTGACTAACTGAGAATGTGGAACCCGATAGGGAGGAATGAAAATGGGTTTGGAATTGGGTTCCAACTTGATTTCAAAAGGGACCAAATTAGTTCGGCCCAGAGGATCTCCGGTTAGGGCAATCACATCTTTATTTCTTATCAGGAAATCGAGAAGTGATTCCATTAGTTTGGGATCCTGTAAAGCTGGTGACTCCTGAAGGGAGTGCTTCAGACATTTCTTATATTCTTCTTTTAATATTGAAGGCTTTAATTCTAAGGAACTGGAAACACGATTTATCGTACTGATGGGGAAATCTGAATCTATTTCTACTGTGGAAACAGTTCCTATTTTCTGATTTGAAGTTAATTCTATAGATCTTTCTCCTTTGTTTAAACAAACAACAGGGATAGCTGAATTCTGACTCTGACTAAGGACTTGGGCAATAAGAACATCTCTTTTGAAATTACTTTTCTCTGTAATCAGAGTACGCTCTGACTCTAATAATTTTCCTTGACTGTTAACTACTTTTGCTAGGAAACAAATCTTCTCATAAGGTGCTACTGTTATATGCTCGGTAGGGCATATGAAAAATTGTGAATCTGATTCTGGTTCGGCGACTAAAATTTGCCTTATTGGCTGAACTGAAGCTGGCTGACTGGAAACTGACTGACTGGAAACTGGCTGACTGGAAACTGGCTGACTGGAAACTGGCTGACTGGAACTGGCTGACTGGAAACTGACTGACTGGAAACTGACTGACTGGAAACTGACTGACTGGAAACTGACTGACTGGAAACTGACTGTCTGGAAACTGCCTGGGTTGATCCAACTGGATTCAACAACTGGAACTGATTACCCTGGGGTCTGATTTCTGGAGCGGTTGTCCCTCTGGATGCAACCGGCCGACTTGATCTGCTATCAAGTAGAGGGGGTTTCCTATTTCTTTCGGAAATCTGAACTGAGCTAAGTCTATTAGCATTAAGTTGTCTGTCATCCTCGCGGAGATGGTGTGTCCTATTTCGACACTTTACTAACTTTCCGGCTGGGTAAATCTCCCATTGATTCCGGTTAAAAAAATCCATCCCTAGTAGGATGTCTGTCTGAAAGGTGGCGACTGTGTCCACTATACAACATTTCGCGGGGTATACCGCGTTTCCAATTTCTAAATATAACTCAATTTCTCCGTATGTGGGTATGGGTGTGCCCGTAACTCCTCTAAGTTGGCAGGATGGTGCCTTAAGTTCATATTTATAATTTGTACTCTCTAGTAATTCATCTACGCATTGTTTCTTAATTAACGTTGCGTGTGCTCCTGTATCTAGGAGAGCAGTTAAATCTTGGTTATCCGTACTACAATTTATTATTAAATCTAAGAGGTCCGCACCTATTATCCTGATGGGGAGTTTGTGTGCGTATCTGGGCTTACTACTGTAATTTAGGAGGGAGGAGGTTGAACTGCTGCCTCCAATGTAGGGTCTAAAAAAGGGCTCACATGGTCTTCTATGGGAGGACCTGGATCATATTCTACGGGGATATCATACGCTGAAGGGTGTTCTTGAAAACTGTTCTCTGGGGAAAATGATTCCTCCCCGGGTACTTCTACGTACCGAACTAGTTGACCTTGCTGGTTGTATTGGGGTTTATACATGGGGTAAGAGTGTGGGTGACCCTGTGGTCGTGATTTATTGGGTTGGTAGTTCGACTGAGGCTGGGAATGGACTGGTTTCTGGGGATTGGTTGACTTTTGGGATACGTTTTGGGGACGTGGTTGGTTTGGTTTCTGAAAGTGGGGTCTATACCCTGCAGGGGCTTTATCAGCACACTTTTGGCGATCGCCACGGCGATGACCATGTTCGTGACAGTGGGAGCAATACGAGGGGTAATTACATTGACTTATCATATGCCCGAAACTATCACAGTTAAAACACTGTGGAGGAGGGCGTGTATTCTGGGTTTGGGGGGCTTGTTTCTGGGGTGTTCCCTGTATTTGCCTTGGTTTATATTGTTGTTGTTGGTATTGGTGTTGTGGCTGCTGCTGAATATACTGTACAGGGGTTTCTCTACCCTTTCGGTAGGTTTGGTTTGCTAAATCGGGGTGATGTTCCCGTGTTTTGTTTATGGCTACACTGACAGGTTTGTCAACATTTAAAAACTCCTGAAACTTTTTTTTAGGCGCTCCGGGTAAGTTTTGGTAAATGGTTGTGGCTACTATTAGATTTCTTTGTTTCGAAGTAAAAGTTATGCCACATGCATTTTCTGCGGCCCGGAGGGCTTCTCCTACAAGTTTGTGTGTACGTGTAATAAAATTGTTTAAATCCTCGTGTTCCTCTTTCTTCCATTTAGCTTGGAAGACTGCTTCTAATGTGGCTAAGGGTTGTGCAAGGGTTATTTCTTTAAAAAATTCTAATAGGTTTTGTTTAAAATCGTCCCATGTTATAGCTTCGCTAATTGATGGGACGTAAGTGACTGTGTCATGGGCATTTCCCTCTTTAGGGTCAATAAATCTTTTTGCTTCTCTGATTTTTATATCATCATCGGTAATATTCTCGCGTAAGAAATGTTGCTCTAAAGACTCAACCCAAGGTCTTACGCGCGGTTCAACAAAACGATTATCTATGGTCCCCTTAAAAATTAAAACAGTATGAGGAAGATTTACTAATCTGCCTAAGTTAATATATGCTGGGGCGGGGGTTTGAGACTGAGACATACTGACTTGTGTGTTTGGGAATATGTTTGAAGGGCGCGGGGTAGGTGGAAAAATGGGTGTAGGTAATTCTTCGATGTCAGAAAGCGCACCGTCTGAATCGCTCATATGTGAAGGTACTTATTAATGTTCTAATTAGGTCTGCTTGACCGATCTTAATTCATGGAATGATCACTTAAGGGGTTTTCCTAACTACACTATCTAAAAAAAATAATGCACAACAATTTGCCTAACTCGGGGAAAATTTGAAAAGATTGCAAACAAAAATAAAAATGTAAACAAAATTTCACTCAAATGTACGTGATGGTATGGTAATACTATGTTTGGTACATTAAATAAAATTATACTATACTAACTAGAATAGTAAAAATAACTGTGAAAATAACTGTGACAATACTGTTTTCAATAAAAAGAGTGTATCACTGGTGTCTGTAGTGTTCACTGTGTTTTTTGTTAATTCTGGCTCAATACTAAATATTAATTGTTAATAATAATGACTTTTCAAATGTTTAGAAATTTTTTAAAAAAGAGTTTTGTACTTAACAAGATTCCTATGGCGAAATCCTTTTGAGGTGTGTCCTGAAGACGTGTCTGGCTGGCCACTTGTTCCTAGATGAAAACTAGGCGTGCAGAACTTGGAGTCGTGAACTTGGAGTCGTAACGACACCGGTCAAGGGTGGATGTGACGAACTAGAAGTCGTGACACCGGTCAACGGGTGGATGTGACGAACTGAAGTCGTGACACGCCGGTCAACTGGGTGGATGTGACGAACTAGAAGTCGTGACACGCCGGTCAACTGGGTGTTGGTTCTGGTTCCAGGGTCTGGAAGACTGGAAGAATCCTGGAGTCGTGAAGATCCTGGTTAAAGGGTCGCCAGTTGTTAACCCCTCCGTCTATGGCCCTGGGGTGGTTCGGATTGACGGGGGTTCTGGTTTAGGAGGCAAGCAACGGATGTGTGCCTTGAAGTGGTTTTTCTTCTATGTTACTCTCCGAGTTCTTCTATAGTGGCTCGGAGGACTCTGGTAGATTTGCAATCTAAATGCTGAAGGTTCCGGATTCTTCTTATAGCGTATCCGGAAAGTTTTCTAAGTTTTTCTGAAGAGAGCAAGGCTCGAAGGGGACAATAAAAAGTTTCTTCACTGTAAATTTACTGCTAAAAGATACAGGTAGTGCTCAGCCTCTGAATTAGCTTCTGAATGCCAATGGATTAATTTTAATGGGTTTATATACCCAAAAACTGCTAACATTATTATTATTAAATGCTAAGAAGGCTGTATTATTTTTGCACAATATTTGAAAATAAGTAAATTTTTTAGCTGTGGTAAGGCTTGAACGAGTAAACAAAATATTTGAAGACGAAACCATATTTTTATCTTAAACCGCGACTTTTCAGATCTGATGTTATCATGATCTGTCAAGTTAACTAAAAGTGGAAATCGGACTATGCATCTTTACACTAAAATATGCATATGAGTGAAATTTTAAGGTTTAAGATGTACAATTTTAATGCTTAGGCAAGACATGATCTCATTGTTTATAACGAAAGAGAGTGTATACAAAATGTGAACATTGCAAAGCTTAACAGGATTCCTTATTAAGCGAAATCTAAAAAATGATTATGAGATTTTAAAAAACAACAGGTCACCAATTATTTAGCAAAGTAGAAAGCGAATCAAATATTTTATCCAAACTCGCGTTGGGCGATTTTGATCCTTATGTAAAAATGAATACACACACGTACATACATATGAGTATAGGCATTATATAAAGTTAAATATATAAGATTATACATGAACCATATAACACATGAATTTTTAAAATGGGTACTTTTTCTTACAATGGATACAGAGACTATATAAATGAATACAAGAATTACATGAAGGATAAGATAATATAGGAATATGGGAATTATTTATGGTTCATTTTTACACATATATATATATATATATATATATATATATATATATATATATATATAAAATGGCAACAACTTCAAGAGCCTCCGAGTACCCTGTGGAGGGAACAATAAATGTCCCCACGTCTGGCTCCCTCAATGCCGATACCGTAAACACAGACCCGGGAGGCGAGGCTGGATCTGCTACTGCTCATTCGAGATGTTCTGGACCTGTGTCTGATTCACTTTTCATAAACTTCTACAACATTCGTGTCTTTTCCTCAAATTTTTAATCTGTTGAACACCACTTCTCCTCCAAACCTCACCTTCTCTTGCCCACTGAAACTCAGATGTCTGGGACGACTGACAGCAACCCCTTTTCTCTACCCTCTTACTTCCTCTATATTCAATTTCACACCAAACGTGGATGTTGCGTATATGGACAAAATAACCTAACTTGTTCTCGTATTCCCGAACTCGAATCTTCCGAATTTTATACCCTCTGGCTACAGCTTACATGCCAATCCCAAACTAAATACATCTGCGCTGTCTACCTTTCTCCTAATTCTACTGACTATCCAAAATTCTTTGGCTACCTCACTTCCAAAGTGGAATGCATTCTATCCCACTCTCCTTTTCTTGAAACCTCCATTTTAGGAGATTTCAGCGTTTACCACCACCTTTAGCGTTCCTCTTATTTCAGTAAAATCTCTGGTGAACTAGCTTACAACTTTACTAACCTGAATGACCTAGAGCAGATTATACAGCACCCAACTCGTATCCCCGGTCGAATTGGAAATAGGCCCAACATTCTCGATTTATTTCTCACCTCTCATCCTTCTTACTCTGTCATACTTTTTCCTCTTTGTTTCCTGTCTTATCGTTCCAATTCGGTCTTTTGATCCTCCCAAGAGGAGACGCCATTGGTACTTCGGCGCCGCTGATTGAAAGGCCCTTAGTTAGTACTTCTGTGATTTCCCATGGAATGATTACTGCTTCCGTGACCGAAGACCTTCCGAGTGTGCTAACCGCATCATGGAGGTGATTCTCTCGGGCATGGAGGCGTACATCTCACATTCTATTCCTACTACTAATACAAAAAAGCCTTGTTTAACTCTACTTGTTCTAATGTTATTCGCAACAGAGAGGAGTCTTTCAGAAGGTACCGTCGCCATTCAACTCCTGACTCTCATTCAGCTTATATTTCTGCCAGCAATCGTGCAAAATCTGTTCTTCGACTCGCCAAAAATTCCTTCATCCGGCAAAAATGTGAAAACCTATCGAATTCTAATTCTCCTCGCTCTTTCTGGCATCTAGCCAAGAACCTCTTCAACAACTTTACTTCCTCTTCTTTCCCTCCCTCCCTTCCCTCACTGCGATGAAAAGAGATGTATTGAAGATAGTCAGTTAGAGGTGGGGAAGTGATGAGACGAAAAGCCTTTGGTTCCACCTGGTCAAGTAGAGCTGTGTCTGTTGAACCACACCATACATGAATTTAGGGCGGGTCATACTATGCATTTTTTTTAAATCAATGGAGAGGGGTGTTCAAATGACATATTTTGGTGTATAGAACACAATTCTGAAGAAAATATTTAATTCTGATAACCCTAACCTACATCATTTTGTAGTTGATTATTATTAAATTGTTGATTATTTTACTATTGTAGTTACCCCAGAATATGTCTTCTCACGTTTTCTATCATGGCTGCTCACGTTATCTCTCATAGAGCATTGTTCTAACTAATTCATATAAACACATAATGTAATTCATATAATAATAATAATATTTAAATACTCAAATAAAAAGGTGTGCCATTCCACTTAATTGTAATTATCATACAGTTTGGTATATGAAATATTTTGACGGTTTTCTGGCGCGCATAAGGCCATTTTCTGAGCCACCTTTCTCAGAGGCTAGAATGTAACGTTTCAGAACATTCTAAAACATTTTGTGAAATATTTGAAGTGACTCATGATTTATGAAGCTATTTTACCACCTCGGCTTGCAGATCTTGCCTACATCAAGGGACAGAAAGAGAAGGTTAGAAGTAAGGGACCCCACCAAATAGGGGGTCCTGATCTACCAGAGCACAAGAGACAGGTGAGGACATTGAAAAGGCAGTGGATGGAAAGGAAGGCAGAGAAAAGGAGAAGGAGCAAGGAGGAAAGTGCTGCAGTAGCAGAGAAGGCAGCCAGGAAGGATGTTAAGAGATTTTTGGCAGATGGTGACGAGGATCTGGAATTGGAGAGAAGTGGTGATGAAGATGAGTCTGTTCCTGAAGTTGAGCTCTTCCCTCAAACTGACCCTGAGCCAGCAGCTTCGGCAAAGGTACAGAAAAACTATGATGAGATTCAAAACATTGCCCTTGCTAGTGTAAGGTATGGCATAGGGCTGAGGCCAACTGCAGCGATAGCAACAGCAGCTCTGATTGACGCAGGAATCATCACAGAAGACAATACAAGTAAAGTGATTGATAAGAGCAAGGTCAAGAGAGCACAGGAGAAGTTGATGAGAGAGCTGGGGGAACAGTTCGAGAAGAAGTGCAGGGAGGAGGGGGGGATCTCTTGCATCCTCTTTGATGGGCGGATTGACCTGACCAATGTGATGATGGAAGCTGAGGGCAGTGACCAATCTTTTCCCGCAAAGATCAAGGAAGAACACTATAGTGTTGTTAGTGAGCCTGGCAGCTACTATCTGTTCCACTTTACCCCAGAGAAAGCAACTAAAGAGGAGTCACATGCGGAGAAGATTGCTAAGGTCCTGTTTGCCTGGCTGAAAGAGAGGGGTTATGATAAGACCTTGTTGGCCATTGGAGGACACTCAACAAATGTCAACACTGGTGTGAAAGCTGGAGTAATGCGGAAGCTGGAGCTGCACCTGGGGAGAAAGCTGGTCTGGTTGGTGTGCAACCTGCACACTGTTGAACTTCCCCTGCGCCATCTCATTGTTGACCTTGATGGCCCTACTCTGTCAGACAAAAAATTATCCGGGCCAATAGGAAAGCTCCTTGATTCTGCTACAGACTTTGATATCAATCCAAACTTCACCCGAATCTCTGTTGGCCCTCCACTGATCAAGCTTCCTGACAAGGTCATTCAAGATCTCTCAACTGATCAATACTATGGCTATAAAATTGTCTGTGCAGTCAGGGATGGAGTACTTCCTGCAGGGCTGGCTCTGTTAGAGATAGGACCAGTAAACCACAGCCGCTGGCTCACCACAGCGAACAGACTTCTCAGGCTCTGGGTGTCAAAGCACGGACTTAAAGGAAAGAACTTGAAGATTCTGCAATTCATTGTGGAATTCATCATTGGAGTGTATTACCCATGTTGGTTCAACGTGAAGGTCAAGCACTCCTGGATCGAAGGGCTTAGGCACATCCTCTTTCAGCTGGACTGCCTCAAGTCCCAGAGAAAGGAGGTGCTGGATATTGTGATGCCAACTGTGAGAAGATCTGCTTGGTATGCCCACAGTGAAGTCATCCTCCAAACACCACTCTGCTCTGAGGATCAGAAGGAGAGGATTGAAGGGGTGGAGAGAATCCTGGCCATCAGGGGAGAGGGGGACCCGGACACTCAGCTGGGGGACTCCTCTGTTAGGAGCAGAAGGACACCTGACATCAATTGTGATGCTTCCAGCATCGGTGACTTGATCAGCTGGTCAGAAGGTGTGTCAGAGCCACCTCTCACCTGCTCTCTAAGCACCTCAGAGGTGAAAAACTTCATCAACACCCCCATGGAGGTGCGCAACTGGCCTTGCCACACACAAAGCATTGAGAGGGTTGTTAAAATGGTGACTGAGGCTTCTGCTAAGTACTTCTCACAGGAAAAGAGGGATGGAGGGATCAGGGCTCAGGAGACCAGCAGGAAGCTGATGTCCAAGTCTGAGTCAAAGCAGGATTTGTGCAACCTGGCAAAGTTCAAGATGTCAGGAGAATGATCTTTGTAATTATATCCAGTGATATACATGCAGTTCACCTATTAATAAATATATGTAAAGTTGATTTGGCCTTGTCAATATAAGTGATTTACCTTATATCTTTTAATATATTATAAAGGGGTTCAAAAGGGTAAAATTGGCAATTTAGAAAAACAAAATGATGTAGGTTAGAGTTATCCTATCCAAAACATAAGCTCATATTTGAATTCCCCATGTAAAAACACAATTTAGACACCCCTGACGGTAGGATTTCCTTCAGATTCATGTTGTCACCTGAGTACGACCCGCCCTAATACATGATGAGCGTACTTCATACAGGGGTGGAGAAGACCCCTGTACAGAGACAGCAACTGAGTGGAGGTGAAGAAAATGCAGTGCCGGTACAGCACACCTAACCCCTTAGAAGCTGTTTTAGAAAGAGAGTATATGTGATTTTTTAAGGAAAAATCACAAGAAAAGGAAACATCAAGAATGTTAAGGGAAGAGGAAGGATTGAAATGCGTGTTTTTGAAGAGAAGGGATAGTCGTGTGGAAGACTGCGACGAGTAGACAAAGGAAGGAACTGGGTTTTTGAGGCATTGAAAGCCACAAGATTTTTTCTGCCCTAATCAGCTATGGTAGAAAGGTCAGAGATCAGGTGCGCTATAGTCGCCATAGGAGTGATTGTTGAGAGGGACGCTTTGTGAAGAGAGTGGAGAAGTGAAGAGTGGAATCATCAGCATGGAAATGGATAGGACAGAAAGTGCGACTTAATAGATCATTGATAAATAGAAGAGAGTGTGTGACAGGACAGAACCATGAGGAACACCACTATTAATAGCTTTAGGAGAAGAACAGTGGTCATCATTCGTCAGTCAGACTCTGTACTGAACGGACGCATTTCCTGAGCTCTCTGATATTGCATCTACTTTTGTATATTGCTGAGAATTTTGCTTTTGGATAGTTTTGAATTTTATATACTTGCGTTTAAATTTACGTTGTTATAGTTAAGTAATTGAATATTAGTGGTTTTTAGCGATTTAGAAGTTTTCATAGCGTGCCGGCTTAATTTAACTTATACCTGTGACGGTTTAAACTAATTTTTAACTGCGCGATGCCGTCGCAGAAAGCGTCGTATGTTAGGTGTAGGGTAAACCGGTGGTATTCGGAATTTAAGGATTATAACGGCGGTCCAATGGCGATTACCGATAGATCAGTTTTTTTTTTTTGCGAGTTCATGGAGGAATTAGTTGACATAAAACGCAGTGTACGTGAGGTAGCGGAAAGACTTGCAACGCTTGATGAGGGCAGGGGTAGGGCTACGGTTGACGGAAGCCGAACCAATACTAACGTTGAAGACGTTAGTAATTTGAAGGGTGAGGTGCGTAACCTAGTTTCTAGTTTAGGTAGCTTGTCGGGAAGGTTAGATAGAGTTGAGGAAGAGGTTAAGGTTAGTCCGAGAGTAGTAGATAGCGAGGGATTTAGAGAGGTTAAGGGTGGAGCTAGGACTCGTACGTTAGGTGATAGGAATCCCCCCCCCCTATCGAGGTTTCGAACCCTTTCGCCCATTTGTAAAGGGACGTGAATGAGGGGGAGGTTAATATTGTTTTTTGACCCAGTCACACCCAGCTATAACAGCAATATGTATTGAATAACCAATCAAAACTGAATAAGAAAATATATATATATTATCTTGTGCAAATTTGTATAAAATGTACTTTTTTATAAAAAAAATATTTTCTACTTTCTAATATGTATGTATATAAATTTCGGTTAATTTGTTTATTTTGGCTACCTTTTTTGGTATATTTGGTGATTCTGGCTACTTCGTAATTCAATTTGTCCTGTTTTACAAGTAAATCATTTGTAGCAATTTTTCGTCTGTTCAGTTTTTTTTTTTTGTGACGAAGTATGACGTGTCAGTTATGCATATTTGATTTTTAAGACGTGATTCGCCATATTGCCCTCGATGAAGACAAGAGTTTAGACCTTTTTTTCAATCACAGAATAATTAAGACATCCGTGACCTGCCCTACATGCAATAGTGCTTGTATTTTAACAAAAGACCAGAAGGTCTTTAAGGGTCGTAAAAAAATCTTAAAAATAACCGTGTGTCGTGTGTCATTTCAATTTAAGGGCACGCGAAATTTAGCGGACTACCCATGCAAGGTTGGCACATGTTATTACATTATCATTTGTATAATTTAGGTCTCGGGGGTACGGGGGCGGAGCCCCCGTAAAGATCACGCATCACAAATTGATCGGTCCTAATGTTTTGCGGACAGTTCAGTACGTTACACCAGTTAGGTCAACTGTACGCCCTTGATGATTGGTTAGGTTAAGTCATGATATTTTCGTTTAAATTCATTAGTTTAAACGAAAATGACGAGTGCAAACTTTTCTGGTTAATTTTGAGGTGTTTTGTACGAAACTGCCATCCGTTTCCTGTGCAAATGCGTAGTTTTCAAGATGACGATATCTCGAAAACTACGCATTTGCACAGGAAACGGATGGCAGATTCGTGCAGAACACCTCAAAATTGACCAGAAACGTTTGCTCTCATTATAAAAAGAGACTGGGTCAAAAAACGAATAATTACCGAGAGGGAAACTATTTTAATTGGGGACTCTTTAGTGCGCCACATGGACAAAGAGTTCGTTAAACGGCATCCAACCAAGAGGAGGAGGGTCTGTCTCCCAGGGACCAGGGTTGACAGAGTTAGAGACGAAGTGGATAGGATTGACGTTGCCTCCCGTCACTCAATGTTGGTGACGATGGTAGGAGGCAACGACTCGTATAGGCCCGATACGTGAGTGTCTGACCTTTTGGAGAGATATAGGGGGTTAATTAGGTCCCTGAAGGCGAGGTCAGATAGGTCTTTAGTTCTAGGTATTACCCCTAGGCACGTGTTGGGTCTTAGAATTACGTCAAAAACAATATTTTTGAATAACAAATTAGAAGAGATTTGTGCTGAGGGAAATGTACCCTTCGTAAAGCTGTGGTCCGAATTCAGTGATCCTACCCTTTTTATAAAAGATGGGAGTGCATTTTAATGAAATAGGTAATGCTAGGCTAGGTAAGTTAATAGACGAAAACGTGCGAAAGCTGTATAGGTCGAAGCCTTCTTTAAACGTTGTGGGTCCGGGAAACGCGAGCCCGACGTGATAAATAGTTTAAAACGCGGGCCCGTGGTAAAAAATAACTTAAACGTCTTTTATTGTAACGCGCGTAGTATTAGAAATAAATTAAATGAATTTAAGGCGATAATTTATTCCGGCAACTATGATATAGTTGCTATCACTGAAACTTGGTTAAATACCGTGACTCGGGACTTGTTGGGGGAACTTGATATACCGGGTTTTAAACTCTTTACTAATGATAGGTTACATAGGTTTGGTGGAGGCGTTTTGCTGTACATTCGTAATTCCCTTAGGGCTATCGAGGTTGTTAGATTTTCCGGCAGCAATTAATGCGATATGTGTTGAAGTTAGGGCGCGTAGTATTAGTTTTAATTTTGTTTTTAGACCTCCCGTTCAACCCCTCGATACAGATGCAAGATTTTACTCACTTCTTGGTAATTTTATTGACAATCGGAATAGTATAATTGTCGGAGACTTTAACTGCCCTAATGTTAATTACGAGAATTTTACTGGTAATGAGGAGGGTTTGAGATTGGTTGAGTTTATGGACAATAACTTTTTACGACAGATAGTTACCGAACCAACGCGCGGTGACAATATTTTAGATTTGGTGATGACGAACGGCGAGAATATAGTCGAAGGTTTAGAAGTAGGCGAGAGTTTAGGATGTAGTGATCATCAAATTCTTAGGTTTAAGTTAGCGATAAAAAATACCCAGGATAGTAACGTAATAGAAGTCCCTGATTTTCGTAGGGCTAATTTTGATAGTTTTGCTGATAGGATGAGAGTAGTGGACTGGGATAACTTATTTATGGGCAATGACACGAATTTGCGTTGGGTGGCGTTTTAAGAAAGTTTTAGGAATATTGAAAGGGAGTTTATTCCTCGTAGGCCCAAGCGCGCTAGAAATCGTGGTAGGCCGAAGTGGTGGACTAGGGAAATAGGAGAGTTTATAAACGAGCGTAATAGAGCGTATAGACTTAGTAAGCGTATAGACTTAGTAAGCGCAATGGCACGGCAGCTAACTTTAATAGATATATCGAGCATTGACGTCAGGTTAAAAGATCAGTTAGGAATGCCAAGCGTAATTTAGAGATACTTATAGCTGCGGATAGTAAACATAATCCCAAAAAGTTTTTTGAATACGTAAATAATCGTAAGCCGGTAAAAGATAACATAGATCCTCTAGTGGATGTTAATGGCGCTTTGGCTTCTGACGCTCAGGCGATGGCGGGTATTTTCAATAACTTTTTTGCGACAGTTTTTACCGTAGAAGACGTAAATAATGTCCCCGACGTGGACGATATCGTTCCATTTAGTAGCGAGACTATTTTGGATGAAATAACTGTTTACGAGGCTGAGATTGCGCATTATATTGATAGGCTAAAAGTTAGCAAGGCTCCTGGCCCTGACGCTTTTTATCCCAGACATTTGAAAGATTTGAAAGTAGTTATCGTTGGCCCCTTAACGAAGATTTTTAATCAGTCACTCGAAACGGGGATTATTCCTGAAGACTTCAAATTAGCTAACGTCACGCCTATTTTTAAAAAAGGCGACCGCGCAGTAGCTAGCAATTATAGGCGCATTAGCTTAACGTCAATTGTCGGTAAACTTTTGGAATCCGTAGTTAGGGATCGTATTATCGATCACTTAGAAAGTAGAGATTTGATTAATAGTAGTCAGCATGGGTTTCGACGCCATAGGTCTTGTTTAACTAATTTGTTAGAATTTTATAACGAAATAGTGCGCGAATACGATAGGCATAGAGCAGCTGACGTTATTTATTTAGATTTTAAAAAGGCGTTCGATACAGTTCCGCATAGGAGACTAATTGCGAAGGTTAAAGCGCACGGTATACGCGGTCAGGTAGCTAACTGGTTAGAAGAATGGCTTCGTGCTAGGAGGCAGAGGGTCGTAGTTAAATGGTAGTGAATCCGGGTGGTTAGATGTAGGTAGCAGTGTCCCACAGCGTTCAGTGTTAGGTCCATTGCTATTCGTAATTTACATTAACGACATAGATGTAGGATTGACTAGTAACGAGTCAAAATTCGCGGACGATACTAAAATAGGCGGTAAGGTTGTTAACGAGGACGATAGAAATAGGCTCCAAGACGATGTAAATAGGATTATGGAGTGGACAGATAAGTGGCAGATGCAATTTAACGTAGACAAATGTAAAGTTTTGCATATAGGTTCTCGCAACAATAATTACACGTACACGATGGATGATAGGGAGTTAGCGAGCGTTGACGAGGAGTAGATTTAGGCGTACGCGTATCGGTTAGGAACCAGTGCCTGGAGTCTTGCGCAAAAGCTAATAGGATGTTAGGCTTCATAGCGCGTAATTTCGAATTTAAATCGAAGGATATTATATTGCCCCTTTACAAGTCCCTAGTCAGGCCTCATTTAGAATATGCCGTTCAGTTTTGGTGCCCGTACTTGCGTGAGGATATTGATAGGTTAGAAAGGGTTCAGCGTCGTGCCACGAAACTTATTCCGTCATTGCGCAATAAGCCTTATGGAGATAGGATTAAAGAGTTAGACCTGTATTCACTCGAAACTAGAAGATTAAGGGGGGAGCTTATTGAAGTTTTCAAAATCGTTAATAACATCGATAACGTAAATTTTGACAAATTGTTCACTTTCGATAATAGTAATACTCGCAATAACGGATTTAAGTTGCGTGGCAGACGTTTCATTACTAATATCGCTAAAAACTTCTTTACGTTTAAAGTAATTGATAAATGGAATAATCTTCCCGCGTCAGTCGTTCATTCTACCAGCGTTAATATGTTTAAGAACCGTCTTGACAGACATTTTAAAAGTATTAACGTTGTTTAATATAAAAAAAAGTTAGCAACATGAGCTCTGGTGATGGTGCTCGAGGATGAGTCTGTTGACGATAAATGCCAGCTTGTGACATGCCAGCGTGTGATGCCAGCAATAAAATTACAAAAAAAAAAAAAATTAGACTAACACGAACGTAGATGTAGCTCGTAGCGTAAACTAACCCACTTTTTGTTTAACTTTACCTACTTCCCCCCCCCTTATCCTCTCCTTACTTTGCATGTCTGTAAGTCTCTTTTCTTGCATGTTTGTAGTTTGCATGGTATGAGAGTGAGTTAAGACTGTGTTTGCATGGTTTGTAAGCGTTCTTATTTTACTTCTTTTCATCTTTCACCCCTCTCCTATTCTCTCCGACTATTTTTCTGACTTGTCGGCAGTGGCCGGCGGATGATGATGGTGAGTCTTTTTTTTTTCTCTTTTTCTGAATGAATGTTAACCCACGAGTGATAGGTGTTGCTACTTACTTAATCCCTTATTCTCTTCTCTTCTCTTAACCCCCTACTCTTTCCTTTCTCTCGGGCTAGCCTTAGAGTGGATCTTACGGTCTTTGTTAGCCTTAGCTTCTGTAGATCTGTAGTTCTACAAACGTAGCTATAGATCGGCCAAAATGGAAATCAGAGATAAAGGCACAGATAGAAGGATAGAAACCGAAGGAGGGCAATTTGCAAACTAAGGATTTGTGCCAGACTCTCTCAAAAGCTTTTGATATGTCTAGCGCAATAGCAAAAGTTTCACCGAAATCCGGAAACGAGGATGACCTAGAATCAGAGAGAGATATGCAAGAAGATCGCCAGTAGAGCGTCCCTTTCGAAACCTAACTGACGTCTGAAAGAAGATTGTTAGTAGAGAGATGTTTAAGAATCTTCCTATTAAGATTCTTCTTTAGATTCCTATTCATCTCCGATTCACAAACTTCAGAAGGGCAAGAAATCAAAGCAATTGGACGATAATTGGAGGGTTGAGAGCGGGCATCCTTCTTTGGGATAAGCTGAATGAAATCGAACTTCGCAGGAAGGAAAAGTATCATACCAGATGAACGACAAAGCCGAGAGTTTGCTTAGGCAGGGTGTCAGCACAGAAGCACCGTTCTTGAGAATAACAGGAGGGACATCATCATCAGCCTTCGTAGAGTTGAGCTCACATAGGACAGAAAAAAACAGCTTTAGAAGAGAATCTAATTCCACACAATTAATAGCATTAATAGTCCAAGATGATGCAGAGCAATTATTTCAGTACGTTTCTTCACAGGATTTTTCCGGAGATATATTATTAATTTCTGAAAAAGGAAAGTTGTTGCTTCATAAATGTTGAATATTTTCAATAGAAAAACAAACTTCATGTTTAATTCTCAATACTTAAACAATGTTAGACAACTAATCTGCGTAGAATATGTTAAAAAAGAAGCTGAAAGTTTTTAATACAGAAAAATATTGAAGTAAATGCAATCTGCATCAACGGAATTAAAGTTCTTCAATTTTTTAAATGTATGAATAAATATAAAGTACTAAAGAGAGGAAGGCAAACAGTCACTTCAAATGCATAGGTCTGTTGTATTACTTAATAGTGGACCGGCCAAAATTCAAAAATCGACTTTCAACGGCGTTTTTGGTTAATAGCTGGCAACCCACGCTAAATCAATGTACCTGTGGGTGAGGAATAAAATGCAGGTGGATGCTACTCTCGCTTTTGGCTTTGAAGGTCATTTTCGAGGTCAAACTGTTCAAAAAATTATATTTTCTAATTTTAATTTAAAAAAATATATTCTGAGCCAATTGGTTTGACCAATGTTTAATTTTGCCACACTTAGTGATAAAGAAGTATAATGACACGTTTATTCCATCCGAATTACCAACTCAAGGTCAAATTCAAGTTAATCACGACCGAAATTGTGCTAAATTTTGTGATTTTTTAATTTTAATTGGTGAAAAAAAACAGTGAGCAAGTCTGTTTGTCAAAACAATTAATTTTAACATTAGTGTCTAATAAGTTTGATGGCATGAATTAAGTACTCAGAATAACAGAATTATCACAACTAAATCACAAAACAGTAAATATAGCCGTATAACTATACAGTTTACAAACTAGTAACATCTACAAGTTCACGTTTCTTGATGAACAGCACCGAAATGCTGCACTGACAGTCACAATTGTGTGGATTGCAATCACTTAAAAACATAGTTATTAGTTCCTTACAGCACATTCCAGTTTCTCTCAATTTCAGCTCGGAAGAGAGAGACATAGATCTACTGTCCAGCTGGGTTACAGCAACCGCTGTCGTCACAACCACAAGCTGTCGTACACTTCATCCTTTTCCTGAAGCAGTTGCATCTAGCTGTCTTGCACTTTTTCTCGCAACCACAAGCAACAAGCTCCAGGCAGGCTTCAGGGATTGGAGGAAGTCTTGTCCACACTGGTAGGAGGCTCCCATCTTCCAGCTTCCAGGCTGAAGTGTCCACCGGATCTTCAACATCTACGTGCTCTTTGTCAGCCTGGAGCCATATTTTGGCCTGATAGTTTGCCCGCTTGGCGTGGAGCTCCAGGGCATCCTTTGTCGGTGGGAGCATTTCCAGAGTCTTTTTGGCCTTCCCAAAAAGGTGAACTCTGGCGTCATCAACTGTGTGTTGTTCCGGGGTGCCATACAAATGACACACAAACTTCTCAACATCTGCGATATCCCCATCTCGACCAATGGCGTGCGGGAGTGGGTGGTCACTGAACACCTTCCAACTCTTCTTTTTTCCATGACCACTGAAGGGCGAGACTGTGTCACACCCGGTCAAAGCGTGGAAGCTGACCAGGTTGTCCCTGACTGGGGGCGACAAACTCTTGAATACATCGTGCACCGGGGTAGCATTTTCGGTTCTTGGCCGTTCCGCACAGCATCCACATTTCAGCGACCTTGGTGCAAACGAAGTGAATCAGCAGCACTATTACATCAGTATCTCTGCACTACCAGTATTTGTTCATAGCCCTGGAACGCTGCATCACATGAGTGAATGATGAGCCTGGTGTCCGCCAGGCTTGCCAAGAGCTTGGATGAGTGCATGGCCATCTATCATCACACAGGTCTTCAGACCAGAGGTTGGAACCTCTGAGCTTATGGTCTGCTGAGCCATCAGGATGTTCATCAGCTCAGACTTCGATGTCGAATTCATCTCTCCTCCTGCCTTCGCCAGACTAAATGGGACTGGGGACAGTTCATGCTTCAAGACGTTGATCATCTCCACCATGCGACCTGCAGTCGCAGCATTCAGGAGCCGCTGTAGTAGCTTTCTGTCAGCTTTGATGGTCTTCTGCATGTTCTGCTTGGTGGAAACTGTAGCTTTGTACACATCGGCGAAGGTTTTCGACCGATGTTTCTTCATCGTTTCATGGAAGCCTACTATCTGTTCAATCAGTCTCTCCTTCATGAAGACGATTACATCCTGCTTTCATCGATCCTGAGCTGTCAGCAGGTTTTCCACACCTGTGGGTACAGTGTCTTTGGTTGCCAGTGAAACAAGTGGGATGTTAGTGGCGGCATCTGTATCTCCTGCTTCACTCACGTGAACTCTGAAGACCTCAAACTGTTTCAACTGCTGAACTAGCTTCATGACATCATGAGCGTCACGCCTAGTGCGAGAAGACAGACTGTCAACCCGAGTGAAGGTGGCTTCCCCATCTCATCTTGAAGATTGAAGAGGCATCTTGTGTCTTGAGAGATGCGTGACCGCTCTGACCATGTGATGCAGAACCTGTCTCTTACTTGGTCATTCTTTGTGATGCCGATGATACCATTGTACATCTTGCATGTACGATTTATCCATTCGGTTGCCTGATCAGCTGGAACTTGGTTGAAGCGCTTCGCCGTCCTCTTGACGACAAAGTTCCCATTACAGAACTCTGCATGAACTTCTGGTGGTGACTTCTCAAGACCTCTCATATCAGCCAAGTAGACCGGCTCCCAACGTGCATAGTTTGTGTGGTCATAGATAGTTAACCAAGGCAGCATTGCAGCAAAGGCTTCTATGTGGAGACTCCACATGCCATCTCTCTGAGCTCTGATGAAGGCCAGTAGGATCTCTACCATTTCCATGTAGGATGACCACAGCATGAAGTTGGGATTTTCAAAGTGCTGGTCATTGAATTCCTCCATGAGACTGGGAATTTCTCATCTGCCAAAACGTCTGAGAAGTTGTCAACAGCATCGCGCATCTCATCTATGTCAGCTGTGTCTTTGAAAAGCGAAGCAACATTGAGGGCAAGCTGTTTGATTCTCATCTCCGTTGCTAGTTGCAGCCAGCCATGACTCAAACATCTGCTACTTGATGCGCCACAGTGCTTCATACGTCAGCTGGTGACTTCTCACTGCTCGGTAGTAGGCCTTGCCGTCCAGCATTGTCTCAGTTGTGTTAGCCGCGTACACACCTGCCTCTGTCCATAAGTCATCAAGTCCCACACTTTCCATGTGTTGACCAATGGTTTTCAGAAAGTTGAAGCAGATATGGAGACCTCCCATGAGCAAGACCACGTTGGAAAATTTCGAGTTTGCCAAGACTAGTTCCTTACCCCTGCTGTACAGAAGTTGATCAGCAGTGATGATGGTGTACTTCTGGCTGAGATACTCAGAAATGGCCATGAAGCAATTGATGACGGTGGTCATGGTGTCATTGTCATCTGCTGGTGCCTGCAGGATTGGCAACATCCCGGCAGTCGTTACTGGTGGATCCGCAGTGCTGACAGATTGATTGAATGCTCCCGGTCTTGGAACGGACATCGCTTCATCATGGATGCGTGATACCACTCAAGCCAAGTCCTTGGCACGTGCCCGGTCCCTCTCAAGTTCATGTGAGAAGTCGTCTATGTCAGTGTCGTAGCCAGGAGGAGATAGCCTCTTGCCAGATGGGAGGGTAGCCTGGTCCAGCCTTTGGAACTCCTGTAGGTCATCAGGTTTGATAGATTTCGATCTCTTGTGCTTGCCACCCTTTTGGCCATGACTCTGCTGTGGAGGGGGGCCTTTCTGCTATACCATCAGTTGAGTGCTGTGGAAGGTGTTCTTCCCGTCTAAGGTTGACTCCAAGACATCTATGTTGTCACAAGAGCAGTGAATCATTCTCTCTTTGACGATGGTGTCAGGGATGTAGACACATCCATTCTCGTCATACCTCTCCAGGATGTTCTGAGCGATGGTGGTGTCTATCCTTCTTGCGGTGTCGATACCAATAGTGTAATTTGGCGCGTGGAACAGATCTAGGAGTGCAGAGTAAGACCCAAGCCCACATGCTTTGGTGTCAACTTTCGTCGGTTGGAGACTGCATAGACTATGTCCTGGGCAATGGTACACACACTCTGCTTCACTTTCTGGTCCTCTTTACTTCCTTCATCCACAGCATCCATTCCCCCAAAGAGCAATCGTAGAAACAGGTACAGACTGTCGGGTATGACGCGATCAACATGTTTCTGATCAAGACCTTGCCGTGTCTCGGAGTGTCCAGGAGTTTCAAGAAGATCTTGTCGAACCTTCAGAGCCACGTGTATCATATCTTGGAATATACTGCTAGTGGCACACATGCGGACATCAGCATCTTCATCTTCAGTAGACTCTGACTCAGAGGTGACAGGACCTTGTTCACAAGACTTAGCCAGTGCTTTGGAGACGATGAAATCTGAGCTCTCTCCAGGGTAAATCAGCAGCGGGCCCCTTGACAATGGGCGTACATAGCTGGCGTTTGATCCAAGCAACCTTGGAACATCTTCGTAGAACGTTGTTCTCCTGGAGTATTTCACAGTGATGCCGGTGTCACTACACATACTCTCGTATCTGTCCCAGACATCTCCCATATCGTATACGTGGCCACGAGACAGGCCTACTGTCAAGTCTTTGCACAGCTTCGTCATGCACTCATTTTCAGGCCCTTACTGCTCTTCTGACACCGCTTGTTTTCTAGTACGTCTCTCAAATGTCACCAAACATGCCAGATGATAGCAGCCTTCAACTGCAATCACATCACGCACCGCTGACAACGGTATGCTCATGACAGGGTCGTGTTTGGCACGCTGGATCAAGTCATCTGACTCCTCCATTGTCTCCACCCTGTGCAGTTTCTTTGTGGTCTTCTTTTGGTAAAACATGCAGAGGGTCCAGTCAATCACTGGTGTTGAAAGTCTACGCTTTGGGGGAAAAGCCTGAGAGCCTGCACTTTTTGTCGTCGCCGATGCACCCATGGTCTGCTGCTGACTTCGCAGCCTTTTGAGTTTGCCTTCAGAAGTGAATAAAGAGTAGCATGATTTATGCCACTTGAGTAAAACATCAAGATAGTAGGTATCTCCCAGGTTCTTTCCCTCATCGCCCACAGTCATAGTTCTTGCTTTTCCTTCTGCTGATGCTCTACGCAGGTCACCAGCGCTACTTTGGCAGAAGAAGTAACAATCCTCACTGACATCCTGACATTTCCTCTTGCGCTTGATGACAGCTACAGGGTCCATTGCTGATGAGTTCCCTATCTGCAAAGACAAGTGGGAATGGCAGTATGTAGTAGCCACAGATATATTGAAACAATGCGAAACATACCTATCCTTTAGCAGTATTACTATTATTATTTTACCAGCTGGCACTGTCTGCACTCTTTTAATTGCATATACCAAACCAATGTCTGGCCAGCCAGTACATTGAAAATATTCAACATGTGAAAGTATGCTATTACTTGTACTATGGTAGTCGTAGGCACATGTGCACCTCACCCAGCATACTAAATGCAGTTTTAATGGAAATAAAGACATCCAGAGTCATAGTTACATTCAATTATTATCCATAAAATCACAAAAGTATGCTTTATGTGCTAATGATACACTTTTAAACACGTTATTACATAGAGCCACCACTGAAATGCAAAAATTCGGAATTTTTCAGATCCTGACTTTTGTAACCTTGTATGGGACCTTCAAACCCAAAATTGAGAGTGGCATCCACCCACATCTTGTTTGGTATCCTCAATACTACTTATCTAAAGTGGGTGCCTGCTGTTAACAAAAATCACTGTTAAGTTTTTTTCTAGAGGACTTTTCAATTTTTGGCCGGCCTACTATAAAGATTTTATTGGTTTTGTCACTTAGGCTTTTAAGCTACACCACATTTTTCTAGTGACACCAAAATTTGACCGCCAGTGTGTATACGAGGCGTCGCGAGCACGAGTAGCGAACTCGCCACATTGGCGATTTTGCGATTGATCAGAGAATGAATAGTTCAACCCTCCCTCATCCACAGAAAACTTGGTATAGTCAAATACCCCCTCGTACGCTCAAAATGTAGTTATTTTCAATGCCTGTATTTGCGCTATGCCCCCCTCGTACGCAATACTCACAAGGCTTAAACGCGTCTATCTCAAAACTTTTTTGGAGAGTTCGCCCCCTCGTATGCGCGACACCTCATATAAAGGGTGTTTCAAAAGTCTTTACCCTTTTTTTCCCCAAGGACGTTAAACCGCACGGTCAATCCTGGGATGGCGCTTATTTCCGCGAACATGTGTTGAAGGAAAAGGTGCTTCCATTTCTGCGGACTTCTCGAAATCGACAAGGAAGGTTCGATCAAGTGACTTTCCTTCACGACATGGCTGGTTGCATGAAGGCCAACGCGACTCACACGCTCTTGGACGAGCAGAAACTTGATTTCTTTTGTTACTCCGGGTTCGGACGGTGGCCGGGCAACTCGCCTGACCTTAACCCAGCAGAGAATTTGGGCGCAATTGTCAAAGCTCGCGCAGAGGAGCAGTTGGATGCGATCCCGGATGTCGAAGATCGAAATTCTCGTGAGACACTTGTTCGAGTATTGTCAGCAGTCCTTGAGTCGATGCAAAACGACACGCAATTGTTCCGCAATCTGCTCAAATCTTTCCGAACGCGTTTGGATAAGATGCACCAAGTTGGCGGAAAATCAATAAACATTTTATAAAGGTTTGTGTTGAATGTATGGTCACCTTAGGGTCCTTCGGGAAAAAAAGGGTGAAGACTTTTGAAACACCCTTTATATAACCTTGGTTAACTTTTGTTTTGCTTCCGCCCGAATTGTTTATCTGACGAAGGTCAAGCTTGTTGATCCACCTTGCACCTAGAGCTTAACGTGGAATCCGAGCCACGATCCACCACGGCTCATCGGAAATTACAAAGTCGTTGTGACTCGATCTCACGACCTCCCGATCAGCAGTCCAGCTTCTTAACCATTAGGCCACCCAGGGTACCCATTTATCTACCAACCTATTTTTCTGCAGGAATGAACAGCTGGGTAAATTGGGCGCCGCCTGCTTTCGCCGGGAATGGAACCCGGGGCCGGTGGATTCGTAATCAGCGATACTAACCACTACACCACCGAGGCGCAAATGATGTTCACTTTACCATTGGTAAACCATTGATGAATCCCTTTTGTTGCATGTTGAATGTTATTGCAAGTTGAATGCTGTTTCTAAACATTATCGTTAATAACTATAATTTTAGTTCATAAAAATTTTAAATCTAAGTAAAGTTTGAAAGTTCTCCCAATTTATAACCTCGGGTTAAGCTAGTTTTTTATTCGTCTGTATTTTGGCAAACTTTTGCGTTGGTTCGATATCGCAATCTTTCAAGTACAGTACTTGAAAAAAAATTAAAGATGTACTGTTGCTGAAAGAAGTTCGCTTAAAAACAAAATTTCTAAAAAGCATAAAATAATCACTAATTGGTAGTTTTTTCTGTATTTTATTCATTTTTGTGACTTATAACATTTCAGAATACGAAACTCGGTTATACTTGATTAGTAATTTAAGAGAGAGAGAGAACAACAACTTCCATAAAAGTCTAAAGAAATCTAATAACAACAAACAACATGAAAATAACCTGAAAAACATAATTATATACGCTGACAGTTCGAAGTATAAATGATAAAAGACGTAACCAACAGAACCGGTTTTGTGCATTCAGGAGGTCGGGAAGGGGTGGGGAACGGGGTATTGGACAGGAATGAGGCGAATACCCGCAAATCAGAGTATGCCGAGGTTGGGGACTGTTGCGTGCCCACTAATAATAATTAAAGAAAAACTTCTACCCTATTAATTATTATTTAACAAAAGATTATAATCAGTTTGAACGTTTTTATACTAATTTGACTTCTATCTCTATACATATTAAGGGTCATTATTAAATAGGTAACGAAGTGCGTTTCTTACTGGTTATTGATGATAATTTAATATTTTGTTGTTAATTATTTTAATGAAAAATAACTGATTTGAAATTAGTTAAATTATTTAAATAAATAAAATTATAAAAAAATATTTAATACATAAACTATATATATATATATACTGTATATATATATATATATATTTTTTTTTTTTATTGGGGTTGTTTAACCTCCTTCGCAACATCTAAGGTCATATGACGGAGGGGACCTACAGCTTTACGTGGGATCCGAAACCACGGGTCGCTACATAATCTGAGCGCGAGAGGGCGGTCTCCCATCCAACTACTACCTAGACCCAATGTCGCTTAACTTCGCTGATCTCTGGGAAGCGGTGTTATGACATTGGCCACGACGTAGCCCATATATATATATATATATATATATTTTATATATATATATATATCAGATTATGTAGCGACCCGTGGTTCGGATCCCACGTAAAGTTGTAGGTCCCCTCCGTCATATGACCTTAGATGTTGCGAAGGATGTTAAACAACCCCGATATAAATAAATATATACAGTGTAGTGTATATATATCAGAGCTGGGCACCGCAAACTCAAAATCACTTCCGCAATCGCAAATCCGCAAACTCAAACCTTACCTTCCGCAACCGCAAATCCGCAAACTGCTTGCCATTTTTGGTGCCGCAAACGCAAATCCGCAAACGCAAACCATATTTCCAATTTTATATATATATATATATATATATATATATATATATATATATATCTTTCAACCTTTCAAATGTTCCACGCGATGATTCCTCATTTCACGAAAGTCAAGCTTGTCGCCCCTTCTCTCGAGCTGGCCTGGTGAAGTAGTGAGTTGGTTTCTTGTACTCTCCACCTCACGTACCCAGGTACGCCCGGCTCATCCGGGATTGTTCTGAACCAGACGTCTAATCTTCTTTTGAAGATGTCCACTGCAACACCACTCGTGTTCCTTAGGTGCTTGGGCAGCTGATTAAACACTCAGTATAAACAGTCTTGGTCCTCTCACAACAAAACTATTTTCTTTCAGGGTTAAGGATGTTCCCTGTCTCGCCTTTAATTTGGAAACATGACACAGTCTTCCTTTTCTACTTTCCACTGTTGTTTGGCGAGTTACAGGATTCAAGAGTAATATTAGGGACTAGTTTCTCCATTATTTTCCAAACGTAAATAATGGTGTATCTCTCTCTCCTCCTTTCCAGTGAATAGGTTTAATTCGCGTAACCTTTCCCAGTAGTTTAGTTCTTTGCAACCATTGATTTTGGCTGGGAAGTTTCTCTGAATCCCTTCGAGTTATCTAATGTCTTCTTTTTTATATGGGTATGTTAGGACCGAGCAGTATTCCAATTTGGGTATGATCAGTGTTTTCAGTATAGGAATCGTGATATTCCTATCCCTTCGTTTAAAGGTTCTCAGTATCTGCCCAGTTATTCTCTTTGCTCTGTTTACTGCTATCTTATTTTGTGTTTCAAATTTCGCATCATTAGTCACTACAACCCCGAAATCTTTTGCTTTAGAATTTCTCTGAATTTCCTGTCCATTTGGGGTATATTTTTCCATGGATATTAGGTCCTTTCTTTTTCCGTACCGTAACAGTTGAAATTTCTCAGTGTTAAACTTCATATTGTTGTCTTCCGTCTACTTGTAGATTCTGTTCATGTCTGTTTGTAGAGATCCTATATCTTCTGGGTTTCTTATTTTTCTACTGATCTTTGTGTCATCGGCAAAGGATGTTACTGTGCTGTCTCTGGTAACGTCCTCATCTATGTCAGTTAGCATGATTATAAAGAGTAGTGGAGCTAATACTGTTCCTTGTGGTACTGAGCTGAGGACCTCTGATTCTGATGAAGATACTCCTTGTACTGTAACGACTTGCCGCCGCTCACTAAAGAAACTATGTATCCATTTCCCCACTTTTCCTGTTATTCCCATATATTTCAATTTATGTATTATGATTTCATGGTCGCACTTGTCGAACGCTTTCCAATGCACCAATAATGTTGTTGTAGTGTTCCATTAGTTGAGAAGTTGAGATAGGCATGATCTGCCTGACCGAAACCCATGTAATTATCATTTAATTTTTTCTGAGTTTCCGAAAAGTAATAAATTTTCTGTCTAACTATTCTTTCAAATACTTTATTGAGATGAGATGTAAGCGACACTGGCCTATAGTTTTTGGCCTCGGATCGATCTCTTCTTTCATATATTCGGACTATGTTCGCGCTCTTCAGGATGCCCGGTATTTCTCCCGTGTCTAGTGATCGTCTCCATATCCAATATAGGGGCTCAGCGATTGCATTCTTGCAGTTTTTGATCAGTGTGGCATTCCATTTGTCCGATCCTGCCGCTGATATTGTGTAATATCATCTGTCGTAAAGTCGAAGTCCGTTATACTTTCCCCTTGTAGTTCTTTTTCAAAGATCGCGTTTCTATCGCATATCAGTTTGTCAGTTTTTGGGATACTGAAAGATGATTCGTACTGAGTTCTTAATATTTCGGATACTTCTATTAGATCATTAGATAAAGCACTGTCTTCGTTTTTCAAAGCTCCAATAGTCGCATGGTTTTTCGACTTCCTTTTTGCAAAATTATAGACGTACTTTGAGTTAACCTTTATCGCCTCTATAGCGTCGCCATCTTCTTTTTCTGTATGTTTCTGAATTAGTTCCTGTATGACGCAATCGATACTCTGCAGTTCATCATTTAATATTTTTCTGATGTTATCTTTACAGTTACTGAATTTTGCAGTCACTCTTTTTCTCTTTCGGAACAATAACCTCTTTTGTCTCTCGACCTGCTTCTCTTTCCCCTTTGTTGTATTTTTGGGACATGCTTTCCACAATTTCAAGCGTCTTCTCCTCTTAGGACGTTAACATCTCTTCCGTTGTCTTGGCCTCGAAGGTGGTTTTCTACTCTATTCCTTCCATGCTGGATGCAACATCTTCCTAAATTATAGCTTTGGAGTGAAAATTAAAAATTTCGTATTTGCTTCTTACTGTTGTTCGTGTTCTTTCTTTTCTTGTTGCTTTTATGGTGGATGTTATTTCAATAATGTTTTGATCCGATATTATAGTTGGGGATGTTTCTACGTTATCAGTTAGTTTGCTGTTGTTTGTGAAGACCAAAGCTAGGCAGTTGTTTTTTCTTGTGTTTTCTGTTATTTCTTGTGTTAACATAAATTCATCAGCTAGAGCTAGTAGCATTTTTACCTGCTCCTGGTCTTCCCGTGTGCCTCCCTTTTTCCTATCCTTTTATATTTCATAAATAGAAAATTAAAATCACCACAGAGAAAAATATTTGGGGTTGGAGAGTATAGATCTTTTACCCAGTTTCTTAACTCTGTAATGGAATCAGAGAATTTTGAGGTTGGCGTGTTTGGGGGTCTGTACATTACAATCAGTACCATGTTTAAATTTTCATCTTTTGCTGCTATACATTCTACGTAGCTGTTTGAAGTACTTTAGTCATTTTTTCTATATGCCTTTCGCGTGTGTAAATAGCACATCCTTTACCTCTCACTGTTCTGTCAGCTCAGAGGATGTTATCGTTGTTAATTTGTATTTCTTTTTTATCAATACAAAACTCACAGTTTTCACAGTTCGCCTGGCAGTCCTTTAGATGGGTTTTCGTGAGGCATGCAAAGTCTGCTCCGGTTTCTTGCATTAGAAATTTCAGGTATAAAACTTTGTCCGGGAAATGGTTTCATTTAAGGCCCTGAATGTTGGCTAGGATTATTTTTATTTTTTCTTTATCATTTTCACATACATTCGATTCG
Source organism: Bathynomus jamesi (assembly GCA_023014485.1). NCBI lineage: Eukaryota > Metazoa > Arthropoda > Malacostraca > Isopoda > Cirolanidae > Bathynomus > Bathynomus jamesi. The sequence continues at coordinate 322,788 of JAJOZX010000006.1, read as the reverse complement.
TTTTCCAATGATGGTGCCGGTTTCGTTGTCTTGTGGTCCTCCGAGAATTTGCCTCTCTACTGTTGTCCCAGTAGTATGGGGAAAAATGGACAATTGCAAGAATGTCGCAATGTTGCAAGAGATTGTTGCAAAGGGGGGTACGCAATGAAGGGGGATGGAGTGTGTGCAACAACTCAATGCTGCAAAGGGGGGTGGGGGGATGCTGCAGGTGCAACAAGGGGTCATGAAACTTGGAGGCGGCATTATCCTCCAAGAGAAAGACAGGAGAAGGAGAGAAAGCAAGAGATGTGTTCACCTGGCAGGGGCCAAGTGCACACTAAGACTTCAACCGAGTGGCCGTTGTCTTATAGACCCCTAATCAGCCAGTTGGCTTAGAAGGAGCCAAGGGGGAGAGGGGAGGTTGAGGGGAAGGGGTCTTCGGGGGGGGATAAGGAAGGATGACCTCCCCCTAAAGGGGTTGCCTTAACCTAAGAGAGAAAGAGAAAGGATAGACGGAGGAGGACTTTGGGGGACAAGGTGGGGGCGTCCTAACCCCCCAAAGAGAAACTAAGCTAAGTCTTAACCTAAAAAGGAAGGAAGGAGAGATCTTTATTCAACAGCTGTCATCATCAAACTGCCAGCTCCGAAGCCAAGCGGGTCTTATATAGAGGAAGGTTGAGTTGCCAGATACCATTTTTTATTTTAATTGTACAGGTATACATTATTAGGGTTAGTTGCTAAACACCACCATTTATTTTAATTCGTTACCAAAGCAAACGTACTTTCTGAAACCGAAATTGACAATAAAAAATTCAATATGTTTATTAATTATTGTAAATAAATAGAATTTGCCTTCAACTGCACAAAAAATAATATAATACGAAACGTATAACCACCAAAATAATAACGTATAACCACCAAAATACACACATATTTGCGACAATACTTGGTTTTCCCCAACCTACCCCTTTATGCAATATCGATCACAACAATATTTTATTATTTTGCGTCCATACTAAATTGAGTTTCAACTTTGATTAATTAATGTATTCGGTTTGACTTCTCGCGTAGGCGTGTGGAAAAATTGTATTTAGTTATTGAATTTCTGCTTGGTTGGCTGATAAATGGGTACCCTAGGTATCCTACTGGTGGATTAGCCGGCGGTTGAGAGATCGGGGCGATGACATTTCTACCCGCCCGGATTAATGTACTCGGTTTCCACGTTAAACTGTGGGTCTAAGGCGGAGTTAAAAGCTTAAGCATTGTTAGAATGAACAATTCGGCGGGAAGAGTTAATTATTATTATTGTAATTTGTACCACCCTATATATATATATATATATATAAACGGATTTTCACCTTAAAGTGAATGAATTGTTAAACATCCTTTAAGAGAAATAAACACATTAACTGTGTCTATTTTCTTTTGTCATTCCTCTCTCTCTCTCTCTCTCTCTCTCTCTCTCTCTCTATATATATATATATATATATATATATATATATATATATATATATATATATATATAGAAAGAATCATATTAACTGTGTCTATTTAATTTTGTCATTCCTTATATATATTATATATATATATATATATAAACGGATTTTTACCTTAAAGTGAATTAATTATTAAAACAATATTAACATTAAAAAATTCACTAAACAATTGGCTTAGCAAAAGAAATCGTTCCATTAACATATTCTCAAATCTATACACACACACACACACATACACACACAATTATATTAAATAATTATTCTCTTACAAATACGTTTATTTTAACAGTGTTGAGACGAGGAATGAACGAGGCAGGTAAGCAAAAGATCCAGCAAAAGGTCCAGCCCGAGGCCTTTTAAAACCACAAACTGGCGAGAAGGAATTTGGGACAAAAACTTTCTCTCTGAAAGACACGCTTCGCACTCCAAGCGGCTGCTCATTGTAAATAAAAAATGTTTTATATTTTATCAACTTAGTTATTCAAATGAATGAATTAAAAAAAATGGATTGATATATTATTATTATTATTATTATTATACATTTTTCAAAATTAACACACACACTATATATATATATAGGGTGGTACAAATTACAATAATAATAATTAACTCTTTCTCGCAGAATTGTTCATTCTAACAATGCTTAAGCTTTTAACTCCGCCTTAGACCCACAGTTTAACGTGGAAACCGAATACATTAATTCGGGCGGGTAGAAATGTCATCGCCCCGATCTCTCAACCGCCGGCTAATCCACTAGTAGGATACCTAGGGTACCCATTTATCAGCCAACCAAGCAGAAATTCAATAACTAAATACAATTTTTCCACACGCCTACGCGAGAAGTCAAACCGAATACATTAATTAATCAAAGTTGAAACTCAATTTAGTATGGACGCAAAATAATAAAATATTGTTGTGATCGATATTGCATAAAGGGGTAGGTTGGGGAAAACGAAGTACTGTATTGTCGCAAACATTGACGTGGTAGAGACAGCAAGGGGTAATACGAGCACTAAATCTACGGAGAGAATATAGCAATCTTGGGAAAGCTGAGTTTAGTATGGGCGCAAAACATGGTAATGCACAAAAATCTTCTACATTTGATGTTTATGTCATAGGATATTACTGTCGTGTTAATGTCAAAGTAATAAAGAGTACCCTAGCGGAGCTAATTTTGTTTCCTGCGATACTGAGCTGAACCACTCTAATGATTATATTCCTATAACGAACGGCATCCGGAAAATTGAGGATCAATTTAGTATGGGCGCAAAATAACTTGCGTCCGAAAATTGAGACTCAATTTAGTATGGACGCCAAATAATAAAATATTGTTGTGAACACTATTGCATAAATGGGTGGGTGGTGAAAACCAAGTATTGTCGCAAATATTGACGTGGTAGAGACAGCAAGGGGTAAAACGAACACTAAATCTACGGAGAGAATATAGCAATCTTGGGAAAGCTGAGTTTAGTATGGGCGCAAAACATGGTAATGCACAAAAATCTTCTAGATTTGATGTTTATGTCATAGGATATTACTGTCGTGTTAATGTCAAAGTAATAAAGAGTACCCTAGCGGAGCTAATTTTGTTTCCTGCGATACTGAGCTGAACCACTCTAATGAATATATTGCTATAACGAACGGCATCCGAAAAATTGAGGATCAATTTAGTATGGGCGCAAATAATAAAATATTGTTGTGAACAATATTGCATAAAGGGGTGGGTGGTGAAAACCAAGTATTGTCGCAAATATTGACGTGGTAGAGACAGCAAGGGGTAAAACGAACACTAAATCTACGGAGAGAATATAGCAATCTTGGGAAAGCTGAGTTTAGTATGGGCGCAAAACATGGTAATGCACAAAAATCTTCTAGATTTGATGTTTATGTCATAGGATATTACTGTGGTGTTAATGTCAAAGTAATAAAGAGTACCCTAGCGGTGCTAATTTTGTTTCCTGCGATACTGAGCTGAACCACTCTAATGAATATATTCCTATAACGAACGGCATTCGAAAAATTGAGGATCAATTTAGTATGGTTGCAAATAACATGCATCCGAAAAAATTGAGACTCAATTAGTAGGGGCGCAAAAAATAATAATGCGCATTCTGGAAATCTTTTATAGAGATGGTTGTTGCGAGGGATATTGCATAAAGGGGTGGATTGGAGAAACCAAGTATAGATACAAATATTGTCGTGGCGGAGAATGCAAGGGGTAATACGAGTATTAAATCTATGGAGAAAATATAGATACCGTTAGTCGTCCAAAGCATGGACCAGTTATTTATATCGGTGTTACGATTGGTGCACAAATTAGACTCCGCCCAGTTACACTGGCTACCAATCATTACGAACATCCTCTCAATTTTTTTAGCATTAAATCTACGGAGAGAATATAAAGATACCATTAGTCGTCCAAAGCATGGAGCCATTATAGCGGTGTTACGATTGATACACAAACTTATCATAACCCCACCCAGTTACACTGGCAACCAATCATTACGAACATCCGCTCTTGGTCTTTTGGGGCGGAGCTTGGTGATTGTGCATATAAAAGGAAATATTTTTCAGTTGGGGTTTACAGTAACTATTTTCGCCACGGTATAAACATTCCCTCTGCCAGTGAGTAAACATTCCCTCCGCAATGGATCACGAACTTTACACTTTTCCGGATTTGTATCAAGAAGGTGACACTACAGCATTGACTGCAATTAATCTTTTTAACGCGATTGATCGTGATGGATTATTTCCAACGCAAACCGTTGATGATATTTGCAATGACGCTCCTTACGATCCAACGCAAGGGACTACCATAGAAATGTAAGTGTCTATAATTTTTTTTTATTCAATTATTCAGTGTCAGAAAGATTATATATATATATATATATATATATATATATATATGGAGGGATGTAGTATCTCGTCAAATACTTCATTTAGAAACTCGCCATTATGCTAAAATCGCATTTTTTTATGGCAATCTTTTGCATGTCTTTTTATAAATGTTATTCGGAATTACCTCTTAAATGAGCTTCTCTGAGCGGTTCGAAGATATCTTCACATAATGGGGTCTGTCTTACAGTATGTATACTCTCTATATGTTTTTATTAGAAAAGATTCAATATGAACATTATTCTTTCTCATTTAAAGTCCGATGAGGATTTGACACGTGTTATACAATCTTTTGAAGAACCTCGTGTCATGGACCTGAATACGGAGGATATACCGAACAGTCAGCCCAATGAATGTCACATCGAAATAATGTAAGTGTTTTTCGATCCTTTTAGGGGGGAAGACACACTATATTTTCATCAATTTATTAAATGAAAGGAATCAGTACAATAACCATCTTAAATTACAGAATATACAAACTAACGTTAGAAAATATATATATATATATATACACACACGAGAAAAGCATTATACTATACAACGAGTACGCACAATTGGAAAACGGCTTTTTATCTGTCTGCATACCATTTCATCGTTTCGTTGAGTGTGACGGGTCGAATAATTTTTTAAAATTTATAAATTCTTTACCACGTGACATATGCATGAGAAATGAAATGCAGTACATTCCACAAGTATTACTAAAATATCCTTTTAACCGGAATCGGTTCCATACAACTTCGGGAATATGTAACTGAGCGAGAAATTTTACAATAACAGGGTCACTCCAGGGTTGAATTCCGAGTGAATCAAAGTAGTACAGGCGGTGCCTATTTTTAAAATAGATTGCAAACCAATGAATCCCTTCATTACCGATGACATCTGTGTTCACAATAAGACTACCGCATTCTCGCGTAGTTGGCAAACTCAATGTTTCATTCTTCGCAAACACGCCGATAAATTTGGATCGTGTGACTCGTTCACTATTCATTACTCTCTGAAGTGTATTCGCATCCATTTTAAAAGTCAGTGATAACGCTCCTAAATCTGTCTACTTCTATTAGGGCTTGCGACTCAAGGTATACTAGTACACTAATAGGTGCGTCTGTAGGCTTGGTGAATTCCAACCTCACTGAGATGTTTCCGCTCTGTTGTGGACTTAAATGCGTATTTACGCTAGCAGATAAGTCAGGTGTAATGTCAAACGGATAAAGGTTAAATTGATCAATGAATTCTTTCTGCGTTACCCCATTACCGAGCTCATCACAATCACCTGCAATATGGGCAGATTACTATAGGCTCTCGCGCAAAGAGGTAACACAGCGTCTGATGAATAGTCCGTATTCAATGTTCCACCCAAAGCAATGCCATTAACGTATAGAGTTATATTTTTAAGTCCGAAATTCTCGAATTTAAAGGCACTCTTTTTATATTTTCCATTCACCGAAGCATGGTCCTGCATTCCGATTAATATCCTTTTAGGAAGATTTCCCAGGGCGATGTTTTCTATCTGCTTCGACGCCAACCTGCAGGCACCGTATATAGTTTGATTTGTACTCTGTTAATAGGGTATTTCACTGTAGCGTTTAGTAAATTTTTCTCAATTTCTAGTTGTTTTGGTGAACTTAATTTCACTCGTGTACGCGGAGGTATGTCTCCATAATGTGAACCACAACGGGTTTTGCTCCTCTTCTTGATCAGCATCCAGATTTAAGCAGATCTCAGGACTCGTGCGGGTGAGCTTTATTTTCATATCCACCCCGTTCACAAGCAACTTCTCCTGGAAAGTGAAATCTGTGTGCAGACGTCCAAAACACTCGTATATCTTCTTTTTAGAATTTTTAAATTTGTCCTTTATACTACTTTCGTCTTTAGTTTGATAATATCCCTCGGCACTTAAAAAGGTAGCCTTCGCTTCTTTGGAAAAGTTGAGGACATTTTCCAGATAGGCTCGTAGATGATAGTATCTCGTGCCTGACGATATGTTGGCCTGATTTAAATATACGTCACACTGGTTGAATATGAAGTGCAGAAAGTTTGTTTCAGGGTATGCAGCATATTTGTCATCGCAGTCCGTTCCATCAAAATGGGTTATACGTAGCTTAGCGTACATGTGCACACAGCTTGGATAAAAAAAGTAGGGGCCTGAGCTGGGTATCACGAATTCTATAGGAGCACTCGGGGAACTAATTGTGTTTAAAGGGTTAATTGTAATAAAGTCACTGTGCTCAATAGAAACTTGAGTTAGAGGCATCTCAAAAAGGGATAGCTCCGATTTACAGCATTGTTAACTACATGGGTGGATGAAGCGTGCCATGACGAGTTAGAAATAGTGCCTCCTCTCTCGACAAGTAGTAAACAAACTATGATTCATGAGATAAATGTCCTTAGCTTATATCAGTCAAAAAAGTGGTCAACCATAGGCTTTATTCGCTTACAGGACTTCCTTTTTAATATCCTTTTACGTTTAATGCTACGTGATCCCTTCTTCCGGATAGCTCTCTTCTTCTTCCCACCACCACGCATTTTTTTCTTTGCATCTTTGATGATTTCGTCCCGTGTACGTTTTAAATGTTTTTTTTAGAGCTTCTTTACGTTTAGCCCCAGCCAATATGTCTTCTGCAGTGTTAAGACCTGATTGTAACGCTTTCCTTCCGAGGTATCTGGCACCCCTCTTCAGCAAAGGAACAGCTCTACTAGTATGAATGAAAAAATGGACCCAAGTCCACTACCGCGCTGGTATCTCACCCCTCGATAGACGGTGAAAGGCTTTCTATCCATTATAACTCAGTGCGTCGAAAGTGTAGTTTCACTGTTAACTCCAGTTACCCAATGGGAAGTTTTCACCCTCAATCGTTCTTATATATATTGAGATATTGGTTATTAAATTAGTTGCGACATTCACATAATGGGGTCTGTCATACGTAATACTCAAACTCCTTCCTCTATGGTTGGGGATGTGGGCAATGCGCAGCAGGCGTGCCTGGGTATCCCCAACAAACTGGTGCTCCACTATATTACTGTAAATATAGCACATGTCTGGGGACTGAGAGCTTTCAGCAAATTTCTCCATCTTCAATTGAAACATTAAGCTGGACAAGTCACGTTGTGCCTCGTGAAATGTCTCTCTTTGGAAGGCTGCGCTATATCGGCCCTCAGCCGCAATTGTGAAAAGCTCTTTATCTCTAATATTTTTACTAAGCGTTGATTTTAACCTCAATGTGCATGCGGGCGTGTCTATGTTTACGATTTCAAAAAGTAAATCGTTTGTCAGGTACGAATTTTCAAGACTCTTGTTTAAACCCTTCACAATATCCATGGCTGTATCATAATGCCGGATTCCTAACGAAACATTTATGCTATAGAACCGTCCCTCACCGCACAGGGTTGAGCGTACAGTATTGTCTAAAATTATGCCTATTTTTTCGCATTCATCGTTGCTTCTAAGGATCAGAAATATGACCTGTGCTTTTTCAAGAGTTAAAAATTTGGTGGTTAACTGGAGTTCACATATCCCCACCTCATACGAATCACGACCCAATTCAATGCGTCCATGGAGCTCTGTTACAAAGTTTGTTAGTGTGTTGTTAGGGTGTGCAGACGGACGAGGAGGACGGGAGTGTGACGTAGAAATGGTTAGGAGCCATGTTGTATACTATTTAAGCTTCATTATTGCATCAGCTTTTATATAGGTGTTGAAGCTTTCTGGGTACCCTAGCCATTTCACCAGGTACATTTTTCTCTTCCCTGAACCTTTGCTTCCTAAAATTTTCTCAATTTTAAACACATTTTTTCCTAAATTAAATGCCACTTTCTGCAACTCCTCGCGGTAAAAGCCTCCTGAGATTTCTTCCCCATACAAATCTTCAAAGTAATACATCATTATCTCACCTTTAGGTCTCATAGCCCTAACTTTAAAAATCTCACATGTCCATCCTTGCTCAAAACCCTTTGCGAATTTATTTCCTGAACGCGACAGCCTTACATAATCATTGATTTTGAAACGCGCAGAGTGTGGTGGTGTTGGTGATCCATCTCTTCTCGAAAGCTTACCTCTTTCTAAAACTTCGTTAGGTGTTGTCCCAATCGTGCGATGGTGTGAGTGGTTGTAGGATGATGCCAATGATTCCAGAATGTCTAGAAATCTGTATGTGTTTTTATGTGTAAAATAACGCTGCATGCGTTCCTTTATGGTACGTTGAACTCTTTCAGCTAAAGAAGCCTTATGTATAAAATTGGTTGTGTAATAGCTGATATTAAACTCTGTCAACATGGTCTGAAAAGCACGGCCTATAAATTACTTCCCCATATCCGTACAAAAATAGCCAGGAACCCTGTTTTCATTAAACATTAGCGTTTTGGTGGTTTTAGCAACTGTTTCAGGTGATTTATTTTTCAGAGGAACTAGCCACAGATATATAGAGAATACATCTATTATGAATAGAATGTAACGGTAACCATCGTTATACACAGAATATCTTTGCATGTCTGTTAAATCTGCTTGCCAAAATATCATAGAATCAATCGAAGCAGCCGTTGTCTTGGCTGTTTTAAATCTTTTTCTCACCGGCTTATGAAGCGTATAAGCGTCCTGCTCCCGCAAAAATCTCTCAACATCTTTTTTTCCTACTCCGTAAACACATCTGTATAGTCTATCTACGCCGCCGTAGTAGGCTGGGTTAGAAATGTCATAATAACGTCTTCTTAATACGTTAGCCATTTGCGTATTTTAGAGGCACGTGGGTAGGGTTGACGGTTGTTTATCCTCTTCTTTCTCCTCTTCAAAGATGCTACCGCCGGGGGTGACAGTGTCTTCAATTGTGTCACGTGAGTTGCATGTTCCAAGTCTTTTAACATGTTCAGATTTCCTATCAACGTTTTGGGGACATTTATTTGCTGTAGTCTTGCTTTAATATGCTTCCATCCTGATGGTGAGGGCCTATCCCACTTTCTCACCAGATCATGGACAATGTCTACGATATTCGACCCCTGTACCTTTGATCCTTCCACAGTGATCTCACCTGTATCGGTCCATTGTATGGCTGGGTCCTCATTCAATAGATTTTAAAGACTTAAACCTTTATTCCTCAATGTATGTGGGAGGGTGCTTTTTAATACATGCTCGATATGTTGTGTGGCCGACCCCTTAATCTTTGGTTGGTCAGCTGTATCGTCGGGTACAGGTCCTATGTCATCATGTCCATCGTTCCCCGTGCTGTGCCTAATAACCACAAGAATCTCTGTCGGGTTCTTATAATTTTCGTACTCGTGAAAAAATTTCTGCAGAGCTTTTTGGTATAAGATTCTTTTCTCATCAGGTGGTTTTTCACTGTTTAATAGGGCTAGCAATTCGCTTTCCATTCTTTTAAGTCTGCTTTTACGGGGATCTAGATCCGTGTCTGGATTCCTTTGCAGTGAAGCGTACACCTCGTGTGGAATCACTACCACTTTCTTCATTATATTAATGTAGTCAGTAAAGGACCCAAAACTGAAAATAAGATGGGGAGAAATGACCCTCCTGTTTGTATAATAATTCGTTTTTTCTTAGCTACAGTTTGACTTTTACGAGCGAGTGACGCATTATGTTCTTGTAACAGCGTAGGCGAGCCTTCTGAGGTGGTTTCATTGATACATTGCAATTTATAACGTTAAGACAGATTTCACAGATGCATTTTAAATATCGGAGTCGATATTTTTAATAAACATCTGCTGCATTGCCCAGGGCAGTCGATGATAGATTTTTATTAATTCACGGTATTTCTTTAGTATCTTTGTCATTCTCGAATATACACCGTTTCAGGCTCGTTTGGAAATATATTCGTTCTTAGAAGCACCCTAAACGTGTTTCGCGGATGAAGGTCGCAAAGCAAATATCCGTAACGCGTACTTGTCGCTTCTTTATAAACTTCCAAAAACTCCTTACGCTGATTCGGGAACATTTGATTGGCTAATACCCCAATTTGTGATGCATCTCTACGTTGCGCGAATAAGACTAGATATTGTGTATTTTGCGACACGTCGCGCGTGTATCTATTTTTGAAAAATAGATTCTGATTGATGAAGAACAAGCTCATGTTAAGATGATGGGAGAATACTTTAAATGTCTCGGCAAACGTTTTATCCATCTCCAACATGAGATCGTCAATTACAATGACTGTATGTTCATTTCCCTTTAACGAATTAACGTCATATACACCTTTGTGGAACAAAATATCATCTTGGTACTCGTTGAACACTGATTGATTCGTCGAATACCATATAACTTTATGCACAAATTTTGAGAACATCTCTTCCTTTTCTTTAATGATTTTAAGCATAAACACAGTTTTACCACATCCTGTAGGTCCAGATATAATACATGTGGATGAGCTCGTGAACCTGAATTTTTCTACAGAGTCCATTTCTAACACGTCACACTCTTAAGTGGGTCATTTACAAAATATTATAAATTTTGAGTGCTGCTCCTTATATTTTGTTTTGTTCTTCCACAGAACCGTGAATGACGATGAGGTGCAGCACCCTATCATCGACATTACGGATGACCCCGACGACAGTGTAGTTGTGATCACAGAATCCTTCCCCGCCGACGAATCCTCACCAGCGATACCTGTAACACACGACAATTCAAAGCGGAGACATGATGAAGAGCCCCCCACGCAGGGCCGGCTCTAGGTTTGTCAGCGCCCCGGGCAAATTGAATTTCAGCACCCTTAAAACTTTTTTCCATTTTAATAATTTTTTCATAATGCTAAAAAAATTACAAATATAAGAATAAAGAATTTATTACAGATAAATGAAAAAAAATCAAACGCAACAACAGACATTCAAATTCGTACATTATCCTAACTAAAATATTTTTTCCTCGACTTTAGATTTGCAAATTTTTTCGTATTTATATTTCTGACAAAGTAATTTTTCTATTGACAGAATTGCTAAAGAATTTAAGCTATTGGCTAATATAATGTTATAATCCCTGAAAATTTTACTCCACATCAGGAAATTTTCACATTTGACTTTTATTTCATTTTATTTTATTTATTTATTTTTAGATTTTTCGCTTTGTATTTGGAAGATCCCAAACACATGACGTGGCGCCCCTTAGCACGTGGCGCCCCGGGCAACTGCCTGAGTTGCCGGTACCTTGAGCCGGCCCTGCCCCCACGCCAGGTATAAAACGTGCTAGGATTGCGCCGGTTGTTAGACCACCAGTAGTAGAGCCCCAACCCTCTACGTCTTACGGCGCAATCCCCACAAAAGTAACTTCCTCAAATAAAAATATACCCCCTTACTCCTGTTCAAGCCCTTGTACATCCCCCGCAGCAGCTTCTCGCTCTGTTGAGGATGGCATAACATTCTAGTTGGTGCGTACCGTTGCCCCCACCCCAGTCTTGACTAGAAATCGGCATATAGTCAGGGTCGATCCTAGATCCGTGTATAGCAATGGTGTTGAGTATGGACAACGGCGCCTAGTTGAGCGTATTGTAGAGCTTGCCCTTCAGAACCGCGACGAACCTGAAGTCAGGATGATGCTGTCTTTTGGATTCGGGTCAAATGACTGAGATGTAGATGATTTTTGGGTAGTAATTCCCTTCAGACGTTTGGCAGCTGAAGATATAGAGTATATATTAGGCCGTATAATGCAGGCCTCTCAAAGTAGTATAGCCTTCAATATGGACAACTTCACGGTAAATATTGACCGTGTATACCGTGTTGCGGGTCATAGCGCCACACCTTATACTCTTAACTTCAATTCTCAGGCTATTTTTAGACGGCATATAAACGTCGATCGTGGTTGCGGCTTTATAGCAGTGGTCTTAGCACGTATGTTTACTGTACTAAATACACGGGTCAAAAACATTTGGTTGCCTACGGTAGTGGAGCGTGCCCGTAAACTAGCTGTAGACTGTGAACTTGAATTTGACTGTATGGGTCCTGAAGAGCTGAGAAGGGTAGAACAGGAAATGAATGTTCGTATAGTTGTATTTGGAATGGATGATCGTCGTAGGACTGTGTATGTTTTTAAAAGCAGTGTGAGAGATCGTACAAGACCCCTACTTATTTTAGGACTGTCAGGGACAACGTATCTCCCCATCCGTAATATAAGGGACCTTTACGCGAGTTATGATAAAAGTCGAAAATATGGGCGACATCATGATTTGTGTAAGGGATGTATCGAGTTTGCGGATGATATAGTGAAACATTGTAAAGATTGCCACATGGTATGTGAGCAGTGTAAAAGCTCCAAATGTGAAAGCCGTGTAGTTGAAGCTGAGAAGAGAGTGTGTGTGTGTAGACGCACATTTTTCAATAATAACTGTTTTGAGCTCCATAAATCAATTGGCACGTGCAGGAAAATGAGAATCTGTGAATGTGGTATGTTTCATGATGGATAATTGGGGAAATTTCAAGCATAAATGTATGAAATTCACTGTCCTACATGCCATGAGAAATATAAGGCGGATGGAGTAAAGCATGTGTTATATGAAAGATGCTAAGCCTAAAAACAACCCTTGTATAACTGTGTACTACGATATAGAAACATACACGAACGCTGAAACCAAAGAGGTTATTCCACATTTACTTGTAAGCCAGACTATCTGTGATGAGTGTATGGAGATCGAGTGTGATGAGTGTCACAAATGCGGTAAACGTACAAACGTTTTTAAAACGAGTGCCTACGATAGCCCTGTGAAACTCTTTGTGTCCTATATTGTCAAGTAGCGGACAAGTTCAAAAAAATGACTGTGTATATTCTCGCCCATAACGGGGCAAAATTTGACACAGTTCCTTTATAAGGAGTTGCTTGAGCACGAGTCATCTGAGATATTTACAGGTGATCCCTTGAAAAGAGGCAACAAATAATACAGATGCATAAGAGGTAATGTACAGTTTAAAGACACTTTATTATTCACACCTTGTAAATTAGCAAAGCTACCCAAGGTGATGGGCGTAGCCTGAAGTTTCAAAAGGATATTTCCCTTACACATTCCTCACTAGCGAAACTTTAAATTACGTAGGCTACCTCCACCCAAACATTACTTTAACTATGAATGTATGAGTACAGATGAACGTGAAGATTTTAACCAATACAACAGTTTTAATGAATCTAGTCCTTATAATATAGCTGATGAATGTGAGCGTTATTGCGTGAATGATGTGCGCGTGCTTAGAGTATGTTTCCAGGCCTTTAGAAGGATGTACATAGGCCGTTTCAAATGCGATCCGTTGCAAGTCGCAACCACCATCGCCTCATTATGTTTTACGTGTTCAAGAATAACTTCATGCCTAAAGACACCTTAGCCATTATTCACAGAAACAATCCCCGCAGTTATGGCACAAGGCTATTTACTGGCTCATACACCTACAGCAGCAGACAGGTGTATACATAAAGCATGCCCGCAACACGGGTGAAGTACCCATTAAGGTTAATGGTCGTGTTTTTTGGGTTGATGGACTAAGTGAAAACCGTGCCACTGGTGAGAAGACTGTGTACTCCTTTAACGGTTGCTGGTGGCACGGATGCCCCGTCCTGAGTGTGGAATCGCAGGAGATATCCACGGTAGATCTCCTGCCGACTGTCTTGCGTGGACCCGCACCCGCGATCAACTTATAGGATCCCAGTTCACTCACAAAGTCTTGTGGGAACATGAGTATGATGCACGGATAGGCAGACGGACAGTACCGTGAAGAAATAAACACGATCAAGCGTTCAATGGTGCTGGATCCTCTCAAATGCGGTGATAGCTTGTTCGGAGGGCGTACAAATCCCTTCAAGCTATACTTTCCGCCTACGGAGGGTGTGAAACTCCATTACTACGACTTCTGTTCTTTATACCCCTACGTGATGAAGAACAATCCGTACCCCGTAGGTGCGCCTGAGAAACTGGTGGGACCTGACCTACCTCCATCGACGAGTTCTCAAGAAATTTGAACGGGTACTATTTCGGCCTTTCTTTCGTAGACGTACTCCCCCTCGCATTTATGGATGCCGATCTTACCCGTCGTTATCGATCACAAGCTCATGTTTCCCTTGTGCGTGAAGTGCGCAGAAGAGAACAATGGTGATTGTGACCTACATACCCCACCAGCGTAAGATTAGAGGTGTATATACAAGTCCAGAGCTGGATCTAGCTGTTCGCCATGGCTACAGCATATTGAAGATACATGAGGTGTGGAGGTTTCAGAAGCTACCCAACCTTTTCACACCATATATAAACGCTTTTTTGAAAGATAAGGTCGAAGCATCAGGGTATCCGCGAGGAGTTGATACCGAAGATGAAAATCGGCCTATATTCAACGTTACCGTGACCGTGAAGGTATACAGCTTGACCGATCCCAAATTGTAAAGAACCCTGGCAAGCGTTTTAGTGCAAAGTTGTGTCTAAACAGTCTTTGGGGAAAATTTGCACAGAATACCGGCAAAGGGAACGTTCATTTGGCACAAAGTTATAGTGAAGTCTGGGATTATGCCAATGCTCCCGATAAAGAGGTCATGGAGATCATGAATGTAGGTAATACTTACATAATAAAGTACAACAATACCGAATTGGCCACAGATACCTCACGGGTTACAAACATACCTGTAGCCAGCTTCACAACGGCCTACGCCCACATAAACTTTGGGGTTATTGCATTCTCTTGGGCGGAGGGTATTGTACGCTGATACAGATAGTGTGATATTCACAGAGAGGGAGGGTGAATACATGCCTCCTATTGGTGAATTCCTCGGTGAGTTGACTGATGAGATCAAGGATGAGTATGGAGACACCGCATACGCCGTCTCTTTTGTCTCACAGGACCAAAAACTTATGGGGTACGGGTGAGTGGGTGAGGATATGAAATATATCGTGAAGTCAAAGGGTTCACGTTCAACCATGCGAATCGGCGGGTCGTTAACTTTGAATCGTTGAAGGATCTAGTGTGTTTGGATGATGATGATGAGAGCGATCGGCCCCCCAACTACTGTAGGCCCCATAATTTTCGGGCGCAGAAGCTGGGGGGCGTGAAGGAACTTGGGGTACAAAGGTGTGCCGTAACACTTATAGAACGTTACCAGTTACCTGGTACCTATGATCCGTACCCTTTGGATACCATAACCTTGATGTGTCTATTGTTAACTTATTTATCACACATATTTGTAAATATATGTCTGAATATAATCTTTGATGTGTCTATTGTTAACTTTATTTATTACACGTATTTGTAAATATATTACTTGAATATTTCGTTTATTAAATAAATCGTGTTTCATTAGCGTTTCACTTTCCCTTTGTGTGTGTGTGTGCACAGGTACGATTCTAAGCTCCGCCCACTGTAAGACCAGCACGTGAGTCATGCTACTACCTGGGCTTCCCTGCGCGGTCAGTTGTTTGCAGTAAGCCCTGGGTATCAGACGTGTCTTCTCCGCGTAGACAAAAGTAATGGCTACCTTTAATATTGCTTGTTCAACGTTTATGAATGTATTCTGCAAAGTGTCAAGATGTGGTGGATACTGAAAAACTCCCTATTCCCCACTCCTTTTCCCCTTTTAAGACTACATTGAATCGTGCGAAGGAGCAAGATGTACAATAACTCTATGGCTATTCTGGTGGTAGCATTGTAGGCTTTCGTAGCACAGACGATGTATTGAAGTATGTTTAGACCTAAGATTTATAAAGGCTCACATATACCGTGAAGTGAAAGAACCGCGTGCAGAAGAGAAGCACGGATATGGATAGTGAGTCTTATTGATGGGTGGTGTGACAAGCGATATTATGTCATGTTACACCATACCGAGTACTCGTACCTGCGACTGAGAATGTAAATCTCATCATCATGGGAGATCTTAAGTATTTTTATTACTATATTAATGTATATCTGATGATTTGTAGTGAGGGTGTGGCTAATGCCCTGCGTGAGTTTTTAACAGACTTTAGAGACGAGTATCGCTTGTTAACAAAAGAAAAATATGGGCATATTTTCCTCTCAAATAGTGCGCCGGAGTGTGAAAACGTTTTAGTTTGTGGAAATGGTGTTGGTAACAATAAACCGTTATAAAATGTGTTTTGTTCGTGAAAATTACCCTGAGGAAATTCCTGGTGCGTATTCAGGGAAGTGGGAGTGATAAAACATTAAAACCGAATTAACTCTTGTATCGGAAAATTTCTCAAAACCCTGCCCAATATAATGGGTACAACGATTCATGTTGGATCAGCGCCGTACACGTTTCATTAGATTATGGTGTGACTCGCTCCTCCCGTCGAACCGTCGCGTTGCATGTGCCCCATAGTATCTCGAATACGATGGAACTTCCTTTGAGCAGCATTCTCAACGCCATGTACGATGTGTCCGTGACGAGTCGTTGCGCGTGTTCAGACGTAATCCGTATCGTTACTATGTACTGGAAACGGATTGTACAAACAACAACGAATGTTTTTATTTAAGTGTCGAGAGATGAATAGAATCTTCGTGATAGTTGAGAAGTGGAGTGAAGATCGTTATATAATTCCTACAGGTGTAGGTACGAGAGAGAGTAGATTAGTGACACCCCCTCATACGCCGTTTGTATGTACGTTGTGTATATAACGATCGGCCATGCATTGATATACGGTTGATGTGGAAGAATGCTTCTGATAATAACGATCTTGTTCCTACGCGAAACCGTTTCATCCTCGACAGAATGCTTGAAATCGTCGGATTCCGCAAGCTGAAGCCTATATTAGACGCACGTGTTACGGATATGCTTTATTTTGATACAGTACCTGAATAAGCATACACCGCTCTGCTCGATGGGTTTTACCGAGTGTAGGGTTTGAACAGGTGAGAATGGTCTTGAACTGGAGGATTATTTAAAAAGTTTAAAAAGTTTAGACGCTTTGAAATATCATGAACTTTGGTACAAAACAATTGATCAGTACAGGGCTGAGCTCACCTACACCGTTCACCCTGAAGAACTATTTCTTTATATAACGAGCAGCTGTCGTAACGACTTAGATTATTTCAATTGCTGCTATGTTGAGTGAAGAAAAGTTCACGATTGAAACGCTCGCGTCGCACAGTGCCACAAATGGGTTAAAAAACGGTCAAAAACCAAAAATAAAAATTTAAGTAAATTCTATTAAAACCATTTCCACGTCAAAATAAAACACTTCTACTTACTGATTTAAGTATTTGAAATTTTATTCTCTTACATTAAGGCAAGAAAAATCTACGAAATAATATACATTGTCTTAAAATATCTTGGAGGGGACAAACAACTTACTTGAAGTTACTATATCACAAAAAATTGTCTGTAGTTTCATGTTCTGCTTAGTTCTATTGAAAGAATAAACAGTTTAGAACATTTTCATGCATATTTTTTTATTGAAAACTAAAAAGATAGCATTAATTAAAAAAACTAAACAATTTAATCTGTAATTTAATATTGCCAATCTAGAAAATGTGTAAAATTAGCAAAACCAAAAATGGGGGATTTTGGGGA
Organism: Bathynomus jamesi; assembly: GCA_023014485.1. NCBI lineage: Eukaryota > Metazoa > Arthropoda > Malacostraca > Isopoda > Cirolanidae > Bathynomus > Bathynomus jamesi. Next base: position 304,962 of record JAJOZX010000006.1, on the reverse strand, counting down.
ATGTAATTTTTGTGTTAAACATTAATACAACCTTTATGTAAATCAAAGAAACAAAACTCTTTTGCGACTATTTGCGACTTTGCGTGTTAGAACATGTTTTTCATGTATTAACTAACTAAGTCTGCAAGAAGAGTGATGCGTGATATGTTCTAAATATGAAGTTTTTGTAATTTTGTTTACACTATTTGCACTTTTTTTCATATCAGTTGTCACACTTATTTTGGGGGAATTAATTTCATAAACTTTAAGAGGTATTACGATGTTTTTTATTTACCCCTTCTGATATAGTGGCAGGTTATCAAATAATGTTTTAAACAATAGATGTGTATAGTGATTAAAATGAAACCATACTTATTTTAGTATGTCACTTGACAAAATCTGCAAAACATAGGCCTAATTAACACTTATCTGTTTAGTATATTTTTAGTAATTTGAGAAACTTAAGAAACTACAGTAGGTCATAACCTATTGATTTGGAATATTATTATTATTTATAGAAAAATCACTCAATATGTCACCATTACATATATACAAAAGGTACTAAACATAATTTTTTATTAAAATAAATCATAATTAAACAATTCAACTACATAAAACTAAGTACAATTGAAAAAAATATTTTTGGCCGTTTTTTAACCCATTTGTGGCACTGTGCGTCGGTAGAAATAAACCCTCGATTGGAAAGGCGTGTTTATAAACTTGTGTTTAATAATGTGGCTAACGATGAACTCTTTGTGCGTGCTTCTGATTGTATTCTAGACGTATTTAAAGATAACTTACCAACCGGTTGTAAAGTGGGAACAAAAATAGTACCTGAACGAAATGAAGGCCCTTCATATCGAGTACGGGTTTCTCTATACTTTAAGCGGTGAAATAGTATTATTCCGCGTAGACTGCGTAATGCAGAGTAATAACGATGTAAATGTAGACTCGGTTACGTGTGAGTTTAGTGTATTGAAAAAAAAGTGAGTGTATTTATATATTTAACATATATATTTAACGGTTATACGTTTTGTAGTTCTTATTTTTATTTTGCGCAGTAGAAGATAAAGTGTATGTATTTATTTATTTAACATAATTGAGTGTATATATTTCTGTTATATTGATGGTTATATTATTTCTTATTTTTTATTTTTGTTTTTTGATCATTCCAATGTATATTTATTTTCTATATATTTCCATAATATAATTGTGTGTATATATATATATATATATATATATATATATATATTTATATATATATATTTCTCCTGTACTGTTATATTGACGGATATATTTTTTGATTATATGCATATTCCTCGTTCATATTTCTTAAACTATTATTATTTTTAATTGATCATTCAAATGTATATTTATTTTCTATATATTTATAATAAACAGAATGATGTAATGTTGTTTTATTTAATTCTTTTGGTTGTAAACAATTATACCAAATGGCTGGTTACGCCTTCTAAACGTACTAGCGGAATTCTAAGCCAACTTTTAAGAATTGATTAAATAAATGGTACAATCTGACAACCTAATAATGTATACCTGAACAATTAAAATAAAAAGTGGTACCTGACAACTTAACTTGAACAAGCCATTTACGCCTTCTAAGCCAACTGGCTGATTAGGAGTCTATAAGACAACGGCCACTCGGCTGAAGTCTTAGTGTGCACTTGGCTCCTGCCAAGTGAACACCTCTCTTGCTTTCCTTCTCCTGTCTTTCTCTTTGGGGATAACGCCGCCTCCAAGTTTCATGACCACTTGTTGCACCTGCAACATACCCATCCCCTTTTGCAACATACCCCCACCCCTTTGCAACATTGTCCATTATCTCTTGCAACATTCTTGCACTCGTCCATTTTGCGCCCATACTACTGTCCCGATGAAGCGAAGTGGCTTTGTGTGTGCCGGCTGTCGGATTCCTATATTTGTCAGCTGATTTTATATTTGCTGGATGGTATTTAGCAGCTGAATTGTGTTGGCTACGTCTAAAAAATTGGTAGCCCTCTTTGATGTTCGTGTTTCCTGTTCACCTGTTGCGTTCCTTTGAGGGTGGTGGTAACAATATTTTTGTCCGTATTTGCACCTCCCATATCTTGCATAGGTGTTGCAGACAGTAATGTGGTGGAACTTGCACTTTTTTCAAATTTGCAATATCCTCTTGTATAATGTGTGTTACATAATGTGGGATGTGCATAGATATACTTCCCATCCCGATATCTGCAGTACCCTTTTGCGTAGTATTTACAAAAGGAATTTTCTACGCTTCTACTTTTTGTTATCTGGTTATCTTCTATGTGCTTAGTTTTGATATTATTATTATTATTTTTCTTTGGCTGTTTATTTCCTACGATTTTATTTTTTTTATCTTTTTATCATTTTGTTCGCTAGGCAGTTTTACTACCTCGCAACTTTCACCTCTCTCTTTTCTTTCATCTATGTCTTCATTCTGTATTATATTGTTATTTCTTATTATATTGCTATTCGTTATTTCGTCTTCTCTCTCATCCACCCGAATTTTCATTCGGACATTTCCAGACTCTTGTTTCCCCATTTTTCCATCCTTTTTTGTGACATTCGAATTTGCTTTCTCCATTTCTTTAAATACCGCAAACGAGTTTACAGTCTGTGTACATGTGTCACACAGAAATTTGATTCATACAATCTGTTTCGCGCTCGAGACTAGAAATATTCTTTTATCATCCCAATTCATGCAGGTAAAGTAGCTGAGTTTGATTTTAAGCAGCACTCTTTCATATGTTGTGACTATTGCAAACCTCGTGATTCAGAAAACCCATCGAGGTGGAAAACTGTCAGTAAATGCAGTACAGCTGATCGACCTAGCCAAAAATCATTCAAAGATACTCTTCTTGACAAGTGCAATGAAAGGGGAGATTGACTCGCAGACGAGGTTAGAATCAGACTTGTAGGTGCTCCAGCAGACCTTCATGCAGCTGATGGTCAGTAACATCAGGTTTGCTACACAAAATTCATGACTGGAAAAGATATACATACCATTCCAGAAAGTTCAACGAGTTCAAATATACATGTATATGAAGGCATCAACACTGTAGCAAATATCATGAGGAAAGACAGAAAACGTGTGTGGACATCTGTTGAACTCCATGACATTGACAGTGACCTTACTGTAAGCCGGCTGAATCTGCTCTGTGAAGGCGCCAGTTTATCTTGCAATAAAACTTCACCATAAATTTGGCTCCAAAGATATGATATCCTTGTTGAATGAATATGAGTACATAGCAACTTATGATGAAGTACTGAGATTTAGATCATCTGCTGCAAAATATGTTGGAGAAAATGATCTTACAGCAAGGGGACTCTGTAAAAGTTCGACATTCATATCATCCTGGTGTGATAATTGTGATCTGCATGTGACAACTCCAAGTGGCAATCGTGAAACACATGCGATGGCTATACAATTAACACAGCCACGAGACACAACTGACAGTCGGCAAGATGAGCATCAAGTGATTCCTCGGTTATCTAAAACAGCACTTTCAACATTAAAACTAAGCGCACTTTCTGCCGTGACACTTGAACACTACAAGGGAAAAAGAAACCGATTCCTCCATCAAGAACATCAAACTGTAATCGTTTCATCAATGTTACTAATTTGCAAAATAACCTTTCTGTGGCTTTAACATCGGATGTAGAGTGGCTTTGCTCGATTATAAATAACACTGATGACAATGCTTGTGACTGGTCTGGTTGCATGACTCACAAAGCAAGAGAAAAGAGTATTTCTGTCAAAGGACACGGTATATATTTGGACCTTTGATTGATAGTACACCAAGCCATCCCAACACTGTACTGATAACCTTCTCCTTTGTTGAAAAGTTCACAAGAAATTATGGGCAACAACACATTGTCATAGTTGTTGACATGCAGTTGTTTCAGGTCATAATGCAAGTCAAATGGTCTGATCCCAAACAGTGGAGCCATCTAATCCCAAGAACAGGAGGTATGCATACACTAATGTCGTTCATTGGATGCACTGGGACACTTATGATACGATCCGGTTTAGAGCAAATCCTCAGTGCAGCCTTTGGTGGTATAGCGAGTATTTTAAATGGAAAGGCATGGCCTAGGGCCGTTCGAGCTTTTAGAATGGTTGTAACTGGACTATTACATGATGCAGTGCTGTCTGGAACAAACTCACCTGACGCTTGGAGAGATTTCTGGATGCTGCATCCCAAAGCCCGACAGAAAAGTTGTGGGTAGACTGCTTTAGATTGCCAATTGTGATCATTTTGCTATTCATCCGATCAGAGATGGAGGGGAACTGGATACTGCACTATACAGCATGGAACAAATGATTGAATACTTTTTTGCTGCTGGCCACTCGCAGTACGCTAGATACATAACGTGGCACTGCTTTGATATGAGACATGCTTTACCTGACGAAGTGGAAAAGATGGTCCTAGATGGGGCTCACGTTTACAGGCACAGAGAGGGTGTTTGGAACTCTGGCTTTACTGACCAGTTCGGAGAACAAACATATATCAAATGTGGAAAAGCAAAGGGAGGGCTTGTTGGGCTAACCCTCTCACCTCACTAAGTCGCCAGGTGGATTATATCTAATAATGTATGCAACAACGTTTCTTTATTGATGGACCAGATCTTTGATGCAGGTGATGAGGAATATGATGCTGAACACGACATTCACAAAGAAGAAGGTCGCAACAGACAGAAACTGGACTCACAGGAGAAGAAAAAATATACAAAGAGCTTCAGTTGCATATAAATCCCTTGCAAACAGTCAACTGAACTTGTCAACATTTGCAATCAAAGTTTAAGGATGGTCTCCCTGAAGGGTTTCACAAGCCTCTGCATAAAGAGGTTTTCACAATGGAATGCATGAAAAAAAGTGTTCGTGTTGGAGATTCTTCTACCGTTTATGACATGGAAAAACTTTTTGGACGACTTCTAGTCTTGTCGCAAAAGAGAGAGTTGAATTTACGAGAAGTTTTTAAGTACCAACTTGCTCCTGTGCCATCAGCCCTTTTCGATGTGTTTGGCAAAATGCGCACGTCCACCAAAGCTGTTCTAGTGACGAAACTTGGGATTGTTACAAACAATTAGCTTGATGCTGGTGTTTTCTTTGTTGATGGGAACGAAATGTTATACCATATCACATGACCAAAGACTGGACAAGCAAGGCAATTGGCAGTTAACTTCAACAGAGCCGTACAGGGAGATTCCAAAGTAGTCATTGTTTTATTTGACAAGTATGAAAAATCATCAATAAAGAACTATGAAAGAAACCGACGCACAGTGCCACAAATGGGTTAAAAAACGGCCAAAAATATTTTTTTCAATTGTACTTAGTTTTATGTAGTTGAATTGTTTAATTATGATTTATTTTAATAAAAAATTATGTTTAGTACCTTTTGTATATATGTAATGGTGACATATTGAGTGATTTTTCTATAAATAATAATAATATTCCAAATCAATAGGTTATGACCTACTGTAGTTTCTTAAGTTTCTCAAATTACTAAAAATATACTAAACAGATAAGTGTTAATTAGGCCTATGTTTTGCAGATTTTGTCAAGTGACATACTAAAATAAGTATGGTTTCATTTTAATCACTATACACATCTATTGTTTAAAACATTATTTGATAACCTGCCACTATATCAGAAGGGGTAAATAAAAAACATCGTAATACCTCTTAAAGTTTATGAAATTAATTCCCCCAAAATAAGTGTGACAACTGATATGAAAAAAAGTGCAAATAGTGTAAACAAAATTACAAAAACTTCATATTTAGAACATATCACGCATCACTCTTCTTGCAGACTTAGTTAGTTAATACATGAAAAACATGTTCTAACACGCAAAGTCGCAAATAGTCGCAAAAGAGTTTTGTTTCTTTGATTTACATAAAGGTTGTATTAATGTTTAACACAAAAATTACATTCCCCAAAATCCCCCATTTTTGTTTTGCTAATTTTACACATTTTCTAGATTGGCAATATTAAATTACAGATTAAATTGTTTAGTTTTTTTAATTAATGCTATCTTTTTAGTTTTCAATAAAAAAATATGCATGAAAATGTTCTAAACTGTTTATTCTTTCAATAGAACTAAGCAGAACATGAAACTACAGACAATTTTTTGTGATATAGTAACTTCAAGTAAGTTGTTAGAACAAACATATTTTGTCCCCTCCAAGATATTTTAAGACAATGTATATTATTTCGTAGATTTTTCTTGCCTTAATGTAAGAGAATAAAATTTCAAATACTTAAATCAGTAAGTAGAAGTGTTTTATTTTGACGTGGAAATGGTTTTAATAGAATTTACTTAAATTTTTATTTTTGGTTTTTGACCGTTTTTTAACCCATTTGTGGCACTGTGCGACGTGCTGGTGATAAACTGTACCCAAACCACAATCTCACACTGGACACTGAATTGCCGCCAAGAGACATCATCATGAAAAACAATCACAACAAGCAGCAGATAATCAAGCTGTTGTGTGATTCAAACACTTCAACAACATTCCACATGATTGGACAAGACAATGGCTCTTTGGTCATGAGGAGGCCGATATCAACATCATCAATTATCTAAACATGAAGTTCAGTCTTGGTGGTGTACATGTAGTTCAAGTTTTATCGGATGAAACTGATATATTTTTGCTCCTGGTATATTACTGTTGGAGGTGGGATCTGAACAACAGAAATGTCAGTATACACATGAAGAAGGCCGATGGCACTGCTATTGATATCAATGCATCTTCTTCATAGCTTGGCCAACGATGCAATGATATCCTTGCAGTGCACGCCTTAACATGCTGTGACACGACAAGTTATCCATATGGTAAAGGAAAGTTCTCTGGAGTAAAATCGCTTCCAAAAGTCAACCTCCAGTCCATTGGAAATAAGGAAAGCACAGTAGCTGAGGTAATTACTGCTGGAATGCACTTCTTTTCTCTTCTGTATGGATCGAAGAATGGAGTCGTCACTATGGATGAACTGCGTTACAAAATATTCTCCAGCAGATCTGACACTCCCAAGATTAAGACCTTACCTCCAACAGAAAGACCATTACAACAGCATATTCTTCGTGCTCATTTGTAGGTCATGCTGTGGAAATCGGCAGAATGCCAGGATCCATCAACACTAAATATTCAGGATTATGGGTGACAGGTGGTGAACAACAATCCAGAACCAAAGTTTGATGTCTCTCAGATGGCCCCCTCCAGAACTACTTAAAGTTGTAGCTTGTGGATGTGGGGCAGAAAATGCCTGTTCACGTAACTCATGTTCTTGCAAGGAAGCTAGTCTTTCTTGTACCACCTACTGCAAATGGGGGTTGTAATGACTGATGATGCGAAATTTGAAACACAAAATAAAATAGCAGTAAACAGAGCAAAGAAAATAACTGTGCAGATACTAATAACCTTTAAACGAGGGGATAGGAATATAATTATTCCTCTACTGAAAACACTGATCATACCCAAATTGGAATACTGCTCGGTCCAAACATGCCCATATAAAAAAGAAGACACTAGATAACTAGAAGGCATTCAGAGAAGCCTCACAGCCAAGATCAATGGGTGCAAAGAACTAAACTACTGGAAAAAGTTACGCGAATTAAACCTATATTCACTGGGAAGGAGAAGAAAGAGATACCCCATTATTTACACTTGGAGAAAATAATGGAGAAACTTGTCCCTAATCTTACTCTGAACCCTGTTACTCCCCAAACAACAGTGGAAAGTAGAAAAGGAAGACTGTGTCGTGTTTTCAAATTAAAGGCTGAACAGGGAACATCCTTAACCGTGAAAGAAAATAGTTTTGTTGTGAGAGGACCAAGACTGCTTAATCAGCTGCCCAAACACTTAAGGAACACGAGTGATGTTGCGCGGTGGACATCTTCAAAAGAACATTAGACGCCTGGCTCAGAACAATCCTGGATGAGCCGGGCGTACCTCGGTATGTGAGGTGGAGAGTACAAGAAACCAACTCACTACTTCACCAGGCCAACTCGAGAGGAGGGGCGACAAGCTTGACTTTCGTGAAATGAGGAATCATCGCACGGAACATTTGTAAGATTGAAAGGTGTATATATATATATATTATATATATATATATATATGGTGATTTTGTAAACATGCATAGTAGCCTGTTGACGGTAGGCCCACTATAATAAAGTGATTAAGTTAAAATGAAATATTTACGGGGTCACCAATTTAGTCTTTCGACTAAATAAATAATATTTAATAAAGAGGACAGAAGTGACTTTGTATTTTCAGTTTAATTGGAAAAATAAATGAATTGTTTGCTTACAGTAATTAACAATTATTTATACAGAAATCGAGCAATATAGAAAAAGAAGTGATTAGTGGAGTGCCGCAAGGCACAGTACTAGGACCAATTCTATTCATTATAATGCTAAACAATATAAACTGTAACCTAGGAAGCTCTCTCCTGTCATTCGCAGATGATACCAGAATACTAAGACCAATTACAGAAAAAGAAGACTGTGTAGAGCTACAAAAAGATCTACAAACTATATATGCATGGGCAGATGCAAACAATATGGCCTTCAATGAAGACAAATTTGAACTAATTAAGTATGGACCAAATAAATACCTGAAAGAACAATTCAACTACACTGGACCCACAGGAAAAGATATTGCACAAACTGATCATGTCAGGGATCTAGGGATTATATTATCTGAAGATGCAACATTCAACAGGCACATTGACAAAGTAACCTCATCATGCAAACAACTAATAGGATATATACTGAGGACATTCAGAACTAGGGACAGTATGACCATGCTTACCCTGTGGAAATCACTTGTCCTTCCACGCATTGACTACTGCTCTCAATTATGATTTCCCCACAAACAGAATGAATTGCAAAAAATTGAGGGCCTACAAAGAACCTTTACCTCGTATATTAAACAACCTGATGGGCAACAGGTGAGTAAAAACAAATTAAACTACTGGGATAGGCTTAGAGGCCTCAACCTTTATTCCATAGAAAGAAGGTTTGAGAGATACATCCTAATCTACACCTGGAAAATTCTAGAAGGGCTTTTAGTTGCCCCCAATACTGAACCAATTGTGCCCACCTTAACAAGAACTGGCAGAATGTGTAAAAAATATCATCTCCCACCAAACAGTCTGAGAAGGATTCAAACCATTCAGTATAATAGTATCTCTAGGCAGGGTTCTCGCCTGTTTAACTCCTTGCCTCAGTACCTTAGAGATATAAGTGCAGTCCCAGTAGATACTTTTAAAAAACACTTGGACATGTTTTTAGCCAACATACCCGACCAACCCACAGTGTCAGGGTATTCCTCTGCCAGACCAGCCCCCACAAATTCAATAGGGGACCAAATCGTATGGCAGGAGCAAGTGGACTTCGTGGGAGCAGCGCACCCTTGAGGCAGAAGCGCTTTAAGGTAAATTTAAGGTATGGACAACAAGGAATGATTTTACACAGAATAAAAGTTAAACGAGACAGTGGTGACAAGAAACAATAATCAAGGTAATAAAATATGGTATTTAGCACGAGTAGTATACCCTCAAAAATGCCGAGTGTAAATCAGTTGCATGCAACATGATCAATATTTGCAACATTGCATGCAACAAGGGGTGGGGCTACACCCTCCAAGGGGATAGAGGGGCTGTGCATAAAGAGGGGTGGGGTTTACACACTCCAAGGAGGAGAGGGGATTATGCATGAAGGGAGTCGGGGTAACCTAACCTAACAAGGGTAATAAAACATATGGAGGAGAGAGAGAAGATGCTTTCGTTGTGACGTCTGGGAGCATTTTGATTCCTTCCCTGAACTCTCCGGGCGCCTTTAGCTCACAGTCATTTGGCTTAGATGCAAGCCATGACAGCCAATAATCTGTATGAACACAAATACAGAAAACGGCACTTGGCGGAAAATGTAGGGCTTACTGAGTGAAATCGAATTTGAACGGTACTTTAAATAATTAGATATGGTAACAATAGCAATAATAAATGTTTCCTATCACATCTAGATATTCCACAATCACACGTAACGTATAGCTAAGAAAATGTTATCAATTGGATAAGAGAACAGACGAATCATATGGCATATGTTATTCAATTAAAACATTTTACAGTAGTAATGCCTGCACAGACACATTATATATATACACACACACATACTCACATTATTACTACATATATACACTAATATATACTGCATGTAGATACGGATTTAAGTAAGATACAGCATATTTATTTATAAAAATTGTGAATGACTGAATCAACCCTTCATCAACAGTAACGCATTGAATTTATTAGAGCAGTCAGTAACTAGAGAAACTTCCTTTTCGTCGATTTCCTCTTGTGTACTGATTTCAGTACATCTCTCTTTAAAATCCAGCAACAGTCTGCCATCAATCGAACATCCCATCTTCCCTGATACCTCTATTCTATTTCTGAAATATCCTGGTGGGATCTTCCTCCCTGTTCCTCGCTTACCGCGCTTAAATTTTCAGGAAAAAATCAAGATGAGAATCTAGGAAGTGTATCTTAACACTCGCGTTACATCCCAGCAAACGATATTTTCAGATCATGTCTTTAACTATTTCTTTGTACTCATTAGATTTCCTGTTACCAAGGAAGTTGTTCACAAGAGCCTTAAAAGCTACCTAAGCATCTTTTTCATGACCTGTCAATGCATCCTCAAATGCTAGATCACGAGTTGCTTTATTTGAGGACCGCCGAACACTCCTTCCTTCAGCTTAGCATGACTAATTTGAGGGAATTTTTTACATAAAAATTGGTATCCAAATCCTTCTTTGTTGAGACCTTTGACGAAATTTTTCACTAATCCAAGCTTTATATGGAGTGGAAGTAACAGTATCTTGTTACGATCTACCTGTGGATTAGCAATAATGTAATTCACAGGAGTAATCTGTTTTCTCTTGTAAAATATTTGTTTGGCCGTTGTGGGTTAATCTGCTTTTACATTCGTAAATAAAATGTGGCAGTTTGTAGCATCCTACTAAAGAAATTAAAGAAAGTATGATTATTCATGTTTTACGTCTTAGTTATATATATATATATATATATATATATATACACAAATTCAGAATGGTTCCCTGAGACAATTATATGTTAAACACAGACCGTGCATGGAACAAGGAACTCTTCTGGGAAAATTAAATCCACTATAGTCCGAATAAGTAATGGTAAATGACAAATACCATAGTTTTCTTTTTCATGATTTTAGCCGACGTGGGCAACGGGTCTCTCGCAAAGAGATCCCATAAATATAGCTTCCCTCACCAGCTATCTGCAAAGCAGACAGGATCCAGCTTTGGGACATGGATCTAGGGTTTAAAGCAAGCCTAGATCCCTACATTCAGAACCTCTATATAAGTAAAAGACTCGTTGCATTTACGTCGGGTTGGATAAATCAAAGAAAAAGGGGGTAACTATTGTATTTTTAGCCAAAAAAAAAACCAAAACTTAAACCTCAACCGGGACATTGAGCGTCCACTTTTCAAGGCACGTAACACGTCCGTTTAATATACACAAATTCAGAATGGTTCCCTGAGACAATTATATGTTAAACACAGACCGTGCATGGAACAAGGAACTCTTCTGGGAAAATTAAATCCACTATAGTCCGAATAAGTAATGGTAAATGACAAATACCATAGTTTTTCTTTTTCATGATTTTAGCCATGTCCCAAAGCTGGATCCTGTCTGCTTTGCAGATAGCTGGTGAGGGAAGCTATATTTATGGGATCTCTTTGCGAGAGACCCGTTGCCCACGTCGGGCTAAAATCATGAAAAAGAAAAACTATGGTATTTGTCATTTACCATTACTTATTCGGACTATAGTGGATTTAATTTTCCCAGAAGAGTTCCTTGTTCCATGCACGGTCTGTGTTTAACATATAATTGTCTCAGGGAACCATTCTGAATTTGTGTATATTAAACGGACGTGTTACGTGCCTTGAAAAGTGGACGCTCAATGTCCCGGTTGAGGTTTAAGTTTTGTTTTTTTTTTGGCTAAAAATACAATAGTTACCCCCTTTTTCTTTGATTTATTCAACCCGACGTAAATGCAACGAGTCTTTTACTTATATAGAGGTTCTGAATGTAGGGATCTAGGCTTGCTTTAAACCCTAGATCCATGTCCCAAAGCTGGATCCTGTCTGCTTTGCAGATAGCTGGTGAGGGAAGCTATATTTATGGGATCTCTTTGCGAGAGACCCGTTGCCCACGTCGGGCTAAAATCATGAAAAAGAAAAACTATGGTATTTGTCATTTACCATTACTTATTCGGACTATAGTGGATTTAATTTTCCCAGAAGAGTTCCTTGTTCCATGCACGGTCTGTGTTTAACATATATATATATATATATATATATATATATATATATATATATATATATACTTCTATTTTTTTATTTTTTCCTGTATTTATTAATGCCATATATTTCCCTGTATTTATTTCTGTTTTTTATGGTCTGAAATAGTGTTTGCTGATCACCAACTTTTTATACAGTAAAATACAGGCTCTGCCCACTTTCCAAAAGTAGGAAATAGGATTTTTTGTTGAAAGATATTTAAGTTACCCTAAAAATAAAATCTGGTTTATTATTAATTTAATATTTTTTATAAATTATTTTATACGTATATTAATGCCAAGTTGTTTTGAGTAATTCGGAGGATGATAGAGTCTTTAATGCATGGTAAAAGGAATTTTTTGTTCAAAAATAATTGTTACCCTAAAAAAATAAAATTTGGCTTATTATAAAATTAAATTAATATTTTTTTGTCATAATGCAATTTTAAGATATATTTATATATTAAGACAAAATTTGTTTTCAATAATTCGGAGGATGATAGATTCTTTAATGCTTGGTAAAATTATTTTTTTGTTAAAAGATAATTAAATTCCCCTAAAAATAAAATGTATATTATTATAAATTAAATGAATATTTTTTTATATTATAATTTAAGATGTATTTGTATATTAAGGTAAAAATTTGTTTTTGTTTTAAATTTTGTTTACCATGTTTCAATTTTTGTTTGAAAGAGCGGATAGCCCACCAATACGGTACAACATTGACTTCATAGTAGTATTTATTGCCCTATGAGAAGATTAATAGCGCGTCTATTATATGTTGTCATTTTTTGAGACCTTACTGGTCTAATGGGGGGTGGTTAGCTGGACTGTAATACTGTGCTACTGCTGATGGTTGGGGAGCTATGCATGAAGGTGGTCGGGGATAGACCCTCCAAGGGCGGACGTGAAGTAATCTAACATGAATGAAGGTATGTTCGCACGTATACTGTGTATATATATATATACAGGGTGTCCCGTAAGTCTGGACCCATAGGGATTTATAATATATTTTTTTATTGTTATTATTATTATTTTATTATTATTATTTTTTTATTGTTTTTATTATGATTTTTATTTGTGGGGCCACTTGAAAGCCAAAGTGTACGAGGTCAAACTTCAGAACATTTTCCACCTTAAAGCACGCATTGTGGAGGCGTGTCAAGAAATTTCTGCGACTGTGATTCAGAAAGTGCTGTCGCAGTGGAGATTGCGTCTTCAACTATGTGTGCGACACAACGGCGGACACTTTGAACAGATTATGTAATAAATTTTTGGACTATTTTGTAATTTTATTATTTTTCCCTATGGGTCCAGACTTACGGGACACCCTGTATATATATATATATGATACACACAGACCGTGCATGGAACAAGGAACTCTTCTGGGATAATTAAATCCACTATAGTCCGAATAAGTAATGGTAAATGACAAATATCATAGTTTTTCTTTTTCATGATGCTAGCCCGACGTGGGCAAAGGGGCAATCGCAAAGAGGTCCCATAAGTATAGTTCCCCTCACCAGCTACCTGCAAAACAGACAGGATCCAGCTTTGGATCCATGCACGGTCTGTGCTTTAAACCCTAGATCCATGTCCCAAAGCTGGATCCTGTCTGTTCTGCAGATAGCTGGTGAGGGAAGCTATATTTATGGGACCTCTTTGCGAGTGACCCGTTGCCCACGTCGGGCTAGCATCATGAAAAGAAAAACTATGGTATTTGTCATTTACTATTACTTATTCGGACTATAGTGGATTTAATTATCCTAGAAGAGTTCTTTGCTCCATGCACGGTCTGTGTGTATAATAAAAACTCAGGGGACCATTCTGAGTTCATTCCCATATATATATATATATATATATATATATATATATATATATATATATATATATATATATATATATATACAGGGGTTGGACAAAATAATATGAACACCTTGATAAATGGCGGTTTTTATTCGTAATATGGAGTTGGTCCTCCTTTAGCGGCAATAACAGCTGCAATGCGTCGGGGAATTGATTCATACAGCTTTTGGACAGTGGCTAGAGGAATCCTGAGCCATTCTTCGAGCAAACCCTGCTCCAGTTCCTCCAAAGACGCCGGCGGTGGGAATCGGCTTCTGACCTGCTGCTCCAATTGACACCACAGATGCTCGATAATGTTAAGATCCGGGGATTGTGGAGGCCAATCCAAGCGTTCTACTTCACTAACATGCTCTTCAAACCAGTTTTTAACGACCCCAGCGGTGTGGATTGGTGCATTATCATCCTGGAAGACGGCGCCGCCATTGGGAAACAGCGTTTGGACCATGGGATGGACCTGGTCAACCAATATTGACAGATAGACCTGGGCGTTAACCCTACCATGCAGTACTACAGCTGGGCCAAGAGTATTCCACGATATTGCTGCCCAAACCATCACAGATCCGCCTCCATGCTTAACGGTTGGGGTCAGGCAGTCGGGGTCATAAGCATCTTTAGGCTGTCTCCAGACATAAACTCGACCGGAACATGGAAACAGCGTAAAGGAGGATTCGTCGGAGTAGACTACATTCTTCCACCGGTCCATTGACCAATTCTTATGGTCATTACACCATTTTCTGCGCCGCTCAATGTTGATGTGCGAAAGGAAGGGTTTGGCAATTGCAGCCCTCCCATGGTATCCAGCTCCATGGAGCTCGCGACGTACAGTTCTGGTCGATACCGGGCTTGCAAGATGCTGGTTAAGCTCTGCAGTCACTTTTGGAGCTGTGGTCTTATGGTTCTTTGTCACAATGCGCTTTAGCACCCGGCGGTCTCGATCACACAGCTTCTTCTTGCGTCCACTATTGCATTTGTCGGTGCTTGTCTTTCCATGGTTTTGGTATGCAGACATGACCATAGAGACAGTTCCTCTGGATACATTGAACATCTGAGCGGTTTTCGTCACCGATGCACCAGCCATCCGCGCTCCGACAATTTGCCCTCTTTGGAAGTCTGACAGGTCTTTCATAACTGCTAATTCATAATTCACTCAGATCTGTAAAAACAACGTGAGGGTTATAACATGACGTATACACTCTCTTTTACGCATTTAAATAGGTTTGCCAGTCATTTGACCGTTTACTTTGTGTCTGAGCAGTCCGTAAAGATAACCGGTGAAATCGGCGGGTGTTCATATTATTTTGACCAACCCCTGTATATACTGTATATATATATATATATATGAGGAGTGATAAAAAAGTATCGATAATTTTATAGCTACGGACAAATGAATGCAAATAAGAAATAACCATTTACATATGCGAGTCTTCCTGTGCCCTCTGGTGTCTGCAGTCTGAAGCAAAATCTGCTACCATGAGTCAGTAGTTGGTTGGAGCGCTTAAAAGGAGGGTGTGTTTTTACAGTACGTATAAATCTCTGAAATGGAACAACGCGCGTTCGGAGACGAACGAAATGATTAAAACAGCTTTTGGAAATAATGCTCTCAGTGTAGGTAACTTCTACAAATGGCACAAAAAGTTTAAAAATGGAGAAACATTTGCTCGTACCAGAAATCGAATCTGTAGGACATTTTCATCCGTACGAGAAGTGGAAGGGCGGCCACTGCGTTCCTTGTCTTCAAGCGATATTTCTACATTTTTAAACTTTTTGTGCCATTTGTAAACGTTGGCTACGCTGAGAGCATCATTTCCAAAAGCTGTTTTAATAATTTCGTTCGTCTCCGAACGCGCGTTGTTCCATTTCAGAGATTTATATGTACTGCAAAAACACACCTTCCTTTTAAGCGCTCCAACCAACTACTGACTCATGATAGCAGATTTTGCTTCAGACTGCAGACGCCAGAGGGCAGGAAGACTCACATGTGTAAACGGTTATTTCTTATTTGCATTCATTTGCCCGTAGCAATAAAATTATCGATACTTTTTGATCACTCCTCGTAAATAATATATATATATATATATATATATATATATATATATATATGTTTGTGTGTGTGTGTTTGCTATTTTTTGAGTGATATAGATATATGCTAATTAAACAGAGCGCTGTAATTATGTTTTAATTATCCTTTATACTGTTTGAAAAATGTACCCTGAGGTAAAAAGAGAATTTCAACTAGATCTGCAAAATCGGTTCCAAGCTTTACAACTCATAAGGGAGGAAGAGGTGGAACATGATGTGGAGCACTTGTAAAAGAATTATAGAGGACGGGATAAGTGAGGATGCATGGACTCTGATTGGTGAAAAGAGAGTGCTGAAAAAGAAAATAGAAAGTAGCAATAGCCTCCACTCAGCGGAACGTTACAGGATGTTACACAGAGAAAAAGCAAGAGATGTAAAAAAAAATGGTGAGAAGGGATAAGTTACAGTATTACCATAATAAAGCTGAAGAAGCTGAGAATGCTACTAGAAGAGGTGACCATAGGACACTATATAAGATTGGAAAGCATACAGTAGGAAACTATAAAATGAAAGAAGAAGGGTCTATCAAGGATGGGAATGGAAGAACCATCACAGAGAATCATTTTGGTGATACATTAAATAGACCAGTACCACATATTACATGTGATTTCTCTCAAGAATTGGGGAGAGAGGAACCGCCAATAGAAACAGGACCAATAACAGGAGAACTTAAAGAAGCTATAGGGCAGTGGTGGCGAACCTATGGCACGCGTGCCCATTTTGGCACGCAATCAAATTTGCCTAGCACACCTGTGCATAGAAATTGTTACCCAGAAAATGAGTATAAAATAATAGACTTAATGTTTATAATTTGGCGTAATATATATAAACTTTGGTCTGCACGCGAATTTATTTTTTATGATTTACATGGTTTTTTTGGCACGCAACTGTATAAAGGTTCGCCACCCCTGCTATAGGGAAACTAAAAAAAATAACAAAGCTCCTGGAAAAGATTTGATAACGGCCGAGATGCTTAAATACTCAAAAGATAATGGCGGAGTTGACCAACTGCACCAAATACTAAGAATTATATGAGAGAGAGAATGTAGACCATCAGACTGGGAAAAAGGTATAATTGTTAAATTACCAAAAAGGGGAGATCTTAGTAGCTGTAACAATTGGCGAGGCATCACGCTACTTTCATTTCCGTGGAAAGTGCTGAGTATTATCATAATGAATCGGATAAGAATTGCTGTAGATGAACTGTTAAGAGAAGAACTAGCGGGATTTCGCCAGGGGAGATCATGTGCAGACCAAATATTTGTTCTGAGAAACATTATAGAAGAATGCATAGAATGGCAGAATCATCTTCTTATGAACTTTATTAACTTTGAAAAAGCATTTGATTCATTACATAGGTCCTTCCTTTGGGAAATACTAAGATGCTACGGATTCCCTCAGAAAATAGTTGGTGTGATCAAATCTCTTACTGAGTGCTGTGTTAGAGTTGGAGGGTCATTAACCGACTGGTTTAAGGTAACAACTGGAGTGAGGCAAGGAGATGTACTTTTATGTTGACACTTGATTGGGTGATAAGAAAATTGGAAATAGGACTGAGACAACAAGAAGGTATTGAATGGGTGGAAGGTAGAAGACTGATGGACCTGGATTACGCGGATGACTTGTGTCCTGCAAGCAACGCTGTAGAAGGCATGAAAATTGCAACCGAAAACCTAGTACAAGAATCTGAGAAGATAGGTTTGAGAATAAGTAACAGAAAAACAAAGGTAATGAAGGTGCAGGTAAATGACCAAAGGCAAATAGAGCTCAGTGGTGTAGCCTCGTAAGAAACTGACCATTTTGAATACTTACGCAGTATTTTATGCAATGCTGGAGATGTAAGAAGGGAAGCGAATTCAAGAATAGGTAAACTGCAGCAGTTTTTAGGAGTATGAATAAAGTATGGAAGGAAGCGTTAGAAAATCTAGACGAGGAAGAGCCATTGTTGTCCCAAGGCGTTATGATGACTAAGCTGATTGATGCAGCATTGCTTGTATATATTAAGTTAATAAGGTATATATACATATATCCAATCCATCTCATAATTGTAAGGTTAGTGAAAAATTCACTTAATTTAGGGCTAGCAGTTTTTGGCTCTTGTGGCATCATTGTTTGGGCACTCTTGTGGCATCATTGTTTGGGCACTCTTGTGGCATCATTGTTTGGGCACTCTTGTGGCATCATTTTTTGGGGGCACTGGCGCGTCCTTTCTACTCGTTCGTTGAATGCAGCACTTACAGGGCGTGGTCTTATAAGGAGCTTTCTTGCAATCCAGTTTGGTTATTTAGATAAAAGATTGTTGTTGCAAGGTTTAGAAAGAAGACCATAAATAGTGCCCCTTTTGGTTTTTTTTCTTAATTTTATGCTACTGAAGCCTAAATTAGGCCAACATCGAGTCAGCAACCCTGAAGTAGGACCTAATAGGACCTCCAAGTAAGTAAGTTTGGTTTAGTCTAGCTTAACTAAGGATACAAGTTAAAGTAGCCCCTCAGAGCTTGACCGTTCAAGGCTCAGCTGGGATTCTGAACCCAATCAAAATAAATAAAATAACATGGTCCTTCGAACCGGATTCTAGCCTAAGACTGAGTCAGTGACTATTTTTCGGCAAAGTTCTGATTGTGCAAATTGTAGCCCAAGTTAGGCCTGGACGGGTTGAGCATAATTTGAATTAAGGTCCCAGGGTAGAAAGTTTGGTTCCCCCATTGCGAAACTTGACCGTTAATCTGTGGTTGTTTTGGGCCTACAGTTGGGTTTATTGTTTGTAGGCATAGGTTGCAGACTTCAGTGTGCTAGTTACTTGGGTTGAAAATTTGGTATTCCATACTGGTGGTTGGTCAATACTCCAACCAGGCAATTCAATTTATTTGACAAAAGGCAAATTTTGAGTTTGGTCAGTTTGGTTAAGTATTTTGGCCAATTCAGCTTATTTGGCATTGAGCTAGTTGTTTGTTTGCAGTGAAGATGAATGCAACTGAACTGAATAAGTTTATAAAAAAAGAGAAGGGCTTACAAAGGTCTGATTACAAAGGTCGTTACCACTATACAGCGTGGTAAACAATGATTGCCCCCCCTACACAGACGAAACTAATAGAGGTACAAAAAACTGATTGCTGCATCTTTTAGACAATTTCATTCTACGTCTAAACAAAACCACTCAATAATTGATGTTGCCTCCTTGTGCTTGGCGGACGGCTTCAAGTCGGCAAGGGTAGGAGGTGAGGAGAGATTCGCAAAGATCAGTGTCGTACTCAAGATTTCGGAGGATTGTTTCGAAGTGCTGCTCCATGGTCCGGCTGCAGAATCTTTCAGAATCCATCCTGAAAGACCAAGTGGAATCCCTGATGCTTGCTGAACCATCAGCCACCCGATTCTGCCGCCGGACCATGGAGCAGTACATCGAAACAATCCTCCGAAATCTTGAGTACGACACTGACCTTTTCGAGTCTCTCCTCACCTCCTACCCTTCCCGACTTGAAGCCGTCCGCCAAGCACAAGGAGGCAACACCAACTATTGAGTGGTTTTGTTTAGACGTAGGATTAAATTGTCCAAAAGATGCAACAATCAGTTTTTTTTTGTACCTCCATTAGTTTCATCTGTGCAGGGGGGGGGGCAATCATTGTTTGCCACCCCTTACATTCTTAAGCCTAGTGACTGCGCAGCTTTCCATATTCGAAAATGAAAAGGTTGCTCTAAGAGAGGTAAATGTTAAAATTGAAGCTCTTATAGAAGAGGATGAAATGGAAAATGAAATAATTTACTTTGAAGAGATTATTGATAACATAATTAAAGCGTACCACAGAGCAAAAGAGTTTAGCAGCTAAGTATAGTTAGAGACCAGGTCTAATAATGAAACACAGCCCTCAACAAACAATGTTTGTGAGGTTAAGGTTAACAGATCTGCAGTTCAATTACCGAGGCTTGTAGTCAAAACATTTTCTGGGAGTATTCAGGAATGCCAAGGATGGGCAGACAGTTTTCAGTCAGCAGTTCATCCTAGTCAAGTGTTAAATGCGTGGAGAAGTTTAATTATTTGCAGTCCCTCTTGGAAGGGGAGGCAGCAAAGACAATAGCAGGATTAGCATTAACAGAGGGTAATTATAATGTAGCTTGGAATCTATTAAGGAAACGATTTGGTAAGTCAGAAATCTTAATTAAAAGCCACCTCCGCGAACTTTTAGCTATATCTCCTGTTAATAATCCCAATAGTATCAAGGAGTTACGGCAGTTATATGATGAATTTGAAGTTACTAGGTCTCTGGACAACTTGGGTATAGGAATGGAAAGGTATGGTGTAATGTTCGTCACTATACTGGAGTCTAAATTGCCTAGCTCAGTTTTGCTTGAATTAAGTAGGGGACAATGTACAGAACATGTGTACATCCTCTTTTAGGCACATAATAATTAACAAGACGAGAGGGAATTGAGTTTGCACAGTTGGATGTTAAGCAAGGGGACAAATGCAGGCAGCTCTACATGCATCCTCTGAGAATAAATTAAAGGGAATCAAGGAATGCATAGTTTGCGAAGGGAACCACAAGTCATATAAATGTGAAGTGGCTGAGGCTTTACCTGGTGAGGAGAGAAAGGACAGGGTAAGTCCACAGCATGTTTTAAATGTTTTTTGAAAGGTCACAGAGCAAGGTTTTGTAAGTTTAAAATTTTGTGCAAAAAATGCACTTCTAGTAGGCCTACCCCAGAAGTGAAAATACTCCTAGTGAAGTGAAAACACTCCTAGTAGGCCTACCCCAAAAGTAGAGATATCAGTTGCACATGCCACCGCTATGAAAGGGAGTAAGAGTAAAGGGGGGTTATTGCAAACAGTTGCAGCATTATTAATTGGGAATGATGGAGAAGCTACTGTAAGAGTGATGTTTGATAGTAGTAGCCAGTGTAGCTTTATTAAGACCAGAATTTCCAGAAAATTGAAGTTTAAACAACTTAAGAGGGAAAATTTAAGAATTTCTGGGTTTGGGAGTTCAGTTCAAAACCGAACCAAAGTTAAGAAAGTAGAAGTTCTGGTTAAGGGTTGTTACCACCAGTGATGGGCATCGATACATGAAAATCGCTAAAGCGATACCGATACATCGATACATGAAGAACGTCTTAGGCGATACCGATACGCCGATACTTTCTACATGTCTTAAGCGATACCGATACCGATACATGCATCGCCGGTACATTTTTATAATTATTCATTTAATATGTAGGTATTAGATATTATTGTTTATACTAGTAATCTGTACGCACTCTAAGTAAAATCAACGACATTTTAATGGGTTTTATAGATGTAAATAAAAACAATTGCTTTATTTAATGAAAGTATGTTTTAATTTTGTAGGATACATGAATGACTGAAAATATTACACTAACAATTAAAAGTAATTACTATTACCCTTGAAAAATACCAGCTGGCTAAACATCTGGTCAGACAGTCTATTCCTTTTTGGAGCGTGAATATGACCAGCCAAAGTAAACAACCGTTCTACAGGAGCAGAGGATGGTAGTGGTGGGTTATACTTCAGGAAGACCCGTAGAATTCCTGGGTACTGCCTCAGAGATTGGAGAGAATGACTTCCGTCACCCAGATACTGTAAAACTTCCATCTCAGTGGAATCTTGGGTTGCAGAGACATTAGTGGAAGCAGACTCATAACAGAATTATGGTTAATTAATCTCAATAACACAAGTACAAACGTGTTTAAACGTTGCGCCGTACTGTGTGACGTGACCAGTAGAGTAGTACTGTCATTAAATAAATATTTAATAATATTATTATTTATGTATATTCATAAATATAACTCAGTAGTGTCATATTATAACATCTATTTAAATATTTAAAAATTCTTATTAATGTATCGATGTATCGAAGTATCGATTTTTTTCGATACATTTAAGAAAATTGACCTCAGCGATACCGATAAATCGATACTTTTGTCAAGTAGCTAAAGCGATACCAATACCGCTACAAAAGTATCGATCGATACGTATCGGCGATACATGTATCTAGATACTGCCCATCACTGGTTACCACAAAGTCCCACTATCAAGATCCAAGCTGTAGAGATTGAGGAACTTGTGCTCTAGTCACTACTTGTTTAGATATGGCATGTGTCCAAGAATTGCAAGTTAAAAGGAATTAATTTGGGCAATAATAAGTTTGAAGGAACAGAAGATATTAGTTTTTTGATTGGAGCTGACTATTATTGGGACTTCAACAGTGGCAACATTGTCCGCACATCTCAAGGTCCTGTGGCTACTGAAAGCAAGCTAGGCTGGATGCTACATGGTAGCTATTGCAATGAAATGGATGTTAAAGCTCTTTTTGTTAAGATTGAGGAGAACAGCCATGGTTTGGAAAGGCATTTGAAAGCCTTTTGGGAACTTGAATCCATTGGCATAAAGGACAAACAGGAGAAGCAGGCAAGTACAGTGAACATGGAGGTTTTAGAGCATTTTGAAAAAGGGTGTTTAGAGATGGTTGCTACGAAGTTGGCCTCCCTTGGAAGGATTCTTGCAAACCCAGCTCAAATCTTCAGCTAGCTAATAGGAGGTCGGAGACTTCATTGCACAGGCTAATGAAAAATTTGGAATTGTTAAAGGAATACAATGAGGCGGCAAATTATCTGCCACATCATGCAGTGCTACAACGAGACAAAACTACCACCAAACTGAGGGTAGTTTTTGATAGCTCAGCCAAGGACAAAGGTGGTGTCCTTCAATGACTGTTTGGATGGTGGGCCAAATTTAAATGCAGATTTATTTTCCTTGTTACTGAGATTCAGGTTTGGTAGAGTAGCATTGACTGCAGATGTGAAGCAAGAATTTTTGAGGATAAAGTTAAAACCAGAGGACAGAGATGCAGTAAGGTATCTGTGGGTGGATACGAAAATCTTGTTGAAAAATGAACCCAAGGTTCAAGGCTATAGAATAAAGTCAGTGTTGTTTGGCCACAGCTCCAGTCCATTTCTGTTGGCAGCTACTATGCAGCAATATAGAAATATAGAAATATTCTGAAGTCTATCCTAATACTGTTGAACACATAAGGCAAAATTTTTATGTTGATGATTTGCTGTGTTCAGTGGATAATACAAAAATGGCTAAACAGATATTCATGGAGGCTAGAGCTATAATGAGGGAGGTTGGTATGGAGCTGAGAAAATGGCAGACCAATCATTCTCAGTTACAACAGTTTATGAGTCAGTCCTGTGTAGGACCTGATGCAGCAGAAAGTATTGAGGATCCTGGTATTAAGGAGTTGTGGGCAATAGACACCAAGGTGCTAGGCATTGTTTGGCAGCAAGGAGAGGATTTGTTTACTTTCGATGGGGAATCTTTAGTAGAGCTGGCTGAGAATGCGACAAGGTGAACAAAACGTACAGCTCTTAGTTTGACTTCGAAGGTCTTTGATCTTCTTGGATTCCTGACTCCATTTGTGATACAGTAAAAAGTTTGGTTTCAGAGCCTCTGGGAAATTGGACTTGGTTGGGATCAAGAGTTACCCGATCGCACAGTGGTAAAGTGGAAATATTGGTTCAAAGAATTGACACATCTTGGAGACATCGAAATCCCAAGATGGTACTTTGGAGAGTTTGCTCGACGTTTATGAAGTTTTATTCGATAAAGTGCGAAGATGTGATGGATACTGAAAAACTCCCTTGCCCTCCCTCCTTTGAGACTTGTAAGGCTACATTAAACCGTGCGAAGCTTGAGGAATAAGAGGTTCAAATACTCTACGGTTATTCTGGCGAGAGCAATGCAGGATTTCTTGGTACAAACGATGTAATAGACTATGTTGTAGGAGTAAACTGCATAAAAGTTTACATATACCGTGAAGTGGAAGAAACAACACGTGCAGAAGAGAAGCAACGGTTATGGTTAGTGAGTCTTGTTGATGAGTGGTTGACAAGCGGTATTATGTCATGCTGCATCATACCGAGTACTCGTACCCTGCGGCTGAGAATGTAAATCTTGTCGTAATGGATAGTTTGAAATACTTTTACGACTACATTAATATATATTATGACGAGGTTTGCAATGAGGTTATGGCTAAAGACCTGTGTGAGTTTTTAATAGAATTTAGATACATCGATACATTAATAAGAATTTTTAAATATTTAAATAGATGTTATAATATGACACTACTGAGTTATATTTATGAATATACATAAATAATAATATTATTAAATATTTATTTAATGACAGTACTACTCTACTGGTCACGTCACACAGTACGGCGCAACGTTTAAACACGTTTGTACTTGTGTTATTGAGATTAATTAACCATAATTCTGTTATGAGTCTGCTTCCACTAATGTCTCTGCAACCCAAGATTCCACTGAGATGGAAGTTTTACAGTATCTGGGTGACGGAAGTCATTCTCTCCAATCTCTGAGGCAGTACCCAGGAATTCTACGGGTCTTCCTGAAGTATAACCCACCACTACCATCCTCTGCTCCTGTAGAACGGTTGTTTACTTTGGCTGGTCATATTCACGCTCCAAAAAGGAATAGACTGTCTGACCAGATGTTTAGCCAGCTGGTATTTTTCAAGGGTAATAGTAATTACTTTTAATTGTTAGTGTAATATTTTCAGTCATTCATGTATCCTACTTTATCGAATACCACTTCATAAACGTCGAGCAAACTCTCCAAAGTACCATCTTGGGATTTCGATGTCTCCAAGATGTGTCAATTCTTTGAACCAATATTTCCACTTTACCACTGTGCGATCGGGTAACTCTTGATCCCAACCAAGTCCAATTTCCCAGAGGCTCTGAAACCAAACTTTTTACTGTATCACAAATGGAGTCAGGAATCCAAGAAGATCAAAGACCTTCGAAGTCAAACTAAGAGCTGTATGTTTTGTTCACCTTGTCGCATTCTCAGCCAGCTCTACTAAAGATTCCCCATCGAAAGTAAACAAATCCTCTCCTTGCTGCCAAACAATGCCTAGCACCTTGGTGTCTATTGCCCACAACTCCTTAATACCAGGATCCTCAATACTTTCTGCTGCATCAGGTCCTACACAGGACTGACTCATAAACTGTTGTAACTGAGAATGATTGGTCTGCCATTTTCTCAGCTCCATACCAACCTCCCTCATTATAGCTCTAGCCTCCATGAATATCTGTTTAGCCATTTTTGTATTATCCACTGAACACAGCAAATCATCAACATAAAAATTTTGCCTTATGTGTTCAACAGTATTAGGATAGACTTCAGAATATTTCTATATTTCTATATTGCTGCATAGTAGCTGCCAACAGAAATGGACTGGAGCTGTGGCCAAACAACACTGACTTTATTCTATAGCCTTGAACCTTGGGTTCATTTTTCAACAAGATTTTCGTATCCACCCACATAAACCTTTAATGAAAGTATGTTTTAATTTTGTAGGATACATGAATGACTGAAAATATTACACTAACAATTAAAAGTAATTACCGGAGTGTGAATAAAATGTGTTTAGTTCGTGAAAATCCCCCTGAACGAAAATGACTGGTGCGCATTCTGGGGAGTGCAGTGATAAAACATTAAAACCGATATTACTTCATTTGCCGGAAAAATTGTCTAAACGATTGCCCGGTAAAATGGGATACAGGTATTCACATGATTCTTTCACGTTGGAACAACGGAACAACACCGTACATGATTCATCAACTTATGGTGTGACTCACTCCTCCACACCTCCCGTCGAGCCGATCCGCCCACCTGTGGCTTATCGTCATCTCAGAGCTTGACCCGACTGGACGTGCACTCCATACAATAGAGTACGATGGAGCTTCCTTTGAGCAGCATTCTCAATGCCGTGTACGATGTGTCCGTGACGAAGTCATTGCGCGTGTTCAGGCGTAAAACCAGTGTCATTAACTATGTACTTGAAACGACTTGTAGACAAACAAACTCGTGGTAGTTGAGAAGTGGAGCGAGGATCGTTATAAAATACCTGCAGGTGTAGGTACAAGAAGAGAACAGATTAGTGATACCCCCCTCATTTGCCATTGTTTGTACGTTGTGTATAAATAGCGACCAGCCATGCATTGATATACGGCTGATGTGGAAGAATGCGTCTAATAATAATGTTCTTCTCCCTACACGAAACCGATTCATCCTCGACAGAATGTTTGAAATAGTCGGTTTCCGCAAGCTGAAGCCTATATTAGACACACGTATTACGGATATGCTTTATTTTGATACGGTTCTTGAATACGCATACACCGCTCTGCTCGACGGGTTTACCGAGTGTAGGACTGAACAAGGCGAGAATGGTCTGGAACTGGATGCTTATTTCAAAAGTTTAGACTCTTCGAAATAGCATGAACTTTGGTACAAAGCACTTGAGCGGTACAGGGCTGAGCTCACCTACACCGGTCACCCTGAAGAATTGTGTCTTTGTATAATGAGCAGCTGTCGTTACGACTTAGAAGATTATTTCAACTGCCGCTATGCATTGTGAAGAAGAGTTCACGATTGAAAAGCTCGGATCAGTAAGAATAAACCCTCGACTGGAAAGGAGTGTTTATAAACTTGAATTTAATAATGATGTGGCTAACGATGCCCGCTTTGTGCGTGCTTTTGATTGTATTCTGTCCGTGTTTAAAGATAACTTGCCAACCGAATGTAAAATGGGCACAAAAATAGTATTGAATGAATTGAAGGCCCTTTACATCGAGTAAAGGGCCTATAACTTGAATGGTGAAATAAGGTTAAATCGTATTTATTGCATAGTGCAAAGCAACAATGATGTAATTGTTGACTCGATCACGTGTGAGTTTAGTATTTTAGTTAAGCGTAGAACATAATTTGTATATGGATTTCTCCTGTACTATTATTTTGATGTTCATATATTATTTTTTATTATATATATATATATATTCTTCGTTCAACTTGCGTATTTCTTAGGCTATTATTATTTTTATTATTATATATATATGTTAACCCCCCTTTATGGCCCTGAGTCGGTTCGGATTCGACGGGGGGGGGGTCTGGTTCGGAGGCAAGCAACGGATGTTTCTTCTTTATACTTTTCTATAATTCTTTCTAATTCTTTTCTCTCGCTTTATGGGGTCGACACTCTGTTAATTCTTTTCTTCCAATAATAGAAGATAGCCCAACTCGAGGGAGAAAATAAAAACTTTCTCTTACTTTGGTTTACTTCTTAAAAATATACAGGTACTCTGAATTTACAGGGGTAGAGGTTCGACCTCTTTCGACCATGGCTCAGGCCGGAATCTAAAAATATATTAAGGAGGCAAGGGGCCTCTGCCCCCTCCTAATGAGGTGCTAATCTGAAGTACAATGATGAAGTGCAACGATGAAGTGCTAATCAGAAGTACAATGATGAAGTGCAACGATGAAGTGCTAATCAGAAGTCTAATGCAGAAGTGCAGTAATTTTATAAGTACAGTATAATATAGTCTAAATGTTTGGGGGAGACAATCGAAGGTTAAGTTTCCCCCCTTTTTAAATACATGATCAGATGTTTTTTTTTGAAAGATTTCAACTAAAAAGAATAAAAAAAATAAAAATAAAAAAGAACAACTATCGCTGATTCTACATTCCTGAAAGCGATATAATTTCGTATTAGCACATAAGCACAATTTTGAGTACATGACTGAGTACGTATTAATTTTGGTTCATTACAATTACGATTACAATTACCAATTAATTCATATTCACTCATTGTTTAATTACACTTCTATTAAAGTACATTCTTACATTATAAATTAAATCATTATATTTAATTAGTTTCACTGAAGTACATTACAAGTTATTGTTCATTACAGTTTCATTAAAATACATTACAAGTTATTGTTAATTTACAGTTAATTACAATTTAACAGTTACTATAACTTTGTCTTGTTTTGACAGTGTTTCATATTAATAGACAATTAAGATGTTAGAAATATAGTACAAAGTACATGGGCACATAACACATAATATAACATAACACATGATAATGTTATAAATTCGAATCAAAGCGAAAGGAGACTTTTTTTTATCTTAGAAGCGTTCAATTCTGTCGGTCAGCGGAATTCGATCACTTACTAAGCATTGTCTTGAGTTCACCTCGGGAGGTCATATAATTAAAAATAAAAATGAAAAAATAATACGAGAACGTTTTTTCGCGTTCTCGAACGAACCTAAAGTTTCGCGCCGACACGAGTAAAAATGAATATTTAATAAAATTTATATTGGATAATGGTCAAGATAAGATATGAATGTAAGAATGAGTGTGGTTGAATAATAATTATATTTATACAACATAACATATAAATAATGACTTCTATAGAGTGTTTAGTCCTTAGGGAAATAAATGACGGGAAAATGTGACGTCATAGTTATTGAATTTTTACGTATAGTACAAATCATTGTTAGGAAGATTTACAAGAACGAATTAGAGACACAGAGTGGGAAACGTAAAGAGAATAAAGTTATTTTGTGACGTCATAGTGTATAAGTCATTATTAGAAAGATGAATTAGAGACAAAAAGTGGGTAGTAATGACTAAGAAGTACAACTAAGGGTTCCAATCCTGTTACATGCAATGTGTATGCATAATCTAGGGTCGACGGTGAGATGCAAGACAATTCATAATTAATTATAATAACTTTTATAACAAATGGAAAATGGATAATGGATACGACTAAACCATAGAAAGGGTAGATCGTAGGGTTGTGACATGAACAAAAATAGGAAGCTACAAGTAAAATTATTATCCAAACTCGCGTTAAGCGATTTTGGTTCTTATGTAAAAATGGACATTCGAACATAAAACTATTCGGACATAAGTTCTGCATGAAGACAATGAATCCATATAATGATGGTGTAGGAATTGTTCATTGTTCACTTTTTACATATATATATATATATATATATATATATATATATATATATATATATTCCTCGTTTAAACTGTGTATAGCATAAACTATTTTGATTGTATATTTATTTTCTATATATTTCATGAAATCATTTCCAATAATTCGTCTAAATAAACAGAATGATGAATGGTGTTTTATTTAATTCTTTTGGTTGCATATATATAAACGATATTATTTAATTAAATAAATATATACATACATATATACATTTAACTGCAAACACGCAGTATAATTAACGTAAAGAACGACGCTTGTATAGGAGATATTCCGCGCAAGATGAGAGAGAGAGAACGAAACAAATGAAAAAATGAGGTAACCACCCGGGAATCGAACCCGGGATCTTCAGATTGCCGGTCAGATATGATAACCACTACACCATGGGCCTCACTCATTCAAATGCCGTAATTCCTCTACATACGCGCAGAAACCAATGCCCCAAGGGGGCACCTCCCGCATGCCGTAACATTATATGCATTTAACTGCAAACACGCAGTATAATTAACGTAAAGAACGACGCTTGTATAGGAGATATTCCGCGCAAGATGAGAGAGAGAGAACGAAACAAATGAAAAAATGAGGTAAAACCCGGGAATCGAACCCGGGATCTTCCGATTGCCGGTCAGATATGATAACCACTACACCATGGGCCTCATTCATTCAAATGCCGTAATTCCTCTACATACGCGCAGAAACCAATGCCCCAAGGGGGCACCTCCCGCATGCCGTAACATTATATACATTTAACTGCAAACACGCAGTATAATTAACGTAAAGAACGACGCTTGTATAGGAGATATACCGCGCAAGATGAGAGAGAGAGAACGAAACAAATGAAAATATGAGGTAACCATAGAGGAATTACTGCATTTGAATGAGTGAGGCCCATGGTGTAGTGGTTATCATATCTGACCGGCAATCGGAAGATCCCGGGTTCGATTCCCGGGTGGTTACCTCATTTTTTCATTTGTTTCGTTCTCTCTCTCTCATCTTGCGCGGAATATCTCCTATACAAGCGTCGTTCTTTACGTTAATTATACTTCGTGCTTGCAGTTAAATGTATATAATGTTACGGCATGCGGGAGGTGCCCCCTTGGGGCATTGGTTACTGCGCGTATGTAGAGGAATTACGGCATTTGAATGAGTGAGGCCCATGGTGTAGTGGTTATCATATCTGACCGGCAATCGGAAGATCCCTGGTTCGATTCCCGGGTGGTTACCTCATTTTTCATTTGTTTCGTTCTCTCTCTCTCTCATCTTGCGCGGAATATCTCCTATACAAGCGTCGTTCTTTACGTTATATATATATATATATATATATATATATATATACCAAATGGCAGGTTACACCTTCTAAACCTGCATGACTACTAAAGACTTCTAAGCCAACTGTCAGGAATATCTGCTTTAATTAGATAAACAGTGCAATCTGGCAACTCAAAAAATAATAATGTACACCTGAACAAGCCATTTACGCCTTCTAATCCAGATTAAGCCTTCCACGCCAACTGGCGGATTAGGACCTTCTAAGCCAAGTACAAAGACCAAGAGTTTTATTATGCGTCTGGCGGAGCCAGGGAAAGGATGGTCTCTCTCTCTTTCCTCTCTCTCTTAGGTTAGGTTGATTCCCCCCTAGCTTGTGGCAGCTTGGAGGAATCCACCTTGCTTCTTTTTTTTTGCCCTCCCCTATATATATATATATATATATCCTAAATTGTTAAATTCCTCCTATATGTAATGTCTTTTATACGTACAGGGCTATTGAAATTGATTCACCTGATTTCAAATGAGAATATTTTTTAATGTTACAAATACAGAGTGATTTGTGATACATCAACCAAAAGAAAAACTGTCCAAATTTTGTCTCTCACCTCATAAATGCTCTGTGTGACTTCCCCTAGTTACACGAGCAACGTCGACACGATAGTCGAATTCCTCCCATACTCGCTCCAGCATGTCCGTTGTCACTGACTCTACGGCAGTAACAATGCGAGTTCGGAGCTCATCCAAAGATGTGGGCAACGATACCACCGACGGATGCTCTGAGCACCCGGTGGATCTGTTCTGTAACGTCGACGAAACTCACGCTGCACTGTGACTACCGATTTACAACTCGAAAACTGCAACACACACAACGCCTTCTGCTGTGCGGACGCCATTTTCACACTGACTGTTTGTTGCTAGGCTTGGCCACGGCGTGACTTTGGAGCCCTCTCGCGGTGATCTTGTAAAACTCGGAGATTTCCTCTTTCATGTGGTGTATGCCCAGTTGATAGGTACGGAAGTATTCTCAGTTGAAATCGGATGAATCATTTTGAATAGCCCTGTATTTTAAAATTTTTAATCACTTACGCTTGGCTTGACGAAGGGAAGAGTCTCATTAAAAAGTTTATGCTCGTATACGGTAAAAAAAAAAAAAGCGCATTCTCTAATTATTTTTTCGAATTTCACTCTCTTTAAGATTTTAAGATTTTAATTTGAAAACTCAAAATCAAATTACTGCTACTTTATCCTACTTTACGATTTTACGCACCCAATTCTTTGTTTTGCTTTATTTTAGGTTCTAACCTGACCTAAATTGAACCCATAAAACATCTACAACAAAATAGTAGCTACTTACCAAGTAGGAGGAAAATGATACAAGAGAGAGCACCGATGTGTATATATATATATGTCGGGGGGGGGGGGGGGTGAGATAGTGTTGTTAATGCTTCGTTATACCATCTCCCACTGTTTAAAGTATTCTCAGTATATCGCTTCCTCGCACCAACAAGGAAGTTTATACCGTTTAATTAATCTGACTGCGAGGTTCCGAGACAACACTTTATACCCTTGCCCAATTGCGTCCTCTCCCTTTCTCTCTCCCTCAGTCCGATGAGGGAAGGCAATGTTTTCTCTCGTTGAAGGATATAAAATGGCGAGTTTTCCTTTGTCAGTCTTTTATTTCCAAGGTTTGGAAACACTTTTAAAATACTAGATTTCTTTTACAATGCACAGTCATTAAAAACTCAAATCCTTTTCACTACACTTGTTTAGAGAGTTATTAACGAACAAATGCTTACATCAAAAAGCTAAGGTGCTCAGCCCAACCGGCCGGCCCAAAGGCGAAAAACTGACTCTCTCAAGGCGTTTCCTTTTGTCCTGCAGAAAACCCCATGGGCCACGTTTTACAAAAGATTATTAAACTTGCAAATTCCTACTCAAATAGTGATATTCGCAAAGAATTTATATAATTAGATATTAGCAAAAGAATTTATATAATTCTAGTTTTACATTTAACTCTTTTATGTGATTTATAATAATCGAAAAGAACATTTAGAATTTAGGAATCTCTGTTTAAGATTATAGACGTGACAACACTGTTTTCGTTAGGGTTAAGAAAGGATACCAGACAATCCACTGGGGCATCGAGGCAATTTATACAAATATTAAGAATTTAACGGACTCATATTTTAATTTATATGAACAGAATAATATCTTTTAAAGGATTAATACTTACTTATTAATATTTACAGTTACACAAAACTAATCAAGAACAATGGGCAAGATCATCGTTACCACAAGTCAAGTTATGACACAGGGAGGGTGTCAAAACTGATCATACAATGAGAACACTAGTTAAGATCATCATTGTTAAAACAAGCATCTTGGCAGTGGCATAAGGAGGTGCAGTGTAAGTGCTCTTTGTTGCATTTACAGTTGCCAGTGCATGATTTCTTACATCCACAATGTCGAAGGATCGCGCAAACCTTACTGACATCTGCAAGTGTCGTCCAGAATGGTACCAACTCCTTCTGAGTTGAGATCATCTATCCCCTGTCAGTAGGATCAGGGATCTCTTCATGAAGCCGCAGCGCCTGACCCCAAATGAAAGCTGCCTGAAGAATGGTTCGTCTCACATCTTGAAATAGAGCTGCCTTGGAGGTGGGATATTGTCGAGGGTTCTGCTCCCTTGTGAGAACACCCTCCTCCGCTCTTGGTTCACGGTAGCAGCTCCACAAGACTTACTGTAAAGTAGGACAATGAAATGATCGATGACGTGCATAGGTGCAGATTCCATGATGAAGCAGTCGGGATCACGCAATATTGTGAGCAGGCTATCCGTGAGTTCCGGAAAGAACTTCCACATTTCCCAAACTGTCTTCTTGCCAACTCCTACAAAGTGCGATGTAGTGTCCGAGCCAGTCAGTGCATGGAGTAAGAGAAGCGCAAGTCCCAACTGTGGGCCGAGCTGCGACGCTAGCACGTGAATGGGGAAACATTGGAAATGTTTTCCAGTCCCAAAAGCCACCCATCGTTCAGACAATGATAGTTCAGGGAACGCTGAGATTGCGACAACCACGACATCAGTGTTCACTGTGCGGAGGTATGCTTTTTCATGGCCATGCTGAGCTGCACGTTTGAAGTGGAAGATCATCCTCGTGTCAGCTTCTTGATGGTTACACGGTTCCAGACCCTTCGTGTCTGTACAACGAAATTACCCTTCATAAACTCGTGGTACACTGTTGGATGTTTGTCCTTCAACTGCATGAGGTCTCTCACGTGTATTGGCAGCCCCTGTGCGTAGTTTGGATGGTCGAGAGGGAAACACCATGGGATTGTCTCACCAAGCACTTGGACACAGAGTTTTAAATCTTCCTCTCTCTGAGACCTGATGAACCTGCAGTACATTAGTTGGAGATCCCTTGTCTGTGTCCAGTATTGGACTGTTGGATATGCTGCTTGTCCTTGTGACACTGAGTACACCTCTTCCCTCAACATGTGAAGAGCAGCAAGGGACACTTGGTGTGCATATCGAGTTCTTTTCAAGTTAGAGGCACTCAACGCCGAATGAGCACGACCAGGTGATAGAACGTCTGCTTCAGCCAACGCGTGATCCCACCCTGAGCCATCAAGCCACTTGCCCAGGATCTCCTGCAGCACCATCTCAATGTGAAGCCCTCCCATCATCACAACGTACTTGTCTTCACCAAGTTGCTCTTGGTACTTCTTCCATTGGATTCGTTTTGCCAGACTATACAATGGTTGGTCCATGCCAATGACGGGGGTTTGCCCTGGATTTAAAAAGTCGATTCCATCTTTTACACCCTCCATTGAATGTTTGATCATGGATGGGGATTGCGCTTTCTCTACAAAGAGTGGTAAAATCCCGATCTCTGCGCGAGAGCGGACACTATCTTTCTGAAGGCTAGCGTTATAACCTGACCAGGTTATGACGTCTTCACCTCAATTCTCTCCTTGTCCAGTATGTGAGACACATGGGCTAACCAGGCCACCTCTTTCACGATGGACCCTGGGATTCTGGGATTCTGGATTTTGAGTCATACATTATCATTTTATTACACGTTATTAATTTTTAATAATAATTTTTAATAAAAATTTTAATAATATTATTAATAATTATCTATATACAGGGTGTACATAAAGTCAGGATCTATTTTTGTGAAGCACTTGGAAATTATATGGAATTCAATCATAAAATGATAAAGTGGTAACATTTATTAAATAATTAAGAGTAGGATTCGACGTGACGCCCATCAGTATCCCTGCACAGCTCAAATCGTTCCGCAGCATTTCTAAACACATTCTGGAGCATCTGCGGAGTTATGTTATCTGCAGCAGTTCGTATAGGTGTACGTAAGTTTTCAAGACTCGTAATCTTCGTCTGATAGACGTGCGATTTGATAAAGCCCCATGCAAAAAAATCTAAAGGGGTTAAATCTGGTGATCTCGCTGGCCAAGGTCTGTTGCTTCCGCGTCCGATCCAGCGATTTGGAAAACGTCCATTTAGATAATCCTGAACAATTTTGGCATAGTGACAAGGAGCACCATCATGTTGATAGACGACGGTACTAACAATCCTATCCCCAATCAGCTGAGGTTCAAGGAATTGCTGCAACATGTCCAGATAAATAAGCCCCGTAACTGTAGCTTCAGCAAAGAAAAAAGGACCATACACCTTAGATTTTGTTAAACCCATGCAGACATTAACTTTAGGTGAGTCTCTTTCCCAATTTTGGACGAAATCATTCGGTCTTTCATCTGCCCAAATTCGACAGTTATGGCGATTTACTTTTCCACACGTATGGAAAGTGGCTTCATCACTAAAGAGAATGTTGTCCATTAAATTATCACTCCAGATTTGTTCTACGAGATCAGCACACACAGCACTTCGTCGAGGAAAATCTTCCTCATGTAAATCATGTAAAACCTGCAAATGATAGCTTTTCTTCTGCAAATTAACTTTCAGAATTTTGTGCACAGATGACGGCGGGAGGCCGAGTCTGTGTGATGCAGCACGAACGGACGTACGTGGCTCCTCAGTGATAATTCCGCGTACTGCATTCACGGTAAGATCTGACATACACGGTCGTCCTGATCTTGCTTCATCATTTACAGATCCCGTTCGTTTAAATTTGTTCACCAATTTTCGTATTGTCTTGTCTATTGGCCCCGGCTTATGAAATCTCCTTCTAAACTTCTCTCTGATGTCATTGTATTTCTTTCGCTCGATTCGCCAAATTACTATTGCCACACGCTCTTCTGTATTCATTCTAAGGGCTTCTGAAAAGCAAAATAGAAAAAAATAATTATTTCACAAAAATAGATCCTGACTTTATGTACACCCTGTGTATATATATATATATACATATATATATATCTTGTTAACCTTGTTAGGGTTCTGTGTGTTAGTCTTTCTTCACACGAAAGTGAAGCTGGTGGCCCCGCCTCTAGTCCTGGCTTGGTGGAGGAGCGAGTTGCTCTCTTGCGCTCTCCACCGTACATAGCCAGGTACACCCGGCTCAGCTGGTACTGTCTTGAGCCAGGCATCTAGTCTTCTCTTGAAGACTTCAACTTTGACCCCTATAACGTTTCTGAGGTCCTTTGGAAGCTGGCTGAAAATTCTTAGCCCCCTGACAACCAAGCTATTTTCCTTCAGTGTTGAGGAGGTCCCTTGTCGGGCCTTTAATTTAGGAACACTACACATTCTGCCTTTCCTATTTTCCAGTGTTGTTTGAATGTAATTGGGTTTAGTTTGAGGTTTGGTAACAGTTTTTCGATCATTTTCCATATTTAGATTATGGTGTACTTCTCTCTTCTTCTTTCCAGGGAGTACAGATTTAGTTTACGTAGTCTTTCCCAGTAGTTCAGTTCTTTGCAGCCATCAATCTTGGCTGTGAAATGTCTCTGCGTTTCTTCTAGTTTATTAGTTTCTTCCTTCTTATATGGGGACGTCAAAACTGAGTAGTATTCAAGTTTTGGTATAATCAGTGTTCTCAGCAGGGGAATCATTACTGTCTTGTCCCTCCTTTTGAACGTTCTTAGCACCTGTCCCACGACTCTTTTTGCTTTGTTTATTGCTATCTGATTTTGTGTTTCGAATTTGGCATTATCGGTCATTATTACCCCCAAGTCGATCGCTTTCGTGCTCCTCTGAATTTCTTGTCTATCTGGGGCATAATATGCAGTCTGTTTAAGTTCCTAATTTCTACCATATCTCAAGAGCTGAAATTTCTCGGTGTTAAATGTCATATTGTTGTCTTCTGACCATTTGTATATTTTGTTCCTGTTCCTCTGCAAGGCATCCACTTCGTTTGCATCGGTGATTTTTTGCTGATCTTTATATATATATATATATATATATATATATATATATATATATATATATATATAAAACTGTTTTAAATATGTATCTTAGCGTAATTTCATATTGCAGCAGAAGTACAAATGACACTGTGATTTTCACCTTGACATTCACCGTAGCCGCATGGTTACATAACACTGGGTTTGAACAATAATTGCCCTAAATTTTAGTACTGAATACTATATTGCGCATTATAATGTGCACTGCACTCTATTATTTTGTGTTTTCGTAATAAAATCACTTACCTGTACTCTAAAACCGTTCAAAATTGATAAAACACTGCAACAGAAATTTCACCATTCACTGACTGAAGCGTAATTGCGACTAACTTACTAAGCCTGAATAATGCTTGTGGAAGGGCCGGCAGAACGCCATCTATTATCATTTTTTTAATTAAAATAATGAAACCGGATGACAATTTGCTCAAAATGGCCGCCCAAGATCATCAAAATCGGCCCAGTAGTTCCTGAGATATGGCATTTTATGGTTTTGGCTGTGGAATCGAGGCAGTCATTTTGAATTTGCTTAAAATGGCCGCCAGAGTGAGGTCCCAGCGTGTCCCCACCCTGGAAATGTTTCTATATGTCAAAAGGTAACTTCATGCCAAATTTCACACTTTCTGCCAGATCTGAATGATTTGGGTGTATTTTTGTATTAATCGACCCCACTATTCACTTCACACAACTAGGTACTCCCGGCTCATCTGGAATTGCTCCGAGCTGGGCGTCTAGTCTTCTTTTGAAGATTTCCACCTCTACACTAGTCGTGTTCCGTATTTCCTTGAACAGCTAGTGAAACAGTTTTGGCCCTCTCACAGCAAATCTGTTTTCATTCAGGGTTGAGGATGTTCTCTGTCTAGCCTTTAATTTGGGAACACGATACATTCTTCATTTTCTAATTTCTACAGTTGTTTCAGTGGTTATAGCGTTCAAAGTAAGATTAGGGACTAGTTCCTCCATTATTTTTGAAGTGTAAATAATGGTGTACCTCTTCCTTCTTTTTCCAGTGAATTTAAGTTTAATTCACGTAACCTCTCCCAGTAATTTAGTTCTTTGCATCTATTGATCTTGGTTGTGAAGCTTCTCTGAATCCCTTCTAGTTGACTGATGTGTTATTTTCATTTGGGTATGTTAATACCGAGCAATACTCCAACTTAGGTATAATTATTGTTTTCAAGAGAAATCATTATATTCTTATCCCTTCTTTTAAATGTCCTCAATGTCTTTCCATTTATTCTTTTTGTTGTTTACTGCTATTTTTTTTGTTTCAAATTCGTGTAATTATTATTATTATTATTATTATTATTATATATATATATATATATATATATATATATATATATATATATATATATATATATATATATATATATATATATATATATATATATCAGAATCGGAAGTACGCAGCTTAGTACCACAAGGGACAGTACTGGCCCCACTCCTGTTCATGATAATGCTAACAGACATAGACAGTGGAGTAAACAACAACAGTATAGTAACAAACAAAATATACAAATGGTCAGAAGACAACAACATGACGTTTAACACCGAGAAATTTCAGTTCTTGAGATATGGTAGAAAAGAAGAACTTAAACAAACTGCATATTATGGTTCAGATAGACAGGAAATTCAGAGAAGCACGAAAACGATCGATCTGGTGGTAATAATGACAGATGATGCGAAATTCGAAACACAAAATCAAATAGCGATAAATAAAGCAAAACGAGTCGCAGGACAGGTACTTAGAACGTTCAGAAGGAGGGACAGGACAGTAATGATTCCCCTGCTAAAAACATTGATTATGCCAAAACTTGAATACTGCTCAGTTCTGACGTCCCCATATAAAAAGGAAGAAACTAATAAACTAGAAGAAACGCAAAGGCATTTCACAGCCAAGACTGATGGCTGCAAAGAACTCAACTACTGGGAAAGACTACGTAAACTAAATCTGTACTCACTGGAAAGAAGAAGAGAGAGGTATATCATAATCTACATATGGAAAATGATCGAAAAACTTGTACCAAACCTAAAACTAAACCCAATTACCATTCAAACAACCCTGAAAAATAGGAAAGGCAGAATGTTTAGTGTACCCAAATTAAAGGCCCGACAAGGGACCTCCTCAACCCTGAAGGAAAATAGCTTGGTTGTCAGGGGGCCAAGACTTTTCAACCAGCTTCCTAAGGACCTCAGAAACGTAACGGGGGTCAAAGTTGAAGTCTTTAAGAAAAGACTGGATGCCTGGCTCAGAACAGTACCAGATGAGCCGGGCGTGCCTGGTTATGTACGGTGGAGAGCGCAAGAAAGCAACTCGCTCCTCCACCAGGCCAGATCTAGGAGAGGGGCCACCAGCTTGACCTCCGTGTGAAGAGAGACCAACGCACGAAACAACATAAGATTCATAAGGTGTATATATATATATATATATATATATATACAGGGCCGGATCTAGAAGTTGCGAGGCCCTAGGCAGATCTAGAAATTGCGAGGCCCTAGGCCTATATATATGAAAATATGGACTTAATTATCGGTACTATACCAGCAATATTAGAATCCCGCATAGACAGAACTATGCCAG
Source organism: Bathynomus jamesi (assembly GCA_023014485.1). Classification (NCBI taxonomy): domain Eukaryota; kingdom Metazoa; phylum Arthropoda; class Malacostraca; order Isopoda; family Cirolanidae; genus Bathynomus; species Bathynomus jamesi. Next base: position 265,538 of record JAJOZX010000006.1, on the reverse strand, counting down.
CACTTAAAAATTAAACCAAACCAAAATAATCACGCATGGAAATTGTATAAGAAATATAAATAAACCATACAAATAAGTATAAATTATAATATGAATCAAGATTTGTATCGAAAATATAAGACAATGATTTCTAAGATTTATATAATATTATAGGTAATGACTTTCCATAGTATACAAACGTTTTTCATATGTGATGTATAAGAGATGCTGACATTTCATTTTTTATAATAGTGAGCTTTCGACTTATCAGGCTAAATATTAATGCTTTAATATTTGGTTCAGATGCTCCTTGAATATTACAGCAATGCTTTTCTACTTTTCTTCGAGCTAAACTCTTCAATTAATTGAGAATAATCTAATGAATTTGTTATATCGTTTTCTATTGATAATATAGCTAATGATTGCAATCTCGTTTGAGACATGGTGGAACGCAAATATGTTATAATAAGTTTGAGACGCGAGAAACTTCTTTCAGCCGAAGCAACAGTAACTGGGATGGTTAATACTATTCGAAGTGCAACATAAACATTAGGATAAATCTCACTTAGTTGTTTTTGCACTATATAAACAAGGGCATTTCCAAGATCTGTTTTCTCAGGTATAAACCTGCAAAGTACTTTAAGTTCTTCATAGAGTTCTAAATCATTAATATCACTTGAACAGAACGCGCAAAACGGCTTGAGCGAGGCCCCCTTTGGCGCGAGGCCCTAGGCGATCGCCTAGTTCGCCTATAGCTAAAGGGCCTGTATATATATATATTATGCAGTGAAGGTATCCTTTGAAAATAAAATTTTATTACGCGTTTCCCTGTACGTGTTAACTTAAGAATTTATAGAAAATTCTACAGGTAGGGTTTTAGAATTACTAAAACTTTAAAGGTATGGAATTCCAACGGTCCTGGGTTCGAGACCCGGCGTCAGCAGGCGTTGCGCAGCAACCCCAACTAATCTTCCTTTTGAGCACGGTTAGACTAGTTGCTTGATGTTTATTATTTGATCCGAGTACCCTATTCGACATTTTCTCTTATTGTAACTTCTTGTAACTCTCTTCATATATATATATAAGCAAAGAACCACAGGGAAAAGGAAAAGGAAACACGAAATCCGAGCGCTTTCGTGATATATTCACATCTTCAGGGAATACATCACGAAAGCGCTCGGATTTCGTGTTTCCTTTTACTTTTTCCCTGTGGTTCTTTGGTTATCAAAAAGATAACATGTTCTGTGATTTTATTGCATATATATATATATATATATATATATATATATATATATATATATATATATATATATATATATATATATATGAAAGTATATTTTAATGACCCGGTTAGGCTAGCTGCTTGCTGTTTATTATTTGATCCGGGGTACTCTATTCTGTATTTTATCTTATTGTAACTCCTTCTAACTCTCTCTTCCTATATATATATATATATATATATATCGGGTGGTCCGAAAAAAATGACGCATTTTTTAAAAATTAATATCTCAGTAACCCCCTTCCTTATCATGACAATTTTTATATGCCAGATACTTTCAAACTTCTTTTTTTGAATGCAAGAAACGGAATTCTGATATCTTTTATAGTTTTCTCGCAATTAACAAAAGTAACAACATGGGTCAAAAAAACGAATATCATGAGAAAGGAAATATTTAATCAGAAATTTAACTAATTAATTTACAGTAAATGATCGATTGGACCACCACTCTGTTGACACACTAATCTAAGTCTTTTCTTCCACACAAAAATAATACTTCTTACTTCATTAATGCCAATTTCTTGCCAAGATTCAAGTATTTTACTTTTTAATTCTGATTCGGTGAATTTTTCTCGTCGACCTCCGTAAACCTTCTCTTTTAGTAACTCCCAAATTGAGTAGTCCATAGGATTACAATCTGGGCTTTGTGGTGGCCACTCATTTTTCGTTATTAATTTTGGTGTATTGCTAATCAGAAACGACTGTGTGGCGTAGCTTGTATGCGACGGTGCTCCATCTTGTTGAAATATGAAATCATTTTCTTGATACAGGCGACGACAATCCGGCAACAATTTTGTTCTTAAAAGTTCAATGTAATTTGCAGAATTCACCTTTGTCTTTTCAGTTTCAATAAAATGAACATCTGTCTTGCCATTCCAAGAGACCCCTGCAGATATCATAACCTTTTTGGAGAATCTTGACGTTTCATGATACAATCTGTTTATTGAAATGTCACACTTTTTACCACGCCCGTAGACAACATCATTTTGACGGTTTCGCGGAATTTCTAGAGTGAAATCTTTTTCATCCGTGAAGACTATCTTTTTAATATCAACAACAGAGAAATTATCAAGTAACTTTCTGCACCTTGTTTTTCTTTTATCCTTAACAGTATCACTTTTTCTAGAATACTATTCTTTTGAAGGCTTTTAGTTTTTGTGCTTTAATTATTCGGTGTACAGAAGTCTTTCCAATATTCAAATGTTTAGCAATTGTTCTTTGTGACAAATGACTTCCTGGTTTATCTTCTTGAGAGCAGATTTTATCGTTGATGTAATCCACATTTTCTGGAACCGAAGCTGTTTTAGGTCTACCGCTTCCTGGTTTTCTGGCAGTACTTCCCGATTCGCGAATCTTCTTTAAGAGTCTTTCCACTGCACGCCTTTTCCACTTTTTGCCGGGAAACTCTTGCAATAACCTTCCAGTCTTCCATCCTTTTTCACAGTAACAATTTTTAATGAGAATACGATCTTCCTCTGACAACATCATTAAGGGTACTGACGAATTGTTAAAAAATAAAAATATCCACAATTTGACTTGTTCATTCCTGTAGAGTTTTGTAATAACTTGCAAAAATATCGCATGATATCGTATAAAAATGATATCGTATAAAAAACGGATATTATATTGCGATTTTTGTTTTTTTGACCCATGTTGTTACTTTTGTCACGTGTCCATCCTTGCTCAAATCCCTTCACGAATGTATTCCCCGAACGCATTAGCCTTACATAATCATTGATTTTGAAACGTGTAGAGTGTGGAGGTGCTCTACGAATATCTCTTCTCACCTCACGCTCTGTGTGTGTACCTCTTTCTAAAACCTCGTTATGTGTTGTCTCAATCGCGCGACGGTGTGAACAGTTGTATGACGAGGCCAATGATCTCAGAATACTTATATATCTGTATGTGTTTTTATTGGAGCACCGACAATTCAGCGCAGGACAATTCAGCGCCGACAATTCAGCGCCGACAATTCAGCGCAAGTCAGTAGTTAAAAGTTTAGTTAAAAATAATAAAAATAAATCGCAATAAATAAAAGAGAAAAATTTGTATATTTATATATATGCTAAATTGGGTCTGTATCGAAGGAGTGACATTTCAAAGGAGTGACATAACAAAGGAGTGACATAAATACCGTAACGAAGGAATGACATAACGAAGGAGTGACAAATCGGAGATAAAATTCAAAGGAGTATAATTATTAAAATTTTATTTAAAAAAACAAAATTTGTTAGAATTGTTAAAATTAAGATTTTATTTCAAAAACTAGAAACCTAACCTAACCTAACCTAACCTAACAGTTGCAAGCCTCTCTTCCCTCTGGATTTGTTCTTTCTTCTTCTTTGTTGGTATTTTCGCGCTGAATTGTCTTTGTGCTGAATTGTCGGCGCTGAATTGTCGGCGCTGAATTGTCCTGCGCTGAATTGTCGGGTCACGGTTTTTATTTGTAAAATAGCGATGCATGTGTTCCTTTATGGTACACTGAACTCTTTCAGCTAACGAGGCCTTATGTATAGAATTGCTAGTATAGTAATTGATATTGAAATCTGCCAACATGTTCTGAAAAACTCGGCCTATAAATTCTTTCACCATATCCGTACAAAAATAGGCAAGAATCCTGTTTTCTTTCAACATCAGCGTTTTGGTAGCTTTAGCAACTGTTTCAGGCGATTTATTTTTCATGGGAATTAGCCACGGGTATCTAGAGAATACATCTATTATGAAAAGGATGTAGCGATAGCCATCATTATATAGTGAATATCTTTGCATGTCTGTTAAATCCGCTTGCCAAATAGAGTTAATCGAAGTCGCTGTTGTCTCGGCTATTTTAAACCTTCCTCTCACCGGCTTATGAAGTGTATAAGTACCGTGCTCCCGCAGAAACCTCTCAACATCTTTTTTCCCTACTCCATCATTGTAAACACCTCTGTACAGTCTATCAACACCGCCGTAGGAGGCTGGGTTAGAAATGTCATTTGCGTATTTTAGAGGCATGTGGAGAGGGTTGGCCGTTGTTGTTTGGTCTCTTCTTTCTCCTCTTCATAGATGCTACCGTTGAGGGTTATGGCCTGCTCAGTTGTGGCACGTGCGAGGCTAGCTCCAATTCTTTTAACCTGTTCAGATTTCCTATCAATGTTTTGGGGACATTTATTTGTTGTAGTCTTGCTTTAATATGCTTCCATCCTGATGGTCAGGGCCTTTCCCACTTTCTCACCAGGTCATGGACAATGTCGACGATATTCGAACCCTGTACCCTTGTTCCTTCAACAATGACCTCGCCTGTATCGGTCCACTGTATGATGGGGTCCTCAGTCAATAGATTATAAAGACTTAAACCTTTATTTCTCAATGCATGTGGGAGACTGCTTTTTAATACATGTTCGATATGTTGTGGAGGCGCACCGTTATTCTTTGGTTGGTCATCTCTAACGTCGGCCCCAGATCCTGTGTCGCCATGTACATCGTTGTCCACGCTGTGCCTAATAACCACGGGGATCTCTGTCGGATTCTTATAATCTTCGTACTCATGAAGAAATTTCTGCAGAGCCTCTTGGTATAAGATCCTTTTCGCATCAGGTGACTTTTCACTCTTTAATGAGTCTAACAGTTCGCTTTCCATTCTTTTAAGCCAACTTTTACGGGGTTCTAGAATAATGTCTGGCATCTTTGAACTTTGCAGTGAAGCATACACCTCGTGCGGAATCACTACCACTTTCTTCATTATATTAATGTAGTTAGTAAAGGTCGCAAAACTGAAAATAAGATGGGGAGGAGTGATCCCCCTCTTTGTACAATAATTCGCTTTTTCTTCCTCACAGTTTGACTTTTACGAGCGAGCGTACGTATTATGTTCTTGTAACGAGGTAGGCGAGCCTTCTGAGGGGCTTTCATTGGTACATTACATTTTATAACATTAACCCTTTCATACCTGATTTTCGTTTACTTTTCATGCTACAAAAAAACCACTTGTGTTATATCTCCAGAATTACTAAAATCTCATAAAATTTGATGGTCTCCTTTGCGCCCATACGGCATGAAAGGGTTAAGGCAGATTTCACAGATGCATTTTAAAAAGTCAGAGTCGATATTTTTAACAAACATCTGCTGCAATGCCCGGGGCAATGGATGATAGATTTTTATTAATTCACGGTATTTCTTTAGCCTATTTGTCATTCTGGAATATACACCGTTTCAGGTTCGTTTGGGTAACGTTGACTTGTAGCTTCTTCATAAACTTCCAAAAAATCCTTACGCTGATTTGGGAATATTTGATTCACTGATACCCTAGTTTGTGACGCATCTCTACGTTGCGCGAATAAGACTAGATATTGTGTATTTAACGACACATCGCGCAAGTATCTATTTTTGAAAAATAGATTCTAATTGATGAAGAACACGCTTATGTTAAGATGGTGGGAGAACACTGTAAATGTCTCGGCAAACGTTTTATCCACTTCCAACATGAGATCGTCAATTACAATGACTGCATGTACATTTCCCTTTAATGAATTAACGTCATATACGCCTTTGTGGAACAAAATATCATCTTGGTACTCGATGAATACTGACTGGTACGTCGAATAACACCATATGACTTTATGCACAAATTTTGAGAACATCCCCTTATGTTTAATGATTTTGAGCATAAACACAGTTTTACCACATCCTGTATGTAGGGCCAGATGTAATGCATGTGGACTGGATCGTGACCCTGAATTCTTCTACAGATTCCATCTCTAACACGGCACATCCCAAATTGGAACATTTACAAAATATAATAAAAATTTACGTGATGCTCTTATATTCTACAGTCTTGTTTTTCCGCTTTTTCCACAGAACCGTGAATGACGACGAGATACAGCATTATGTCCCCATAATCAATATTACAGACGACCCCAATGACAATGTAGTTGTGGTTACAGACTCCATCCCCGCTGACGAGCCCACACCAGCGACACTTGTAACACCACCACGCGACAATTCATAGCGGAGGCATGATGAAGAGACGTCCATGTCAGTTATGAAACGTGCCAGGAGTATACCGGTTGTTAGAGCCCCAGTAATAGAATCCCAGCCCTCTACGTCTTACGACACAACCCCCCACACTAGCTCCCTCCTCAAATAAAGTTGTACCCCTTTATTCCTGTTCAATTTCGGGTACATCTTTCACAACGGCAGCAGCTTCGGGTTCTGTAGAGGATGGTATAATATTCGAGTTGGTGCGCGCCGCTACCCCCACCCCGGCCTTGACTAGAAATCGGTATATAGTCAGGGATGACGCTGGAACCCTGTATACCAATGGTGTTCAACACGGTCTGCGACGCGTAGTTGAACGAATTGTGGAGTTTACCCTTCAAAACAGCGACGAACGTGAAGTCAGGACGAGGTTATCCTTCGGGTTCGTGTCACATGACGGGGATGTAGATGATTTTTGGGTAGTAATACCATTCAGACGCTTGGCTGCTGTAGACATTAAGTATATATTAGGTCGTATAATGCAAGCTTCTCAAAGGAGTACAACCTTCAACATAGAAAACTTAACGATAGATATTGACAGAGTATTCCGGTTTGCGGGTCATAGTGCCACACCTTATACTCTTAACTTCATTTCGCAGGATATTTACAGAAAGCATATAAACGCCGAGCGTGGTTGCGGCTTTATAGCAGTAGTCTCAGCTCATATATTTGCTGTACGTAGGTCAAAAAAATTTGGTTGCCTACGGTTGTGCAGCGTGCCCGTAAACTGGCTTCACATTGCAAGCTTGAGTTTGAGTGTAATATGGGTCCTGAAGAGCTGAGAAGGGTAGAGGAGGAAATTAATGTTCATATAGTTGTATATGAAATGGATGATTGTCGTAGGACTGAGTATGTTTTTAAAAGCTGTGTGAGAGATCGTACAAGACCCCTTCTTATTTTAGGATTGTCAGGAACAACGTATCTCCCCATCCGTAATATAAGGACTCTCTTACGCGAGTTATGATAAAAGTCGAAAATATGGGAGGCATCCTAATTTGTGTAAGGGGTGTTCTCGCGTTTGCGGATGATATAGTGAAACATTGTAAGGAATGCCACATGGTATATGAGCAGTGTAAAAGCCCCAAATGTGAAAGTCTGTAGTTGAAGCTGAGAAGAGGGAATGTAATGTGTGCAGACGTACATTTTTCAATAATAAATGCTTTGAGCTACATAAGTCAATTGGCACGTGCAGGACAACGAGAATCTGTAAATGTGGCATGTTTCATATGATGGATAATTGGGGGAATTTCAAGCATAAATGTGATGAAATTCACTGTTCTACATGTCATGAAAAATATAAGGCGAACGGAGTAAAGCATGTATGTTATATGAAAGATGCTAAACCTAAAAATAAACCCCGTATAACCGTGTACTACGATATAGAAACTTACACAAACCCTGAAACAAAATAGGTTATCCCACATCTACTTGTAAGCCAGACTATCTGCGATGAGTGCATGGAAGTCGAGTGTGATGAGTGTCACAAATGTGGTAAACGGACAAACGTTTTTAAAACGATCGCACACGACAGCCTTGTGAAACTCTTTATATCCTATATTGTCAAGTTAGAGGACAAGTTAAAAAAAATAACTATGTATATTCTTGCCCATAACGGCGCAAAATTTTACAAACAGTTCCTTTATAAAGAACTGCTTGAACACGAGTCATCGGAGATATTTACAGGCGACCCCTCGAAAAAGGGAAACAAACTTATACAAATGCAAATAAGAGGTAATGTTCAGTTTAAAGATACTTCATTATTCACACCTTGTAAATTAGCCAAGCTACCCAAGGTGATGGGTGTTGTTTCAAAAAGGTATTTCCATTATACTTTCCTCACTAGCGACACTTAAAATTACGTAGGACTACCTCCCCCGAAACATTACTTTAACTACACCAACATGAGTGATAGTGAGCGTGAAGATTATGACCGCTACTACAACAGTTTTAATGAATCTAATCCTTACAATATAGCTGATGAATGTGAGCGTTATTGCGTGAATGATGTGCGCGTGCTTAGAGTATGTTTCCTGGCCTTTAGAAGGATGTACATTGTACATAGACCGTTTCAACTGCGATCAGCTGGAAGTCGCAATCACAATCGCCTCATTGTGCTTTACTGTGTTCAAGAACAATTTCATGCCTAAAGACACCTTAGCCATCATTCACAGAAACAACCTCGCAGTTATGGACACAAGTGGTTCATACATTGGCTTATACACCAACAGCGCAAACCGGTGTATACATAAAACATGCCCCCAACACTAGGGAAGTACCCATTAAGATCAATGGTTGTATTTTGGGGTTGATGGCCTAAGCGAAGACCGGGCTACTGGTGAAAAGACTGTACTCCTTCAGCGGTTGCTGGTGGTGGCATGGATGCCCACGTCCTAAGTTGGGAATCTTAGGAGATATCCACGGTAGATCTCCTACCGACAGTCTTGTATGGACCCGCACCCGCGATCAGCTTATAGGTTCCCAGATCACTCACAAGATCTTGTGGGAGCATGAGTATGATGCACGGATGGAAACAGATGGTCGGTACCGTCAAGAAATAAACACACTCAAACGCTCAATAGTGTTGGATCCTCTAAAATGCGGTGATAGCTTGTTCGGAGGGCCTACAAACCCATTAAATTTATACTTTCCGCCTGCGGAGGGCGTGAAACTCCATTACTGTGACTTCTGTTATTTATACCACTACGTGATGAAGAGCAACCCGTACCCCGTAGGAGCACCTTAAAAGCTGGTGGGCCCAGACCTCCCCACCATCGATGAGTTCTCAACAAATTTGAACAAGAACTATTTCGGTCTTTCTTTCGTAGACGTGCTCCCCCCTCGCGATTTATGGATGCCGATCTTACCATGTCGTTATAGATCACAAGCGCATGTTTCCCCCGTGCGTGAAGTGCGCAAAGGAGAACAATGGGGCCTGTAATTACACAACCAACCAGCGGAAGATCAGAGGTGTATATACAAGCCCTGAGCTGTCCCTAGCCGATCGCCATGGCTACAGAATATTCAAGATATATGAGAAGTGGAGGTTTCAGAAGCTACCCAACCGTTTCACGCCATATATAAACACTTTTTTGAAGGAAAAGGTAGAAGTATCAGGGTATCCGCGAGGGGTTGAGACCGAGGGTGAAAATTCGGCGTATATTCTACAGATCTACAAAAGCTTAAGACTAACAAAGAACCTAAGATCCACTCTAAGGTTAGCCCGAGAGAAAGAAAAGAGTAGGGGGTTAAGAAAAGAGAATAAGGGGTTAAGTAAGTAGCAACACCTATCACTCGTGCGTTAACATTCATTTAGAAAAAGAGAAAAAAGACACCATCATCATCCGCCGGCCACTGCCGACGACAAGTCGGAAAAATAGTCGAAGAGAATAGGAAAGGGGTGAAAGATGAAAAGAAGTAAAATAAGAACGCTTACAAACCATGCAAACACAGTCTTAACTCACAGTCATACCATGCAAACTACAGACATGCAAGTAAAGAGAGTTACAGACTTGCAAGTTAGGAGAGGATAAGAAAAAAAAAAGTAGGTAAAATTAAACAAAAAGTGGGTTAGTTTACGCTACGAGCTACATCTACGTTCGTGTTAGTCTAATTTTTTTTTTTTAATAATAATTTCACTGCTGGCATCACACGCTGGCATGTCACAAGCTGGTATTATCGTCAACTGACTCATCCTCGACCACCACCCCCAGAGCTCCTGTTACTAATTGTTTTTTATTTTAAACAACGTTAATATTTTTAAAATGCCTATCTAAGCGGTTCTTAAACATATTAACGCTGGTAGAGTTTACGAAGGGCGCGGAAAGATTATTCCATTTATCAATTACTTTAAACGTAAAGAGGTTTTTAGCGATATTAGTAATGAAACGTCTGCCACGCAACTTAAATCCGTTATTACGAGTATTGCTATTATCGAAAGTGAACAGTTTGTCAAAATTTACGTTATCGATGTTATTAACGATTTTGAAAACTTCAATAAGTTCCCCCCTTAATCTCCTAGTTTCGAGTGAATGCAGGTCTAACTCTTTAATCCTATCTTCATAAAGCTTGTTGCGCAATGACGGAATTAGTTTCGTGGCACGACGCTGAACACTTTCTAACCTATCAATATCCTCACGCAAATATGGGCACCAAAACTGAACGGCATATTCTAAATGAGGCCTGAGTAGGGACTTGAAAGGGGCAATATAATTAAATTCGAAATTACGCGTTATGAAGCCTAACATTCTATTAACTTTAGCGCAAGACTCCAGGCACTGGTTCCTAACTTTTAAATCCTTAGATACGCGTACGCCTAAGTCTACTTCCTCGTCAACGCTCGCTAACTCTCTATCATCCATCGTGTACGTATAATTATTGTTACGAGAACCTATATGCAAAACTTTACATTTGTCTACGTTAAATTGCATTTGCCACTTATCTGTCCACTCCATAATCCTATTTACATCGTCTTGGAGCCTATTTCTATCGTCCTCGTTAACAACCTTACCGCCTAGTTTAGTATCGTCCGCGAATTTTGACACGTTACTAGTCAATCCTACATCTATGTCGTTAATGTAAATTACGAATAGCAATGGACCTAACACTGAACCCTGTGGGACACTGCTACCTACATTTTAACACGAAGCCATTCCTCTAACCAGTTAGCTACCTGACCGCGTATGCCGTGCGCTTTAACCTTCGCAACTAATCTTCTATGCAGAACTGTATCGAACGCCTTTTTAAAATCTAAATAAATAACGTCAGCCACTCTATTCCTAGCGTATTCGCGCACTATTTCATTGTAAAATTCTAACAAATTAGTTAAACAAGATCTATGGCGTCGAAACCCATGCTGACTACTATTAATCAAATCTCGACTTTCTAAGTGATCGATGATACGATCCCTAACCACGGATTCCAATAGTTTACCGACAATTCACGTTAAGCTAATGGGCCTATAATTGCTAGCTACTGTGCGGTCGCCTTTTTTAAAAATGGGCGTGTCGTTAGCTAATTTGAAGTCTTCAGGAATAATCCCCGTTCAGAGTGACTGATTAAAAATCTTCGTTAAGAGCCTACAATAACGTCTTTCCAATGTTTCAAATGTCTGGGATAAAAAGCGTCAGGGCCTGGAGCCTTGCTAACTTTTACCCTATCGATATAATGCGCAATCTCACCCTCGTAAACAGTTATTTCATCCAAAATAGTCTCGCTACTAAATGGAACGATATCGTCCACGTCGGGAATATTTACGTCTTCTACGGTAAAAACTGTCGCAAAAAAGTTATTGAAAATACCCGCCATCGCCTGAGCGTCAAAAGCCAAAGCGCCGTTAACATCCACTAGAGGGCCTATGTTATCTTTTATCGGCTTACGATTACTGATATATTCAAAAAACTTTTTTGAATTATGTTTACTATCCTCAGCTATAAGTATCTCTAAATTACGCTTAGCATTCCTAAGTGATCTTTTAACCTGACGTCTAAGCTCGATATATCTATTAAAGTTAGCTGCCGTGCCATTGCTTCTTATTAAGTCTATACGCTCTGTTACGCTCGTTTATTGAACTCGCCTATTGCCCTAGTCCACCACTTGGAGGGCCTATCATGATTTCTAGCGCGCTTGGCCCTACGAGGAATAAACTCCCTTTCATATTCAAAAACTTTTCTGTAAACGCCTCCAATGTAAATTTGTGTCATTACCCATAAGTAAGTTATCCCAGTCCACTACTCTCATCCTATTCGCAAAAATATCCAAATTAGCCCACGAAAATCAGGAACTTCTTTACGTTACTATCCTTAGTGTTTTCTGTCAATAACTTAAACCTAAGAATTTGATGATCACTACATCCTAAACTCTGCGCTACTTCTAAACCTTCGACTAATTTTCGCCGTTCGTCATCACAAATCTAAGATATTGTCACCGCGCGTTGTTCGGTAACCATCTGTCGTAAAAAATTATCTTCCATAAACTCAATCAATCTCAAACCCTCTTCATTACCAGTAAAAGTCACGTAATTAAAATTAGGGTAGTTAAGTCTCCGACAATTATACTATTCCGATTGTCAATAAAGTTACCAAGAAGTGAGTAAAATCTAGTATCGGTATCGAGGGGTTGAACGGGAGGTCTATAAACAACAACAAATTAAAACTAACTACTACGCAACCATGACTTCACCGCATATCGCATTATTGCCTATGTAACCTATCATTAGTAAGGATTTTAAAACCCGGTACATCAAGTTCCCCCAACAAGTCCCGAGTCACGGTATTTAACCACGTTTCAGTGATAGCAACTATATCGTAGTTGCCGGATAAATTATCGCCTTAAATTCGTTTAATTTATTTCTAATACGACGCGCGTTACAATAAAAGACGTTTAAGTTATTTTTTACCACGGGCCGGCGTTTTAAACTATTTTTCACGTCGGGCCGCGTTCCCCGGACCCACAACGTTTAAAAAGACGTTTCGACCTATACAGCTTTCGTACGTTTTTGTTAGTCTAATTTGTTTAGTCTAATTTTTTTTTTTTTAATAATTTTCACTGCTGGCATCACACGCTGGCATGTCACAAGCTGGCTTATCGTCAACTGACTCATCCTCGACCACCACCCCCAGAGCTCCTGTACTAATTGTTTTTTATTTTAAACAACGTTAATATTTTAAAATGCCTATCTAAGCGGTTCTTAAACATATTAACGCTGGTAGAGTTTACGAAGGGCGCGGGAAGAGTATTCCATTTATCAATACTTTAAACGTAAGAAGTTTTAGCGAATTAGTAATGAAACGTCTGCCACGCAACTTAAATCCGTTATTACGCGTATTGCTATTATCGAAAGTGAACAGTTTGTCAAAATTTACGTTATCGATGTTATTAACGATTTGAAAACTTCAATAAGTTCCCCCCTTAATCTCCTAGTTTCGAGTGAATGCAGGTCTAACTCTTTAATCCTATCTTCATAAAGCTTGTTGTGCAATGACGGAATTAGTTTCGTGGCACGACGCTGAACACTTTCTAACCTATCAATATCCTCACGCAAATATGGGCACCAAAACTGAACGGCATATTCTAAATGAGGCCTGAGTAGGGACTTGAAAGGGGCAATATAATTAAATTCGAAATTACGCGTTATGAAGCCTAACATTCTATTAGCTTTAGCGCAAGACTCCAGGCACTGGTTCCTAACTTTTAAATCCTTAGATACGCGTACGCCTAAGTCTACTTCCTCGTCAACGCTCGCTAACTCTCTATCATCCATCGTGTACGTATAATTATTGTTACGAGAACCTATATGCAAAACTTTACATTTGTCTACGTTAAATTGCATTTGCCACTTATCTGTCCACTCCATAATCCTATTTACATCGTCTTGGAGCCTATTTCTATCGTCCTCGTTAACAACCTTACCGCCTAGTTTAGTATCGTCCGCGAATTTTGACACGTTACTAGTCTCCTACATCTATGTCGTTATTGTAAATTACGAATAGCAATGGACCTAACACTGAACCCTGTGGGACACTGCTACCTACATTTTAGCACGAAGCCATTCCTCTAACCAGTTAGCTACCTGACCGCGTATGCCGTGCGCTTTAACCTTCGCAATTAATCTTCTATGCAGAACTGTATCGAACGCCTTTTTAAAATCTAAATAAATAACGTCAGCCACTTTTTTCCTAGCGTATTCGCGCACTATTTCATTGTAAAATTCTAACAAATTAGTTAAACAAGATCTATGGCGTCGAAACCCATGCTGACTACTATTAATCAAATCTCGACTTTCTAAGTGATCGATGATACGATCCCTAACCACGGATTCCAATAGTTTACCGACAATTCACGTTAAGCTAATGGGCCTATAATTGCTGGCTACTGTGCGGTCGCCTTTTTTAAAAAGGGCGTGTCGTTAGCTAATTTGAAGTCTTCAGGAATAATCCCCGTTCAGAGTGACTGATTAAAAATCTTCGTTAAGAGCCTACAATAGCGTCTTTCAAATCTTTCAAATGTCTGGGATAAAAAGCGTCAGGGCCTGGAGCCTTGCTAACTTTTACCCTATCGATATAATGCGCAATCTCACCCTCGTAAACAGTTATTTCATCCAAAATAGTCTCGCTACTAAATGGAACGATATCGTCCACGTCGGGAATATTTACGTCTTCTACGGTAAAAACTGTCGCAAAAAAGTTATTGAAAATACCCGCCATCGCCTGAGCGTCAAAAGCCAAAGCGCCGTTAACATCCACTAGAGGGGCCTATGTTATCTTTTATCGGCTTACGATTACTGATATATTCAAAAAACTTTTTGAATTATGTTTACTATCCGCAGCTATAAGTATCTCTAAATTACGCTGCATTCCTAAGTGATCTTTTAACCTGACGTCTAAGCTCGATAATCTATTAAGTTAGCTGCCGTGCCATTGCTTCTTATTAAGTCTATACGCTCTGTTACGCTCGTTTATGAACTCGCCTATTTCCCTAGTCCACCACTTGGAGGGCCTATCATGATTTCTAGCGCTTGGGCCTACGAGGAATAAACTCCCTTTCAATATTCATAAAACTTTCTGTAAACGCCTCCAATGTAAATTTGTGTCATTACCCATAAGTAAGTTATCCCAGTCCACTACTCTCATCCTATTCGCAAAAATATCCAAATTAGCCCTACGAAAATCAGGAACTTCTATTACGTTACTATCCTTAGTGTTTTCTGTCAATAACTTAAACCTAAGAATTTGATGATCACTACATCCTAAACTCTCGCCTACTTCTAAACCTTCGACTATATTTTCGCCGTTCGTCATCACCAAATCTAAGATATTGTCACCGCGCCGTTGGGTTCGGTAACCTCTGTCGTAAAAAATTATCTTCCATAAACTCAATCAATCTCAAACCCTCTTCATTACCAGTAAAAGTCACGTAATTAAAATTAGGGTAGTTAAAGTCTCCGACAATTATACTATTCCGATTGTCAATAAAGTTACCAAGAAGTGAGTAAAATCTAGTATCGGTATCGAGGGGTTGAACGGGAGGTCTATAAACAACAACAAAATTAAAACTAATACTACGCACCATGACTTCACCGCATATCGCATTAATTGCCTATGTAACCTATCATTAGTAAGGATTTTAAAACCCGGTACATCAAGTTCCCCCAACAAGTCCCGAGTCACGGTATTTAACCACGTTTCAGTTATAGCAACTATATCGTAGTTGCCGGAATAAATTATCGCCTTAAATTCGTTTAATTTATTTCTAATACTACGCGCGTTACAATAAAAGACGTTTAAGTTATTTTTTACCACGGGCCGGCGTTTTAAACTATTTTTCACGTCGGGCCCGCGTTCCCCGGACCCACAACGTTTAAAGAACGTTTCGATCTATACAGCTTTCGTACGTTTTTGTTAGTCTAATTTGTTTAGTCTAATTTTTTTTTTTTAATAATAATTTCACTGCTGGCATCACACGCTGGCATGTCACAAGCTGGCATTATCGTCAACTGACTCATCCTCGACCACCACCCCCAGAGCTCCTGTTACTAATTGTTTTTTATTTTAAACAACGTTAATATTTTTAAAATGCCTATCTAAGCGGTTCTTAAACATATTAACGCTGGTAGAGTTTACGAAGGGCGCGGGAAGAGTATTCCATTTATCAATTACTTTAAACGTAAAGAAGTTTTAGCGATATTAGTAATGAAACGTCTGCCACGCAACTTAAATCCGTTATTACGCGTATTGCTATTCGAAAGTGAACAGTTTGTCAAAATTTACGTTATCGATGTTATTAACGATTTTGAAAACTTCAATAAGTTCCCCCTTAATCTCCTAGTTTCGAGTGAATGCAGGTCTAACTCTTTAATCCTATCTTCATAAAGTTGTTGTGCAATGACGGAATTAGTTTCGTGGCACGACGCTGAACACTTTCTAACCTATCAATATCCTCACGCAAATATGGGCACCAAAACTGAACGGCATATTCTAAATGAGGCCTGAGTAGGGACTTGAAAGGGGCAATATAATTAAATTCGAAATTACGCGTTATGAAGCCTAACATTCTATTAGCTTTAGCGCAAGACTCCAGGCACTGGTTCCTAACTTTTAAATCCTTAGATACGCGTACGCCTAAGTCTACTTCCTCGTCAACGCTCGCTAACTCTCTATCATCCATCGTGTACGTATAATTATTGTTACGAGAACCTATATGCAAAACTTTACATTTGTCTACGTTAAATTGCATTTGCCACTTATCTGTCCACTCCATAATCCTATTTACATCGTCTTGGAGCCTATTTCTATCGTCCTCGTTAACAACCTTACCGCCTAGTTTAGTATCGTCCGCGAATTTTGACACGTTACTAGTGAATCCTACATCTATGTCGTTATGTAAATTACGAATAGCAATGGACCTAACACTGAACCCTGTGGGACACTGCTACCTACATTTAGCACGAAGCCATTCCTCTAACCAGTTAGCTACCTGACCGCGTATGCCGTGCGCTTTAACCTTCGCAATTAATCTTCTATGCAGAACTGTATCGAACGCCTTTTTAAAATCTAAATAAATAACGTCAGCCACTCTATTCCTAGCGTATTCGCGCACTATTTCATTGTAAAATTCTAACAAATTAGTTAAACAAGATCTATGGCGTCGAAACCCATGCTGACTACTATTAATCAAATCTCGACTTTCTAAGTGATCGATGATACGATCCCTAACCACGGATTCCAATATTTACCGACAATTCACGTTAAGCTAATGGGCCTATAATTGCTGGCTACTGTGCGGTCGCCTTTTTTAAAAATGGGCGTGTCGTTAGCTAATTTGAAGTCTTCAGGAATAATCCCCGTTCAGAGTGACTGATTAAAAATCTTCGTTAAGAGCCTACAATAGCGTCTTTCAAATCTTTCAAATGTCTGGGATAAAAAGCGTCAGGGCCTGGAGCCTTGCTAACTTTTACCCTATCGATATAATGCGCAATCTCACCCTCGTAAACAGTTATTTCATCCAAAATAGTCTCGCTACTAAATGGAACGATATCGTCCACGTCGGGAATATTTACGTCTTCTACGGTAAAAACTGTCGCAAAAAGTTATTGAAATACCCGCCATCGCCTGAGCGTCAAAAGCCAAAGCGCCGTTAACATCCACTAGAGGGCCTATGTTATCTTTTATCGGCTTACGATTACTGATATATTCAAAAAACTTTTTTGAATTATGTTTACTATCCGCAGCTATAAGTATCTCTAAATTACGCTTAGCATTCCTAAGTGATCTTTTAACCTGACGTCTAAGCTCGATATATCTATTAAAGTTAGCTGCCGTGCCATTGCTTCTTATTAAGTCTATACGCTCTGTTACGCTCGTTTATGAACTCGCCTATTTCCCTAGTCCACCACTTGGAGGGCCTATCATGATTTCTAGCGCGCTTGGGCCTACGAGGAATAAACTCCCTTTCAATATTCATAAAACTTTCTGTAAACGCCTCCAATGTAAATTTGTGTCATTACCCATAAGTAAGTTATCCCAGTCCACTACTCTCATCCTATTCGCAAAAATATCCAAATTAGCCCTACGAAAATCAGGAACTTCTATTACGTTACTATCCTTAGTGTTTTCTGTCAATAACTTAAACCTAAGAATTTGATGATCACTACATCCTAAACTCTCGCCTACTTCTAAACCTTCGACTATATTTTCGCCGTTCGTCATCACCAAATCTAAGATATTGTCACCGCGCGTTGGTTCGGTAACCATCTGTCGTAAAAAATTATCTTCCATAAACTCAATCAATCTCAAACCCTCTTCATTACCAGTAAAAGTCACGTAATTAAAATTAGGGTAGTTAAAGTCTCCGACAATTATACTATTCCGATTGTCAATAAAGTTACCAAGAAGTGAGTAAAATCTAGTATCGGTATCGAGGGGTTGAACGGGAGGTCTATAAACAACAACAAAATTAAAACTAATACTACGCACCATGACTTCACCGCATATCGCATTAATTGCCTATGTAACCTATCATTAGTAAGGATTTTAAAACCCGGTACATCAAGTTCCCCCAACAAGTCCCGAGTCACGGTATTTAACCACGTTTCAGTTATAGCAACTATATCGTAGTTGCCGGAATAAATTATCGCCTTAAATTCGTTTAATTTATTTCTAATACGACGCGCGTTACAATAAAAGACGTTTAAGTTATTTTTTACCACGGGCCGGCGTTTTAAACTATTTTTCACGTCGGGCCCGCGTTCCCCGGACCCACAACGTTTAAAGAACGTTTCGATCTATACAGCTTTCGTACGTTTTTGTTAGTCTAATTTGTTTAGTCTAATTTTTTTTTTTTAATAATAATTTCACTGCTGGCATCACACGCTGGCATGTCACAAGCTGGCATTATCGTCAACTGACTCATCCTCGACCACCACCCCCAGAGCTCCTGTTACTAATTGTTTTTTATTTTAAACAACGTTAATATTTTTAAAATGCCTATCTAAGCGGTTCTTAAACATATTAACGCTGGTAGAGTTTACGAAGGGCGCGGGAAGAGTATTCCATTTATCAATTACTTTAAACGTAAAGAAGTTTTTAGCGATATTAGTAATGAAACGTCTGCCACGCAACTTAAATCCGTTATTACGCGTATTGCTATTATCGAAAGTGAACAGTTTGTCAAAATTTACGTTATCGATGTTATTAACGATTTTGAAACTTCAATAAGTTCCCCCCTTAATCTCCTAGTTTCGAGTGAATGCAGGTCTAACTCTTTAATCCTATCTTCATAAAGCTTGTTGTGCAATGACGGAATTAGTTTCGTGGCACGACGCTGAACACTTTCTAACCTATCAATATCCTCACGCAAATATGGGCACCAAAACTGAACGGCATATTCTAAATGAGGCCTGAGTAGGGACTTGAAAGGGGCAATATAATTAAATTCGAAATTACGCGTTATGAAGCGTAACATTCTATTAGCTTTAGCGCAAGACTCCAGGCACTGGTTCCTAACTTTTAAATCCTTAGATACGCGTACGCCTAAGTCTACTTCCTCGTCAACGCTCGCTAACTCTCTATCATCCATCGTGTACGTATAATTATTGTTACGAGAACCTATATGCAAAACTTTACATTTGTCTACGTTAAATTGCATTTGCCACTTATCTGTCCACTCCATAATCCTATTTACATCGTCTTGGAGCCTATTTCTATCGTCCTCGTTAACAACCTTACCGCCTAGTTTAGTATCGTCCGCGAATTTTGACACGTTACTAGTGAATCCTACATCTATGTCGTTAATGTAAATTACGAATAGCAATGGACCTAACACTGAACCCTGTGGGACACTGCTACCTACATTTTAGCACGAAGCCATTCCTCTAACCAGTTAGCTACCTGACCGCGTATGCCGTGCGCTTTAACCTTCGCAATTAATCTTCTATGCAGAACTGTATCGAACGCCTTTTTAAAATCTAAATAAATAACGTCAGCCACTCTATTCCTAGCGTATTCGCGCACTATTTCATTGTAAAATTCTAACAAATTAGTTAAACAAGATCTATGGCGTCGAAACCCATGCTGACTACTATTAATCAAATCTCGACTTTCTAAGTGATCGATGATACGATCCCTAACCACGGATTCCAATAGTTTACCGACAATTCACGTTAAGCTAATGGGCCTATAATTGCTGGCTACTGTGCGGTCGCCTTTTTTAAAAATGGGCGTGTCGTTAGCTAATTTGAAGTCTTCAGGAATAATCCCCGTTCAGAGTGACTGATTAAAAATCTTCGTTAAGAGCCTACAATAGCGTCTTTCAAATCTTTCAAATGTCTGGGATAAAAAGCGTCAGGGCCTGGAGCCTTGCTAACTTTTACCCTATCGATATAATGCGCAATCTCACCCTCGTAAACAGTTATTTCATCCAAAATAGTCTCGCTACTAAATGGAACGATATCGTCCACGTCGGGAATATTTACGTCTTCTACGGTAAAAACTGTCGCAAAAAAGTTATTGAAAATACCCGCCATCGCCTGAGCGTCAAAAGCCAAAGCGCCGTTAACATCCACTAGAGGGCCTATGTTATCTTTTATCGGCTTACGATTACTGATATATTCAAAAAACGTTTTTGAATTATGTTTACTATCCGCAGCTATAAGTATCTCTAAATTACGCTTAGCATTCCTAAGTGATCTTTTAACCTGACGTCTAAGCTCGATATATCTATTAAAGTTAGCTGCCGTGCCATTGCTTCTTATTAAGTCTATACGCTCTGTTACGCTCGTTTATGAACTCGCCTGTTTCCCTAGTCCACCACTTGGAGGGCCTATCATGATTTCTAGCGCGCTTGGGCCTACGAGGAATAAACTCCTTTTCAATATTCATAAAACTTTCTTTAAACGCCTCCAATGTAAATTTGTGTCATTACCCATAAGTAAGTTATCCCAGTCCAATACTCTCATCCTATTCGCAAAAATATCAAAATTAGCCCTACGAAAATCAGGAACTTCTATTACGTTACTATCCTTAGTGTTTTCTGTCAATAACTTAAACCTAAGAATTTGATGATCACTACATCCTAAACTCTTGCCTACTTCTAAACCTTCGACTATATTTTCGCCGTTTGTCATCACCAAATCTAAGATATTGTCACCGCGCGTTGGTTCGGTAACCATCTGTCGTAAAAAATTATCTTCCATAAACTCAATCAATCTCAAACCCTCTTCATTACCAGTAAAAGTCTCGTAATTAACATTAGGGTAGTTAAAGTCTCCGACAATTATACTATTCCGATTGTCAATAAAGTTACCAAAAGTGAGTAAAATCTAGTATCGGTATCGAGGGGTTGAACGGGAGGTCTATAAACAACAACAAAATTAAAACTAATACTACGCACCATGACTTCACCGCATATCGCATTAATTGCCTATGTAACCTATCATTAGTAAGGAGTTTAAAACCCGGTACATCAAGTTCCCCCAACAAGTCCCGAGTCACGGTATTTAACCACGTTTCAGTGATAGCAACTATATCGTAGTTGCCGGAATAAATTATCGCCTTAAATTCGTTTAATTTATTCTAATACGACGCGCGTTACAATAAAAGACGTTTAAGTTATTTTTTACCACGGGCCGGCGTTTTAAACTATTTTTCACGTCGGGCCCGCGTTCCCCGGACCACAACGTTTAAAGAACGTTCGACCTATACAGCTTTCGTACGTTTTTGTTAGTCTAATTTGTTTAGTCTAATTTTTTTTTTTAATAATAATTTCACTGCTGGCATCACACGCTGGCATGTCACAAGCTGGCATTATCGTCAACTGACTCATCCTCGACCACCACCCCCAGAGCTCCTGTTACTAATTGTTTTTTATTTTAAACAACGTTAATATTTTTAAAATGCCTATCTAAGCGGTTCTTAAACATATTAACGCTGGTAGAGTTTACGAAGGGCGCGGGAAGAGTATTCCATTTATCAATTACTTTAAACGTAAAGAAGTTTTTAGCGATATTAGTAATGAAACGTCTGCCACGCAACTTAAATCCGTTATTACGCGTATTGCTATTATCGAAAGTGAACAGTTTGTCAAAATTTACGTTATCGATGTTATTAACGATTTTGAAAACTTCAATAAGTTCCCCCCTTAATCTCCTAGTTTCGAGTGAATGCAGGTCTAACTCTTTAATCCTATCTTCATAAAGCTTGTTGTGCAATGACGGAATTAGTTTCGTGGCACGACGCTGAACACTTTCTAACCTATCAATATCCTCACGCAAATATGGGCACCAAAACTGAACGGCATATTCTAAATGAGGCCTGAGTAGGGACTTGAAAGGGGCAATATAATTAAATTCGAAATTACGCGTTATGAAGCCTAACATTCTATTAGCTTTAGCGCAAGACTCCAGGCACTGGTTCCTAACTTTTAAATCCTTAGATACGCGTACGCCTAAGTCTACTTCCTCGTCAACGCTCGCTAACTCTCTATCATCCATCGTGTACGTATAATTATTGTTACGAGAACCTATATGCAAAACTTTACATTTGTCTACGTTAAATTGCATTTGCCACTTATCTGTCCACTCCATAATCCTATTTACATCGTCTTGGAGCCTATTTCTATCGTCCTCGTTAACAACCTTACCGCCTAGTTTAGTATCGTCCGCGAATTTTGACACGTTACTAGTCAATCCTACATCTATGTCGTTATTGTAAATTACGAATAGCAATGGACCTAACACTGAACCCTGTGGGACACTGCTACCTACATTTTAGCACGAAGCCATTCCTCTAACCAGTTAGCTACCTGACCGCGTATGCCGTGCGCTTTAACCTTCGCAATTAATCTTCTATGCAGAACTGTATCGAACGCCTTTTTAAAATCTAAATAAATAACGTCAGCCACTCTTTTCCTAGCGTATTCGCGCACTATTTCATTGTAAAATTCTAACAAATTAGTTAAACAAGATCTATGGCGTCGAAACCCATGCTGACTACTATTAATCAAATCTCGACTTTCTAAGTGATCGATGATACGATCCCTAACCACGGATTCCAATAGTTTACCGACAATTCACGTTAAGCTAATGGGCCTATAATTGCTGGCTACTGTGCGGTCGCCTTTTTTAAAAATGGGCGTGTCGTTAGCTAATTTGAAGTCTTCAGGAATAATCCCCGTTCAGAGTGACTGATTAAAAATCTTCGTTAAGAGCCTACAATAGCGTCTTTCAAATCTTTCAAATGTCTGGGATAAAAAGCGTCAGGGCCTGGAGCCTTGCTAACTTTTACCCTATCGATATAATGCGCAATCTCACCCTCGTAAACAGTTATTTCATCCAAAATAGTCTCGCTACTAAATGGAACGATATCGTCCACGTCGGGAATATTTACGTCTTCTACGGTAAAAACTGTCGCAAAAAAGTTATTGAAAATACCCGCCATCGCCTGAGCGTCAAAAGCCAAAGCGCCGTTAACATCCACTAGAGGGCCTATGTTATCTTTTATCGGCTTACGATTACTGATATATTCAAAAAACTTTTTTGAATTATGTTTACTATCCGCAGCTATAAGTATCTCTAAATTACGCTTAGCATTCCTAAGTGATCTTTTAACCTGACGTCTAAGCTCGATATATCTATTAAAGTTAGCTGCCGTGCCATTGCTTCTTATTAAGTCTATACGCTCTGTTACGCTCGTTTATGAACTCGCCTGTTTCCCTAGTCCACCACTTGGAGGGCCTATCATGATTTCTAGCGCGCTTGGGCCTACGAGGAATAAACTCCCTTTCAATATTCATAAAACTTTCTTTAAACGCCTCCAATGTAAATTTGTGTCATTACCCATAAGTAAGTTATCCCAGTCCACTACTCTCATCCTATTCGCAAAAATATCAAAATTAGCCCTACGAAAATCAGGAACTTCTATTACGTTACTATCCTTAGTGTTTTCTGTCAATAACTTAAACCTAAGAATTTGATGATCACTACATCCTAAACTCTTGCCTACTTCTAAACCTTCGACTATATTTTCGCCGTTTGTCATCACCAAATCTAAGATATTGTCACCGCGCGTTGGTTCGGTAACCATCTGTCGTAAAAAATTATCTTCCATAAACTCAATCAATCTCAAACCCTCTTCATTACCAGTAAAAGTCTCGTAATTAACATTAGGGTAGTTAAAGTCTCCGACAATTATACTATTCCGATTGTCAATAAAGTTACCAAGAAGTGAGTAAAATCTAGTATCGGTATCGAGGGGTTGAACGGGAGGTCTATAAACAACAACAAAATTAAAACTAATACTACGCACCATGACTTCACCGCATATCGCATTAATTGCCTATGTAACCTATCATTAGTAAGGAGTTTAAAACCCGGTACATCAAGTTCCCCCAACAAGTCCCGAGTCACGGTATTTAACCACGTTTCAGTGATAGCAACTATATCGTAGTTGCCGGAATAAATTATCGCCTTAAATTCGTTTAATTTATTTCTAATACGACGCGCGTTACAATAAAAGACGTTTAAGTTATTTTTTACCACGGGCCGGCGTTTTAAACTATTTTTCACGTCGGGCCCGCGTTCCCCGGACCCACAACGTTTAAAGAACGTTTCGACCTATACAGCTTTCGTACGTTTTCGTCAATTAACCTACCTAGCCTACCATTACCTATTTCATTAAAATGCACCCCCATCTTTTATAAAAAGGCTAGGATCACTGAATTCGGACCACGGCTTTACGAAGGGTACATTTTGCTCAGCACAAATCTCTTCTAATTTAGTGTTCAAAAATATTGTTTTAGACGTAATCCTAAGACCCAAACCGTGCCTAGGGGTAATACCTAGAACTAAAGACCTATCTGACCTCGCCTTCAGGGACCTAATTAACCCCCTATATCTTTCTAAAAGGTCAGGCACTCTCGTATCGGACCTATACGAGTCGTTGCCTCCTACCATCGTCACCAACATCGAGTGACGGGAGGCAACGTCAATCCTATTCACTTCGGCTCTAACTCTGTCAACCCTGGCCCTGGGAGACAAACCCTCCTCCTCTTGGTTGGATGCCGTTCAACGAACTCTGTGTCCATATGGCGCACTAAAGAGTCCCCAATTAAAATAGTTTCCCCCTCGTTCACGTTCCTTTCCAAATGGGCGAAAGGGTTCGAAACCTCGATAGGGGGGGATTCCTATCACCTAACGTACGCGGCCTAGCTCCACCCTTAACTTCTCTAAATCCCTACCCATCTACTAATCTCGGACCAACCTTAACCCCTTCCTCAACTCTATCCAACCTTCCCGATAAGCTACCTAAACTAGAAACTAGGTTACGCACCTTATCCTTCAAATTACTAACGTCTTCAACGTTAGTATTGGTTCGGCTTTCGTCAACCGTAGCCCTACCCCTGCCCTCATCAAGCGTTGCAAGTCTTTCCTTTACCTCAGTACACTGCGTTTTATGTCAACTATTTCCTCCCTTAACTCGCAAAAGAAACAAACTGATCTCTCGGTAATCGCCATAGGACCACCGTTATAATCTTTAAAATCCGAATACCACCGGTTTACCCTACACCTAACACACGACGCTTTCTGCGACGGCATCACGCAGTTAAAATTAATTTATAACCGTCACAAGTTTAAGTTAAATTTAGCCGGCACGCTATGAAAACTTCTAAATCGCTAAAAACCTCTAATATTCAATTACTTAACTATAACAATGTAAATATAAACGCAAGTATATAAAATTCAAAAATTTCCAAAAGAAAAGTTGTTAGCAATATGTAAAAATAAAAGCAATATCAGAGATCTCAGGAAATGCGTCCGGTCAGTACCGTGAAGGGATACAACTTGACCGTTCCCAAATTGTTAAGAACCCTGGCAAGCGCTTTAGTGCAAAGTTGTGCCTAAATAGTCTTTGGGGAAAATTTGCACAAAGTACAGGCAAGGGGAACGTTCATCTGGCCCCAAAGTTATAATGAGGTGCGGGATTATGCCAATGCCCCGATAAAGTGGTCATGGAATCGTGAATGAAGTTAATACGGACATAATAAAGTACATCACCGAATTGGCCACAGATACCTCACGTGTTACAAACATACCTGTAGCCAGCTTCACAACGGCATACGCACGCATCAAGCTTTGGAGACTACTGCACTCTCTTGGGCGGAGGGTCCTGTTCGCTGACACAGATAGCGTAATATTCACAGCGAGGGAGGGCAAATACATGCCGCCTATTGGTGAACTCCTCGGAGAGTTGACTGACGACATTAAGGATGAGTATGGTGATAGTGCATACGCTGACTCCTTTATATCAACAGGTCCAAAAACTTATGGGGTACGGGTGAGGGTGGGGGAAGAGATGAAATATATCGTGAAGGCGAAGGGCATCACGCTTAACCAGGCAAACCGTCGGGTCATTAACTTTGACTCGTAGAAGGAGCTATTGTGCTTAGATGAGAGTGACCCCAACTGACTGTAGGGACCCACAATTTTCGGGCAGAGAACTTGGGAGGCGTGAAGGAACTTAGGGGCAAAAAGGTGTGTCGTAACACCTATAGGAAAGGTTACCAGGTGCCTGGCACCTACGACTCCGTTCCCTTTGGGTATCATAATACTAGCTCGGACCGGTAAGAAAAAACCATCGATTGGAAAGGAGTGTTTATAAACTTGAACTTAATAATGATGTTGTGGCTAACGACGCCCTCTTTGTGCGTGCTTTTGATTGTATTCTGTCCGTGTTTAAAGAGAGTGATAATTTTCCAACCAATTGTAAAGTGGGCACAAAAATAGTATTGAACGATTAGAAGGCCCTTCACATTGAATATAGGCACCCGCACACCTTGAATGGTGAAATAATGTTAAATCGTATTTATTGCATAGTACAAAGCAACAATGATATAACTGTAGACTCGATCACATGCGAGTTTAGTATTTTAGTTAAGCGCAGTAGAACATAAAGTATATGTATTTTGATGTATATTATTTGAAGCTTATATATAAGTATGTATTTGTTCGTACATATATTAAATGGGTATATAGTTTTACCCTGTACTATTTTTTAATATTTTATATAAGTTTTGCTCTTTATATATATATATATATATATATATATATGTATGTGTGTGTGTGTGTGTGTGTGTGTGTGTGTGTGCGTTTGCTCATACATATATTAAATGGGTATGTAGTTTTATCCTGTACTATTATTATTTTTATTTTTTATAAGTTCTGCTGTTTATATATATATATATATATATATATACACGTATATAAAATTGTGTATTTGCTCATACATATATTAAATGTGTATATAGATTTCTCTTGTGCTAATATTATTGTTTAAGAATGTATATATTTATATACAGGGTGTCCCAGAATTAACTATCTATTTCAATGAAATCGGACAAATTTTTTAAAAACACACTTTTATTTGTTTATCATGTTTAATATGTGTTAAAAATGTATAAATTTCTAAATTTTTTTCATAATTTTATTTTCATAATTTTTTCATTATCTGGTCCAATGAAAGACCGTCTGAAGTCATAGAATGGCAAAGAGACTCCAAAAGTTAACGTGTGGCTTGGAATGACCAAATCCAAAATTTATGGCCCATTCTTCTTTGCGGAAGCAACTGTAACAGGTACCGTCTACCTTGATATGCTTCAGCAGTTTCTCGAACTACAGCTTCTTGATGATGGCATTCTTGATAATGTTGTGTTTCAACAAGAAGCATTGATCTTTTGGCGATAAACCTTTGTTTTTATGAAACCCCATGCAAAGAAATCCAGGGTGTCAAATCCGGAGAACGCGGAGGCCAAGGTCGAGGTCCTCCACGTCCAATCCACCGATTCGGAAGGCGTCTGTTGAGGTATTCTCGAACAATTAGAGCATAATGACATGGTGCTCCATCTTGTTGAAACACAACATTATCAAGAATGCCATCATCAAGAAGCTGTGGTTCGAAAAACTGCTGAAGCATATCAAGGTAGACGGTACCTGATACAGTTGCTTTCGCAAAGAAGAATGGGCCATAAATTTTGGATTTGGTCATTCCAAGCCACACGTTAACTTTTGGAGAGTCTCTTTGCCATTCTATGACTTCAGACGGTCTTTCATTGGACCAGATAATGAAAAAATTATGAAAATAAAATTATGAAAAAATTTTGAAATTTATACATTTTTAACACATATTAAACATGATAAACATAAATAAAAGTGTGTTTTTAAAAAAATTTGTCCGATTTCATTGAAATAGATAGTTAATTCTGGGACACCCTGTGTATCATTTAATGTGTGTATTTTTTATGTGTATTATTTTTTGAATGCATATTTATTTCCTGTATATTTCATAAATTATTTTCATTAACTCCTCTAAATAAACAGAATGATGTAATGGTGTTTTATTTAATTCTTTTAGTTGTACAGGGTGTCCCGTAAGTCTGGAACTATAGGGCAAAATGATAAAAACGGCAATAAAACGCCGAAGAGACTTTTGGGAACTGTTTGTGAAATGAGCGAGGATGGTAGCGGCTGTGCCATCGTCGGTGGATATCCTCGGGGGTCCACTGCGTGGTTTATCTCCTATGAATCCCGTTTCCCTGAACTTTGCTACAAGTTTGCCGACACAGCTGTGTGTTATCGGCGCACGGTCCGGATGAAAATCTGTTAAATTCCTCAGCGACCTCCCTCTGACTCCGATTTCCTTCGAGCAGAATTACATGGACGCGTTCTTCCTTACTCAAAGACATCATGGGCACTTGCATAAACGGAAAAACATGAATTCTTATTTTACCCTATGTTTCCAGACTTATGGGACACCCTGTATATATATATATAACGCTATTAAGGAATAACTGGGGAGATAGGAATATATATATAATGTTATAATAATGTTATATAATGTTATAATGTTTCAGACCAACAAAGACCCTAGGATCCACTCATGGCTGGTCTACCTAACTGTGTTCGTAATCGTGTATTGTGTATGTCCTCCGTGGTGGCGGAGGGGACCTACAATTTTACGTGGGTTCCGAACCACAAGAACATAAGTAATTTATGTAAAAACTGCCGGTAAATTGGCAACGACCAATTTTTACGAAACTAAATAATTATCAATTTAAAACTAATTAATTATCGATTTAGAACTAAAGATAGAATCTCTGGATCCAGAGGATCAAGTCATAATAGACTACTATCCACAAATGTTACACTCTATATCTATTTATAACGGACATGCAAATATATCAGATCCAAAGAATCCAGTCAATTTCATTACGGTAGCCATCAAGTCACGGTCCATATCGATTGCGGACCAAGTCAAAATTTACAACCATATACATTACAATATATACACTTACGAGGAAAAGTGTAGGTGTGGCTGTAAAAACTGTACAGTAATGTAGAAATGTGTGTGCACCCATTATGGGTCTCCCATTTAAAGGTGTTTGTGGGGCAAGTGAAGATCATGAGTTTTTCAATACCTCACAGTACTATGGGGGGCACCGCTCGGGAGAGGAATCTCTTTAAATGGGGTGTGTAAGGACAGAGAGTATCCCCTAACCCAAGACGCTGCCTCCCTATATCCCACAACACTTGTGTTGAGCTGTGGGATCTATCCCCAGAAAGCCTTAATTTTACTACCTTAAACTATACCCTTGCTATCAACATATGCGTCTAATCGATTTTTAAACATGTTTATAGACGTGCTACTAATTACTTCTACCGGCAAACTATTCCAGCTATTTACTATTCTATGCGTAAAAAAGTTTTTCGCAACTGCTGTCTCGAACCTTCTACTTGTCAACTTACACCCGTTATTTCTAGTCCTATTATATTGAGATATTTCGAAAAAGCTATCTCTATCTACGTTATCAAACCCATTCATAATTTTGAAAACCTGGATTAGATCACCCCTTAACCTCCTAGTCTCGAGAGTAGTCAATTTTAACTCCTTAAGCCTATCCTCGTACGACTTTGACCTAAGAGACGGAATCATCTTAGTTGCTCGTCTTTGAACTCTTTCGATTTTGTCTATATCTTTGCGCATATGCGGATTCCAAAATTGGACCGCGTACTCCAAATGGGGTCTAACTAATGATTTATAAAGAGGAACTATAATATCGCGCGATTTGTACTCAAAATTTCGAGCTATAAAACCTAACACTTTGTTCGCCTTATTGACCGCTGCTGTACTTTGTTTCGCTACTTTTAAATCACCAGTGACTATAACTCCTAAATCTTTTTCCTGCTCTACGCTTTTTAAATCTTTCCCTGACATACTATACGCAAAATTACCGTTACGCGAACCTATATGCATAATTTTGCACTTATCCACGTTAAATCTCATTTGCCATGTGACTGACCATTCAACGATTTTATTCAGATCTTCCTGAATTTTACCTCTATCTTCGTCATTAATCGCCCTACCACCCAGCTTCGTGTCATCCGCAAACTTTGAAACTGTACTGACTAGGCCGACATCTAAATCGTTAATATATATAAGAAAAAGCAAGGGGCCCAATACAGAACCCTGAGGAACGCCACTCGCTACATTAGCCCAACACGACTCCGCTCCATCAACGACCACCCTCTGTTTCCTGCCTCGCAACCACTCTTCTATATATACACAATGCATCTTCAATAAATATATATTATGAATACCAAATGGTTGGTTACGTCTTCTAAACCGACTGACGGATTTCTAAGCCAACTAACTGTCAAGAATATTTCCATTAATTAAATAAATAGCGCAATCTGGCAACTGAAAAGTTATATATACACACATACATCTGCCATTTATGCCTTCTAAGCCAGATTAAGCCAACTAGCTGAAAGACACTTCTAAGCCAAGTGATGCTATCAAGAAATCTCATTATGCCTCTGGCTGCGCTTGATGATGGATGCTCTCTTACCTTCCTAAGCTCAGGAAACCCCTTTGGGGGTGAGGCCGTCCCGACTTATCCCACAAAGTCTCTTCTCTCTTTCTCTCTCTTTCTCTTAAGTTAGGTGGACTCCCCCAAATTGCTGGGGGAATTCCCCCTTTCTTTTTGTTTTGCACCCTGAGGGTTGGGGGTGGCACTGGCACTGAAGGTGGGGTGAGTGGCACTCAATTGATCAATATTACAGTTGCATATGCACTCGTCCTATTTGCGTCCATACTACTTCCCCAAAAATGTCCCTCTTTTTATTTGCCTGTTATTTTATGATGGATATATATTTTATCGTTGGGATTTCTTCTTCAGAAAGGTAACAGATTGGGGTTTTTATTCCGCATATACCTACATGAATATACTTATACATTTCTAATTCTTTCATTACTTAATAACTAATAAATATTGTATGTTGAAACCGTTCTTTCACCATTTTATATTTAAATATAGATCGGTATGATATTTACGATTGCAAATGAAAAACAAATTCTTTTTTAAAAATTTATGTACAAAATATTATTTTGTAAGGTAAGATTAGATAATTTTTCCTACTAAATGCTAATCTGAAGATGCAAATTATGTTTAGTATTTATTTTTAGTAAATATGTAGTTTTTCGGCCACATGTTTATTAGCAAAATCGAAAACCACGCCCATGACCCCTGAGTGGCGTAAAGTTGATGACGTAGAAAATTTCTAAAGTATTGTGCCACCATTTAACCTAACGTACACCTAAATCGAACATAAGAATCACTCTGATTGGTATCACGTATGAAGTGAGATGTAGCTTTCAACTATTAAAAATCTGGTGGCCGCAAAACGACATATTAGCCTTATTTTTAAATTTGAACCTTTCAGTCAAAACGGAACATAAAAACAATGATGTTAGGCCTTAAATGTGGCCTATATAATGAACGCAGTATATGGATCGTTAGTTTAGGCCCAACCTAGTCTGTTACGGCAAAGTTATATTTATGCTTCATTGTTTGATAACACCAACAAATACGACCGTTTATCCGATTTATTTTTCGTTTAAACCTCCAAAACTTGATCCTTTTTAATACGCTAATAAATATAGCCAAACGATGTGGAAGATCTAATAGTGTTCGATAGCGTAGTGGTTAGTATCGCTGACTACGAATCCATCGGCTTCGGGTTCGATTCCCGGCGAGGGTAGGCGGCGCTCTACTCACCCAACTGTTCATCTATCCATACAAAAAAAATTGTTTGGCAGATAAGTGGGTACCCTTGGTAGCCTAGTGGTTAAAACGCTAGGCTGCCGAACAGGAGGTCGTGAGATCGAGTCCGGGCGAGGGTTTTGTAATTTGTAAGCTTGACCTTTGTCAGAATGAAGGTTACCAACAGGTTACCAACAGTAGGTGGCGTGTGAAAAGTTTTACAGCGTGACTCATATAACTATAATTTTGAGCTAGCCTATGGCGATAAACTAAAACAACTTCGTTGTAGAATGTTCCTAAGTTTATTAAAGAATTCATTAGGGCCAAATTTACTTATTTTTGCTCTCATCCGCTTATGACGTCATTAGGGACGATGATGTCAAAGGTGGGAAACGTTAGGGAAATGCATTCTGAATTTGAGGCAGGGTAAAAATGACGAGATCAACAGATCACCCCGTTATTCATTTTTTACATTGTTCTATAAATTGTTTCAATTTATAAGATTATAAATAATTTCGTGCAATATATACATATATACAGTGTGTGTGTGTGTGTGTATATATATATATATATATATATATATGCTGCAAATCCACAAGGAAAAAGAAAAACGATCCCAAGGCCTTTCGTCCCTGACGAGGTGTAGCTCTGAATACACGAAAGGCCTTGGAATCGTTTTTCTTTTTCCTTGTGGATTTGCAGCATATATATATATATATATCGTGTTGTCATGGAAACAGAAAAAAAGGGACACTAAGCATTATTAACTAAAAATATTACAAACGTTTTGAAATCGTCCAGATTTTAATAACAGGTTCACTAAAAATAAAGAACACTCCTTAAAAATGAATTAAAATTGTAATTTGAAATTAAAATTAAAACCCTCGAGTAAAAATTATAATATTAAAAACTGGAAATTAAATAAATTAAAATTCTAAAAATTAAAACTATTAAAAATGGTTACCTTACACTAGTGATCGACAACTTTTTTTTGTCCATGAGCCACGTGAAAAGTCCAAAATATGTGGGGAGCCAAAGAAATATCGCTGCCTATCAAATACCTAAACCCGTAAGTAGGACTACCTCTAATGGGAACCTCGAACGCACTGCGTCTTTTCTGCCAACTAGTGAATATCCGGAGTGTAGTGAGTCATCGTAATTCTCATACGATCATGGTCCATGGAGATGATTTTGGCGCAAAATTAAGATTTCATTCGAGTATTTTCTACTCATTTTATTGTTAATGAGCTCTCGTGAGCCACTTGAAACAGATCGGCGAGCAACACGTTCTTTCGCCCGAGCCGTCACGGGTTGGAGACTCCTGGCTTACTATATGACCTATACGAATTAAAATAATGCAGAATTTATGTGGTTATCCGTGATTCGATCAACTGTGAATCGAGTTGACCGTGATTTACTAAGTGTAACCATTGTGCACTTATCCGTGGTCATGACACTGAGTTAACTGTGATTTGGTGCGGTGTTTACATCCGCGATTTGCCTCCCGCCACAACGCGCCTCAGTCACTGTCTCTCCGCACTTCGACAGTACGCATGTGCGTTTGTGGCTTCTCATACCTTCACGTACTGTCGTGGAGCAAACTATTTAACTGTATATTATACTGTAATAGAGAAACACTGTGTGTGTAGTAGCGCGCGAGATAGGAGAACACTCCGTATTGGAAGGCAGCACTCACCCACACACCAGCGAGTATACAGAGTTAACCGTGAAATCGAGTTATACGTGATCATGGACCACCCTCAATCACGGATAAGTGAGTGAGTGCTGTAGTTGTTGGAGGCTTTGTCACAATTTACAGCCTGTTTCAGTTTGTAAATGCAAAGAGACTCCATTGTTTTAATTAAATTGAAGATCACCATAGTGCTACTGTCCACGAGGAATTCAAAATCGTACTGGTAAACTGCGTGATTGTGTTCGTGGATAGGGTTGTAAATGTTGGATTTCAAAAGATTATTGTATGGTTTGACGGGGTTTTCTCTTCAGATTAGATTTTTCTCACTTCTTATACCAAGGGTACTCTATTAAAAAGTAATTAAGGTAGGTCAAGCTTCAGACAGAAACCACTCATGTACATATTGGAGTAGATGTACATATAACATTGTTTAACAAAGTAAAACACGCACATACAGACACAATAATATACAGGGTGGGGCAAAAGTCGCGCATCATAGGAATTTTCAGTTTGACTATAATATATTATTTTTTTCTTTTAGGTAGGGAATGGCTGCGAAATTAACAATATACGAGAGGGTGAGCTTGGTTTTAATGTATGGACAAATCGATGAATCGGTAAAGAATTTAAATTCTGTACCGATTCATCGATTTGTTGTACCTGGTATTCCATACATTAAAACCAAGTTTACCCCCTCGTCTATTGTTAATTTCGCAGCCTTCCCCTACCTAAAAGGAAAAAAATATTATAGTCAACACTGAAAATTCCTATGATGTGCGACTTTTGCGCCACGCTGTATATATATATATATATATATATAGGGTGTCCCAAAAACAACTATATACTCTTTATAGCATCATATATTTTATAATTAAAAAAAATATATATATTGTTATAGCAATTGCCAGTGAAAGGTAAATTAGTAATCTAAGTGATCAAAATGTTATAGCGAGTTGTTTGCATATAAAATTTAATTAACTACGCCAAGTGCTCAAAATGTTCTCTGGCGGCATGAATGCACTTTTGAATGCGTCGACTAACTGATTCGCAGACATGGACTAATGTGGATGCTGTGATGGTCCCGCAGTTTTCCCTAATTGCATCCTTAAGGTGTTCGAGTGTAGCGGGTCTTGTACCATAAACTGCATCCTTCAGGTAGCCCCACAAGTAAAAATCAAGTGGAGTCAAGTCCGGTGAACGTGGAGGATACTCAACGCTTCCTCTTCATCCTATCCAACGGTTAGGCAACGTTTCATCGAGGTACCTTCTGACATCACAATGATAATGAGGGGGGGGCTCCATCTTGTTGAAAGTAAAAGTCGTCGTTTCCAAACAACTTCCGAACTGCAGGTATAATTTCTGTCCGCAGCATGTCGAGATATGCGGCACCGGTAACTGTCTCATTAAAGAAAAATGGTCCAACCAAACCCCTGGATGATAAACCACAGCATGCTGTTAATCCTGGTAAATTAACATGTTTATCCACATAAACGTGTGGATTATCAAGTGACCAGTACCTGCAGTTGTGTCGATTTACTGTGCCATTCAGCTTGAAGGTAGCTTCATCAGACCACACGATTTTGCTGGCAAACTGTACGTCTTCGGCTTCCATTGACTGAAACCATTCACAAAATTCGAGTCTGCGATCAGGGTCATCTTCAGTCATGGCGTGTAACAGACTTGGAATGTAGCTTTTCCATTTTGCCGACTTTAAAATCCAGTGAACACCTGATTTGCTGATTCCGGTCTCACGGGCGCATTGCCTAACTGATTTCTGTGGTGATCGATTAAATTTTTGCAACACTAAAACGGAGTTTTCATCACTCGCACTTGATTTGCGTCGTCCAGATCTTCGCTTGTGCATATCTTGAGTAGATCCCTCTGTCTCAAACTTGTCACGGATGCTTGTAATGGCGAGACGTGTCGGTAGCTTTCTACCAAATTCCCGGATCCATTGCCACTGGACTTCGGACACATTCTCAAATTTCCAATACCATTTCAGAACACTTTTTCGTTGCTCCAGTGTCAAACGTTTACGCAGCATGGGTTCTTTTGCTGAACTCAATAAAGTTGAATGCTGTAGAGTTTGTATCGTGGAATGAGTGCGTAGGCTAAGTCCGAAGCAAGCTAGTGAGTGACTAGACTACGTTCGCCATCACAAGGCCTTTGATAAAACTACTTGGCGTAGTTAATTAAATTTTATATGCAAACAACTCGCTATAACATTTTGATCACTTAGATTACTAATTTACCTTTGCATTGGCAATTGCTATAAAATATTGTTTGGTTTTTTTTTAATTATAAAATATTATGAGCTATAAAGAGTATATAGTTTTTTGGGGGACACCCTGTATATATATATATATATATAATATATATATATATTATATATATATATATATATATATATAATATAATGTATTGCTAATTAATCAACAAAAACTCGATACACATATTATACTTTGTATCAAAAAATGTCTCAAATGTAATTAGATACTTCCAACCTCGAACTTCAAAAGAGCAAGGAAACAAAATGAAAGCGACAAAGTTGACCGTCTTTTGATATATATACGTATATATATAAATATATATGGATGAGCAGGAAAACTCAGGTATATAACATTCTTATTTAGAAAATGTGTAAGGAAATATATTTCCATCTTGCATATTATAAAAACTGAATTTCATAGTATTAAAAATTTTATAATTTATTTAAAAAGCAAACAAAAATTAAATGTTTAAAAATTAAAGGATTAAAAAATTAAAAAGACACTTAAAAATGTTCAATAAGTGAGTACCATCTTGCCGCAGACCATCCCACTGACTTCCTCCTTTCAAGTTATAAACACCGTTAATAGTAACCAACTCGGTGACTTCCACATTTCAGAAGCTTTATATATACAGTATTTGGAAAATCAAACGCATTCTGAACGGTTACGTTTCAGTATTTAATCTCGCTATTACACGATAATATTTAAGTTTTTAACTCCTTATATTAGTTCTTTTTACAGCTTTTGTATTTCACTATTTTAAAAGATCAATATCTATACTTACTGATGCACACAACGATAACATCCGAAGGAAGTTTTATTGCCTTTTGCTATTTTAAGATTTTAAAAAATTTTACTTTTTAATTCTTTATTTTTTTTTAAATTTTATTTTTGTTTGTGTTTTAAACAAATCATAAAATTTTTAACATTGTAAAATTAATTTTTTATATCAGTGAAGATAGAAATGCATCTCCGAAACATATTTTCTAAATAAGCCCTAACAACAAGCCTCTGAATGAAGTTATGTATATGTTACAGGGAATCTGTGTAAGTTGCAGGGCCGCCGAGAGGGCGGAGAAGCCGGGATAAATCCCTGGGGCCCGGAACGCTAGGGGGCACGGAAAGAGGGGGGATGAAATCTAAAAATATTAATAAAGCAATTGATTAATTAACAGAGAGGAAATATAATTAATGAACATACATTTTATAGAGATTATCATAGTCAAACTGAAACAGATAAAATATTATCCGCGGTCCACCAATGCCCAAGACCGACTGAAAGATCTGGGAACCATTGTAATTGAAAGCCAGTTAGCCCTACTTTAAATTTCATCAGAATCATTTATCACTTTGCTAGAGGGAAGGCAAAGAAAGTACACTTCTAAATATAAAAATCTTGCAGTAAACAATTGTCTTGCCCGCATGGACTGGTACTGCATTTGTAAATTGTATGCTCATACAATTAATATAATTGATTCGAAAAATAAAGTGATCATTCTCTTCTGAGTTTTGAATAGTGACTTGAATAGTGACTTGGACATATAATCAGTTTGCTTGCTATGTACACAAAAAATATTCATAATAAAATAATGAGTAAACAGGGGTGGCCCACATACCAATCCTTCCCCGGGGCCCGGGGCAGTTCTCAGCGGCCCTGTATGTAACTAGGGATTTCATGTAAGGTTAACAAGTCGTGATATTTTCGTTAATTTTAACGAAAATATCACGACTCAACCTAACCAATCGTCAAGGGCATAGAGTTAACCTAATCTGGCATTCAATTAACCTAACCGGGTATTCAATAATTTTCCCACAGGTTTAACGAAAATATCACGACTTAACCTTACATGAAATCCCTGAACATTTTATGGATTTCATGGAATCCCTAGTTACACAGATTCCCTGTAACATATATATATATATATATATATGATGAATAAAACCACGAAGGAAAAAAGAAACACAAACGGGTGCTCAAGCGCTTTCGTCTAATGACATCCTCAGGAACACTGGAGTGAAAGGACAGATCAAGGCAATATATAGGTTACAAAAATAAACATACATACATACATATTCATATATACATATATATATATATATATATATATATATATATATATATATATATATATATACATATATATAGTAAGCATAGAAAAAATTGTGGGAGGAGCCAACATTATAGTTTATGGTCACAAAGAATAAAGAAATAAAAATAAATATAAATATAAATTGAGAAAAAATTAATTACAAATAGTGCCTTAGTGATATATATGTCACAGCCTAAATAATCATAAAGAAATAAACAGGCAAATAAAAAAAACCACAAATATATATATATATATATATATATATATATATATATATATATATATATATATATATATATATAAAGACACTTTTAGCACTTTGGCCGACCTTCAATATAAATTCAAATGGCTTGTTTATGGAACAGGTCACAAAAGAATAAAGAAATAAAAATAAATATAAATATTGTAAGTGGAGTCTATAAATTCAAGCTCAAAGGGAAGTTTTACAATCAATTTAATAGATGATGCCAAATTGATATATATGTCACAAAAAAATAAAGAAATAAAAAAAAAAAAAAAAAAAAAATTAATTATTAAAAAAATAATAAAAAATAATAATAATAAATTGAAAGATAAATTTTAAGAGAGGCACAATTTATAAGGGAAAAAATAACCACATATGCATATTATAGTCACAAACGAATAAAAAAGTACAAGTAAATATAAATTGGAAAACAAAATGATGCCTAGATGATATATAAAGAACAATAAAATATATATACAACATATATACGGTATATATACGAAATATAAACGCAATATATACAGAATATATATATATATATATATGCATAAGGGAAAAAAATTACCAAATTTGTTTTTATAATTATTGTCTGAAAAACGGTAGGTCGCAAAGAATAAAGAAATAAAAATTGAAAAAAAAAAAAATTACAAATAATACACGTACCCATGTATACCCGCATAACCAAATATATACATATACACACATATATACAACACCACACACACACACACACACTATATATATATATACACATACAAGCTTGACAATCGCGAAATGAGAAATCATCGCGCAGAACCTTTGTGAGGTTGTAAGGTAAGGTAAGGTACATACACATATATATATATATATATATACGTTTAACTGCATACATACATACATACATACATATACACACATACATACATACATATACACACATATATACATACAAACACATTTAACTGCAATGACCACACACATACTCACATACACATACATACATACACATACACGCATACAGCAAAAAATTGAAAAATAAAATTGTGAGAGAAACAAAGACAAAAACAAATTTTTACCAAAGATTTAACAACCTGCCCTTTTTGTTTAAATCCATTCTGAAGGAATTCAGAGCAACGGGATCGAGTTGAAACAGACCTTTACTCATGTTAAGGTTATTTGTAAGTTGAATTATAGCCGACTCAAGAATATTTCTATTAACAATGTTGCTAGAGTGAAACAAAACTGAAACATTATTCCAATCAATACAATGGGATAACTCTGACAAATGGACAAAAAGGGCACTGGACAACTGTCCCGTTCTAACGGAATATTGATGCTGTTTTACACGCGTTTGCAAATCCTTTCCCGTCTGACCTATGTAAAAGGAATCACATTGCTTACACCCAATTTTATAGATAATGCCTAAATTATTGGTAGGGCTATTTTTTACTATGATGTTTTTCACAATATTGTTATATGAAAAAACTACACTGATATCCAAAAGTTTAAGTACATTAGCAATGCCTAAGAAGCCCGGGAAAAATGGAAGTACTAAAATATTCTTTGACAAGGTGCGAGTGTTATTATTCACACGATAGAAGGTTCGTTTAGCCTTATTAAGACAAGATTCCATGAACGCAGATGGGTAACACAACTCACTTCCAATACCGTTGATATTTTCCAATTCGGCATCGATGTATTCCGGACTGGCGATCCTAAGAGCGCGGAGAAACATTGAGGAAAATATGGCCTTTTTAATAGGGGTGTCATGTCCAGAGTAAAAGTGTACGTAGGACAAATTGTTTGTTTTTTTTCCGATAGATACTAAACTTAAAACACGGGCTATCCCTATGAACACGCACATCCAAAAACGGGATTGAGTTGTCTTGTTCCACTTCTAAAGTAAATTTAATGGAGGGGACTTGGTCATTTAACTGAAGGAGGAAGTCATCCAGGTCACGATTCATGGGCCAGATACACAAAATATCGTCGACGTACGCAACCAAGGGATGCCAACCCCCAGGATTCTCGGAATGTAAGTAATTTCAAAAAACTCCATATAAATATTGGAGAGAAGGGGCGACAAAGGGTTGCCCATGGCCATCCCAAAAACTTGTTGATAATGCTCGCCATTGAAAGTGAATTTACAATCCTTGATACAAAGCTTAATAAGCTCCAAAACAGTGTGTGCAGGTAATGGTAAATCATAATTATGTAATTCTCTGGCGAGAAAGTCAAGCATATCATCAATCGGCACTTTTGTGAACAATGAACAAACGTCGAAACTGATCAATCTATCGTTGGTATTAATGCGAACATTATTCAATTTTTCAGTGAGATCCATGGAATTTTTTACGTGTGAATCAGAGACAGTTCCAAGAATGGGGGACAAAACATTAACAAGCCATTTGGAGAGTTTATAGGTAATAGAGCCACCGAGCTAATAATAGGGCGCATAGGGTTACCCGGTTTGTGGGTTTTAATAAGACCATAAAGATAAGGCAGAGCAGGTGAAGTGGACAAAAAAAGGGAAATTAAATCCTTATGATCTTTGAGAATGCGTTTCAAGCCACTATTGAATGATTTGATGACATCATCCTGTGGGTTCTTCCTAAGTTTCACGTATGTGGCGGGTCCTGAAGCAGCTCATTCATCTTTCCAATGTAATCCACTTTGTCCATAATGACTAAGGTGTTAGCCTTGTCTGCTTTAGTAATATGGAGCTCACTATCTTTTTTTAATTGTGAAAGGCTATTGCGGAAACGTTTAGGAAAGTTATCTTCGTAAGAAATATTCGCAGCACCATAGACCAGGCCTTTAACTATGTTAACCAAAAACTGAGGAAGGTTACACTGTTTTTCAAAACGAGCAAGACTATGACAAATTTGTAAAGCAGTAGGTTTTTTAACAATATAAAAGGACATACTAAATCCAAGGGCACTTTTTGCATCGTCACTAATGTTTTTCGAAGAAAGGTTCAAAACACACTTTGAGCTTGCTTTTTTACTCCACTGACTATTTCGAATGAGACTTTTAATTTTGCGATCCAAAATGTTTCGAAGTGAAGAAGTTCTCCGACGCAACTCGTTGTAAATTTCATCAAACAAAGGTTGGATCCACGGTTGGGGAATAACAATCAAAACATTACGTTTGGCAATGCCTAAATTTTTGAAGGTGGACCACTCATTTTGTCTGGTGACTTCAATATGTTTCTTTAAAATTACTCTGCTAAAGTTGTTGAACGGATGGTCGTCCATTTCTCTGAGGCGAATCGGAAGGAGGGACTTGGGAAGGACCTGCTCCTCCAGACAATTAGTAAGAAACTTTCGTCGGATCCGAATTGCATGCCCCTTCATTAATGTAGAAGCAAACACCGACACAAACGGGGACAATAGAGGGAACAGCAAGGCGAAGGAACGCGTGGTGTTCATTATATGAAAAATTATTTCACGAAAGTGACACGTGAAAAGTATTTATGATGAATAAAACCACGAAGGAAAAAAGAAACACAAACGGGTGCTCAAGCGCTTTCGTCTAATGACATCCTCAGGAACACTGGAGTGAAAGGACAGATCAAGGCAATATATAGGTTACAAAAATAAACATACATACATACATATTCATATATATATACATATATATATATATATATATATATATATATATATATATATATTATATATATATATAGTAAGCATAGAAAAAATTGTGGGAGGAGCCAACATTTATAGTTTATGAAACAGATCACAAAAGAATAAAGAAATAAAAATAAATATAAATATAAATTGAGAAAAAATTAATTACCAAATAGTGCCTTAGTGATATATATGTCACAGCCTAAATAATCATAAAGAAATAAACAGGCAAATAAAAAAACCACAAATATATATACATACATATATATATATATATATATATATATATTATATATATATATATATATATAAAGACACTTTTAGCACTTTGGCCGACCTTCAATATAAATT
The DNA here is from genome assembly GCA_023014485.1 of Bathynomus jamesi. Taxonomy (NCBI): domain Eukaryota; kingdom Metazoa; phylum Arthropoda; class Malacostraca; order Isopoda; family Cirolanidae; genus Bathynomus; species Bathynomus jamesi. The sequence continues at coordinate 223,418 of JAJOZX010000006.1, read as the reverse complement.
CAAATGGCTTGTTTATGGAACAGGTCACAAAAGAATAAAGAAATAAAAATAAATATAAATATTGTAAGTGGAGTCTATAAATTCAAGCTCAAAAGGGAAGTTTTACAATCAATTTAATAGATGATCCCAAATTGATATATATGTCACAAAGAAATAAAGAAATAAACCACAAAAAAAAAAAAAAAAAATTAATTATTAAAAAATAATAAAAAATAATAATAATAAATTGAAAGATAAATTTTAAGAGAGGCAACCAATTTATAAGGGAAAAAATAACCACATATGCATATTATAGTCACAAACGAATAAAAAAGTACAAGTAATATAAATTGGAAAACAAAATGATGCCTAGATGATATATAAAGAACAATAAAATATATATACAACATATATACGGTATATATACGAAATATAAACGCAATATATACAGAATATATATATATATATATGCATAAGGGAAAAAAAATTACCAAATTTGTTTTTATAATTATTGTCTGAAAAAACGGTAGGTCGCAAAAGAATAAAGAAATAAAAATAAATATAAATTGAAAAAAAAAATAAAATTACAAATAATACACGTACCCATGTATACCCGCATAACCAAATATATATACATATACACACATATATACAAACACACACACACACACATCTTTATGGTCTTATTAAAACCCACAAACCGGGTAACCCTATGCGCCCTATTATTAGCTCGGTGGGCTCTATTACCTATAAACTCTCCAAATGGCTTGTTAATGTTTTGTCCCCCATTCTTGGAACTGTCTCTGATTCACACGTAAAAAATTCCATGGATCTCACTGAAAAATTGAATATTGTTCGCATTAATACCAACGATAGATTGATCAGTTTCGACGTTTGTTCATTGTTCACAAAAGTGCCGATTGATGATATGCTTGACTTTCTCGCCAGAGAATTACATAATTATGATTTACCATTACCTGCACACACTGTTTTGGAGCTTATTAAGCTTTGTATCAAGGATTGTAAATTCACTTTCAATGGCGAGCATTATCAACAAGTTTTTGGGATGGCCATGGGCAACCCTTTGTCGCCCCTTCTCTCCAATATTTATATGGAGTTTTTTGAAATTACTTACATTCCGAGAATCCTGGGGGTTGGCATCCCTTGGTTGCGGTACGTCGACGATATTTTGTGTATCTGGCCCATGAATCGTGACCTGGATGACTTCCTCCTTCAGTTAAATGACCAAGTCCCCTCCATTAAATTTACTTTAGAAGTGGAACAAGACAACTCAATCCCGTTTTTGGATGTGCGTGTTCATAGGGATAGCCCGTGTTTTAAGTTTAGTATCTATCGGAAAAAAACAAACAATTTGTCCTACGTACACTTTTACTCTGGACATGACACCCCTATTAAAAAGGCCATATTTTCCTCAATGTTTCTCCGCGCTCTTAGGATCGCCAGTCCGGAATACATCGATGCCGAATTGGAAAATATCAACTGTATTGGAAGTGAGTTGTGTTACCCATCTGCGTTCATGGAATCTTGTCTTAATAAGGCTAAACGAACCTTCTATCGTGTGAATAATAACACTCGCACCTTGTCAAAGAATATTTTAGTACTTCCATTTTTCCCGGGCTTCTTAGGCATTGCTAATGTACTTAAACTTTTGGATATCAGTGTAGTTTTTTCATATAACAATATTGTGAAAAACATCATAGTAAAAAATAGCCCTACCAATAATTTAGGCATTATCTATAAAATTGGGTGTAAGCAATGTGATTCCTTTTACATAGGTCAGACGGGAAAGGATTTGCAAACGCGTGTAAAACAGCATCAATATTCCGTTAGAACGGGACAGTTGTCCAGTGCCCTTTTTGTCCATTTGTCAGAGTTATCCCATTGTATTGATTGGAATAATGTTTCAGTTTTGTTTCACTCTAGCAACATTGTTAATAGAAATATTCTTGAGTCGGCTATAATTCAACTTACAAATAACCTTAACATGAGTAAAGGTCTGTTTCAACTCGATCCCGTTGCTCTGAATTCCTTCAGAATGGATTTAAACAAAAAGGGCAGGTTGTTAAATCTTTGGTAAAAATTTGTTTTTGTCTTTTGTTTCTCTCACAATTTTATTTTTCAATTTTTTGCTGTATGCGTGTATGTGTATGTATGTATGTGTATGTGAGTATGTGTGTGGTCATTGCAGTTAAATGTGTTTGTATGTATATATGTGTGTATATGTATGTATGTATGTGTGTATATGTATGTATGTATGTATGTATGCAGTTAAACGTATATATATATATATATATATATGTGTATGTACCTTACCTTACCTTACAACCTCACAAAGGTTCTGCGCGATGATTTCTCATTTCGCGATTGTCAAGCTTGTATGTGTATTATATATATATGTGTGTGTGTGTGTGTGTTTGTATATATGTGTGTATATGTATATATATTTGGTTATGCGGGTATACATGGGTACGTGTATTATTTGTAATTTTTTTTTTTTTTCAATTTATATTTATTTTTATTTCTTTATTCTTTTGCGACCTACCGTTTTTTCAGACAATAATTATAAAAACAAATTTGGTAATTTTTTTTCCCTTATGCATATATATATATATATATATATTCTGTATATATTGCGTTTATATTTCGTATATATACCGTATATATGTTGTATATATATTTTATTGTTCTTTATATATCATCTAGGCATCATTTTGTTTTCCAATTTATATTTACTTGTACTTTTTTATTCGTTTGTGACTATAATATGCATATGTGGTTATTTTTTCCCTTATAAATTGGTTGCCTCTCTTAAAATTTATCTTTCAATTTATTATTATTATTTTTATTATTTTTTTAATAATTAATTTTTTTTTTTTTTTTTTTGTGGTTTATTTCTTTATTTCTTTGTGACATATATATCAATTTGGCATCATCTATTAAATTGATTGTAAAACTTCCCTTTTGAGCTTGAATTTATAGACCACTTACAATATTTATATTTATTTTTATTTCTTTATTCTTTTGTGACCTGTTCCATAAACAAGCCATTTGAATTTATATTGAAGGTCGGCCAAAGTGCTAAAAGTGTCTTTATATATATATATATATATATATATATAATATATATATATATATATATATATATATATATATTTGTGGTTTTTTTATTTGCCTGTTTATTTCTTTATGATTATTTAGGCTGTGACATATATATCACTAAGGCACTATTTGGTAATTAATTTTTTCTCAATTTATATTTATATTTATTTTTATTTCTTTATTCTTTTGTGATCTGTTTCATAAACTATAAATGTTGGCTCCTCCCACAATTTTTTCTATGCTTACTATATATATGTATATATATATATATATATATATATATATATATATATATGTATATGTATATATATATGAATATGTATGTATGTATGTTTATTTTTGTAACCTATATATTGCCTTGATCTGTCCTTTCACTCCAGTGTTCATGAGGATGTCATTAGACGAAAGCGCTTGAGCACCCGTTTGTGTTTCTTTTTTCCTTCGTGGTTTTATTCATCATAAATACTTTTCACGTGTCACTTTCGTGAAATAATTTTTCATATATATATATATATATATAAATATATATATATATAAACCCCTCTGTCTATGGCCCTGGGGTGGTTCGGAGTCAACGGGGGTTCTGGTTAGGAGGCAGCAACGGATATTTCTTTTATAACATTCTAATTCTTTTCTCTCGCTATAGGGTCGACAGTTGTTAATTCTTCTCTTTCTATAATACTCTGATACTTTCTCTGATACAAAAATTATCGACTTTTCTTTTATAACTTATCGACTTTACTAAGTTCTTCTGAAGAGAGCCAAACTCGAAGGAGAAAATAAAAGTTTCTCTCACTGTAATTTACTTCTAAAAATGTACAGGTAGTGCTCTGAATTTACAGGGGTAGAGGTTCGACCTCTTTCGACCATGGCTCAGGCCAGAATCTAAAAATTTAAGGAGGCAGGGGGCCTCTGCCCCCTCCTCGCAGCGAGGCTGCTAACAAGGGAGTCTCGTAGTAGTGACCAAAGAAGAGTGCAGTAATGAAGTGAAGTTACTTTACAATTACATGTATCATATAAGTCTAAATGTTTGGGGAAGGCAATTGAAGGTTAAGTTCCCCCCTTTAAACACATGATCAGATGTTTGAAAGATTCCAAATAATAATTAAAAAAATAAAAAAAAACTAATCGTATTTTCGCCGAGTATACTTTTCTGAAGGTGATATGATTTCGTAGTAGTACATAAGTACAATCTAAGTACATCATTGAGTACGTTGTAATTTTGGTTCACAACAATCATGATTATAATTATGGATTAATTCACATTTCACTTAGTATCGTTAATTACAATTCTATTTAAAGTACATTACGTCGTTTACAATTCTTACAGTTTTTATATTTATATATGGTTATTATATATGGTTATTATATATGGTTATTAGTACAACACAAAGTACATGGGCACATACGAGATAATTTATACACAACATGACACACATGATTATACATAACGCATGATAATGTGTTATAAATTGAAATTAGAGCGAGAGGAGATTTTTCGTTTTCAGATATTCAATTCATGCTGATTAGCGGAATTCGACCACTCGCCTAAGCATTTATGAATATCTTGCGGGAAATTAATTAATTTAAAGAAAAGAAATAAAAAGAATACATGTGAACGGATGTACAATTGTACATGTACGTAACGATGTACGTAATCATCAGGGAACATGTACGAATGCACAAGTTTTGTACACATATTGGTACGTAACACAATAGGTTGTGTGCGTAATATAGACACGCGTGAAATATGGACTGATAGGTTGATAGGCATCAGTAGACAATAGGTAGGACACAACATATAAATAATGATGTATAGAGAATGAAGTTTTTTTATTATTACTATTAAAGAATTTACCATACATTGAACATGAAAGATATCCACATACCAAATGGGTGATTCAGTATTCGCGGTAGGGAAAACGTGAAGAGAATTAAGTTACTTTATGACGTCATAGTTATTCACATTATGTCATAAGAACAGTATAAGCTTGATTTGAAAAAATTTTTAAGGGCAATTTTTTGTTTGAGAATCTGTTTTTGTAACATACTACTACCTGAACCAAGAAAACTGACAAAAATGTCAAAAAATAACAGCAAAAATAGTAAAAGTTAAGTAAATATTGTCAAAAAATCGCAAAAATGAAATTTTTGGCTATTTTGGTGCATAAACTAGCTCTAACCAATCACATCGAACTAAATAGTCAAGAAATTAGATATTAATAGCTCTGCAAGAATTTATTAAAACAAAGTATGCACAAATGTCTAAATTTCGGGTATAAATCGATAAAAATGGTTGTAAAATACTCGAAAAAATAGCCAAAATATAAAAAAATAGTACTAATTTTACATTATTCTTAGGCTTGCTTGTAAAATGCTTGAACTTCTTATAGAATCGATCTATTTGATTTCTTTAGAGTAACTAAGTCATATTTATTGTGTTTCAGCTTTAGTATTGGTAGTAGCTACAAATTGAGGATCCCTGTATTCATTATGTGATTCAACAGATGATAGATCATGGTAAGTAAGAATCGAATTGAATATTTAAAACATAAATATAAAGACCAATGTATTACAAATGAATTTTTATGTGTATAGAATAGAACCAGTTTATTATAATTGCAATTGCAAGAAGTCTTAGTATATTTCACTTTTTCAGGATGTATGTCAACTTGTGCCAGAAAAGAAGCATAGCTCAAACCTTGGTAAATGTATCTTGTGCCAGAAGAACAAAAACCCAAGTGGAGAGAAATATTTGAGCAGCGGAGAACATGGAATAAAAAATTTGCTTCAGTTGGCTTCTGCGTACCCAAATGATGACAGAAGCAAGCGTTTGAAGGCTCTTACTGAGAGTCAGACTCCTTATATCCAGTATCACAGCACTTCGTGCTATGCAACATATAAAAAGTTCGTTGAACGTAGCCAGAAGTCTAAAAATGCTGAATCTGAACCCTCCGATTCCTCCTTAGGGGAAGCATTAACTCCTCCAGAAAATAGTTCAAGCAAAAGGATTAAAACACAGCATATCAAGAATATGAAAGTGTGTATTTTGTGGTTCAGCTCGAGTCAAATTGAAAGGTGGAAACATTTACCATGATTTGTTTCGGATATGTACTCCAGGTCGTGCCCAAAAGTTAATGAGTTATGCTCACTTGTTCCAAGACGATGTTTTTACCAGAGTAGCGATGTTGAACGAATACAAAGATGTATTCGCTGCAGATGTATTCTATCATAATAATTGTATAAAGAAGCATTTTGCAGCCTGTGATCGAAGAATAGAGACGATTTTGGAAAACAGACAGCAAGAAAATGAAGTTATGGGTTCTACTGACATGGTTCAAGAAGCGTTTAATGATGTAGTCTCAAAAATAGACTTCACACGCTGTGGATACAGTGTCACATATTTGAGACAAGAGATCAATAAAAAGCTGAACCAGGATGAATCTATCAGTAACTATTTGGTTAAGAGCCTGCTTATAGACAAATTTAAGGACACCATTTGTTTTACATATCCTAGCAACAAACGAAAATCCCTGGTGGTTTATTCTGTCCAGATTGAGAGTGCAAGAATTGTTGAAACTTTGCGAAAATCATCTGCCGAAAACGTTGCTAAGGACCTAAGGAAAGAGTTAAAAACTTACAGTTTTGGTTTACGCTCTATCTATTGTGATCCAAACGATCTTGATCTAGCTTTAAAACGCTTCCAAAATGAACGTCCTCCAATATGGATGGAATTTCTTCAGCAGTTGTTTTCCACTCGGAATGTATCAGAGAGCAACAATCAGTTGATGCTGAAGTGTGACACTATCTTCTAGATGTTGTTTTACATCCTTCATAATGGTTTGGAGCCCACCCCATTGCATGTCGGATTTGCTCAAACTATACATAACCTGTCACAGTCTAAAGATATTATTGAAACTGCGAACAAACGGAGCATTTGTGTAGGATATCAAGAAGTTCGCAAAATAAATTTTGCACTAGCAAAACGTACAATATCTTTATGTGGTTCACATAGAGTTCCAGTTCCTCCAGTATTTGATCAAAACCATCCAATTCAAGCAGCAATGGATAATTTTGACACCTTGGAAAATACCTTGTCTGAAATTGGTTCGACACACGATACAGTGCTAGTTTTATTCCAAAATGCTCCATTAAGCTCTGTACCAACACAACAGCATACTAATAAGATCAATGAAGCTCCAGAGTCAACCCTCCGGCTTGACAAGTTACAAAGCGTTCTTCTTTGCCAAGAAATTATCTCGATTGGACCAAGACATGAACGAGGTACAATAAGTCAAGATTTCCAAGTCTCTGAATACAAGGCAAACGATCATTTACTAGAGACTGTTAATCTCGACCATTTCTTGTGGTTTGTGATGCGATACAAACATAGAACAACCACAATACAAGGCTCTTCAACTAACTCAAATACTGATAATGATGACTTTGTTCCAAGCTTTGTTGCTGTCAAAAGCCCTTTTGTAGGAGATAGCTTGAAGCCTACAAAAAAAACAATGGGGCCTCATCATTAAATGAGGTCGTTCCCACTGCGTTAGCTATAACAGCCCATTGCCGTGGTGCTGCAGTGGGAAGATGCACCTGAGTGACGGTAACACTCTTTCTCAATCACATAAGCGGCCTTGACAGTTTTTGTCATTTTTGCCAAACTCTTTGCCACTTTTGTAAGATTTTCAGTCAACTTCATCATCAGAAATAATATATGATTTTATCTCACAGTCTTTTACAACATGCAAACCTAAGAGTTTTATAAAATTAGCACTATTTTTTATATTTTGTCTATTTTTTCAAATATTCTACAACCATTTTTAATCATTGTAACCCAAAATTTAGACATTTGTACATGTTTTTGTGTTAGGAAATTTTAGTAGAGCTATTAATATCTAATTTCTTGACTATTTAGTTCGATAAGATTGGTTAGAGCTAGTTTATGCACCAAAATAGCCAAAAATTTCATTTTTGCGATTTTTTGACAATATTTACTTAATTTTTTACTATTTTTGCTGTTATTTTTTTACATTTTTGTCAGTTTTCTTGGTTCAGGCAGCAGTATGTTACAAACACAGATTCTCAAACAAACAGTTGCCCTTAAAAAAAATTTCAACTGAAGAATATGACAAAAATATGAAAAACTGATAAAATTTTGCCAATTTTTTGCCATTTTGACCACTTTCGCACCAATTTGTTGCGATGGCATAGACAAATTCGGATTCTACGCCCCAAAATTAGTCTAGATCAGTCGTCAAAACCTCTGCACCCTGAAATTTATACGAACTCTAGGCCAGATCCTGTACTATATAGGAATTGTTCATTGTTCATTTTTACACACACACACACACACACACACACACATATATATATATATATATTATATATATATATATATATATATACGTATATATATATGATACACACAGACAGTGCATGGAACAAGGAACTCTTCTGGGATAATTAAATCCACTATAGTCCGAATAAGTAATGGTAAATAACAAATACCATAGTTTTTCTTTTTCATGATGCTAGCCCGACGTGGGCAACGGGTCACTCGCAAAGAGGTCCCATAAATATAGCTTCCCTCACCAGCTATCTGCAAAGCAGACAGGATCCAGCTTTGGGACATGGATCTAGGGTTTAAAGTAGCCTAGCTCTGCTACATTTGGAACCTCAATATAAGCAAAAGACTCGCTGCTTTCACGTCAGATTGAATACATCAAAGAAAAAGGGGTAACTATTATATTTTTAGCCAAAAACCAAAACTTAAACTCAGGGAACCATTCTGAGTTCATTCCCATCTTGAAACGGACATGTTATGTGCCTTGAAAAGTGGACGCTCAGTTCTACCAGTTGAAGTTTAAGTTTTGGTTTTTGGCTAAAAATATAATAGTTACCCCTTTTTCTTTGATGTATTCAATCTGACGTGAAGGCAGCGAGTCTTTTGCTTATATTGAGGTTCCAAATGTAGCAGAGCTAGGCTGCTTTAAACCCTAGATCCATGTCCCAAAGCTGGATCCTGTCTGCTTTGCAGATAGCTGGTGAGGGAAGCTATATTTATGGGACCTTTTTGCGAGTGACCCGTTACCCACGTCGGGCTAGCATCATGAAAAAGAAAAACTATGGTATTTGTTATTTACCATTACTTATTCGGACTATAGTGAATTTAATTATCCCAGAAGAGTTCCTTGTTCCATGCACGGTCTGTGTGTATCATAAAAAACTCACGGAACCATTCTGAGTTAATTCCCATATATATATATATATATATATATATATATATATATATATCAGAATGCCCGCTGTGCTTTACACAGCAAAAGTCCCCCAAAGCACAACCTATGGGAGGGGTTACTGAAACCTTCCCTGGTCCTCTCTTAATGTGATACTGAATTTGGTGCAGATTACCCTAGCCTTTGAAGCGTGCATAAACGAACATAGAACGGGCACTTACTGTATATCCCCTACATACGAGGGGATATAAATGAGATATATAAATAAGATTATATACTGTATATAGTATACACTGCTGTGCAAAAGTCCCAGATACTTCACACTTTTTCACTCTGATGCATAAGGAAACTAAAACTTTGTATTCGATTCAAATAACCATATTTACATAGAATATACCTTGATATAAACTACATGTATATAGTAAACTTTAATTCACATTAATCAGATCTTCAAAACAGTGTAATTCTCCTACATACGAGCGGAATCAAATGCCCTGAGGGGGCACCTTCTCATGCCGTACAATTGTGACTGATCGGGGACCCTGGTGCAGTGGTTTGCATATCCAACCGGCAATTGGGTGATGCCGGGTTCGATTCCTGGGAGGTGCCTCATTTTTCTTTTGCTCGTTCTCTCTCCTCATCTTGTGCGGACGCTCTTCTACACAAGCGTCGTTCTCTACATATATATATATATATTGACGATTGGTTAAGTCGTAATATTTTCGTTAGTTTTAACGTTTTATTTGATTAGGTATACGCGGACAAAGTTGGGGAACGCAAACTACACTAGGATAATGTAGGGGAACGTAAACTACACTAGGATAATGATTAATGTAGGGGAACGTAAACTACACTAGGCACCACAGGGGTACGTAAACTACACTTGCTCCAAAAATTTTTGTTGTGTTGACATTTTGAAAAGTTTAATGTAAAACTAAAGTATTGATAGGATTTTTTTTTGTCGACTAATGTAATATTATGTCGCTAAAAAACGTAAATTCTCATACATGTGGCTGTTTGTATTGCTAGATATTAACAGAAAAGCTACTATTTGAATGAATTTTTCAATAAATACGTTATTTCACTATTTTTTTTTACAATTTTACATATTGTTTGTGACCGTGACATGGGGGGGGTTCAAAATTTTTTAGATGAATTTAAATAAGTTAGTTAAATAATATAAAACAATTAGGAAACTGTAAAATCTAGTAAAATAATGTACTAATGAGTGTTTCTAAGTTTTAGATTCAATGATGAATGAACAAAAGATCTTGTTCAGAGCGCGAAATGAAAATAAAAAATCACAATCGAAATGGAGAGAATGGAATCGCGCAAGCCTCAGCGAGAGACGAGAAGAGAGAGACTCTGAGAGAGTGGGTACAGTTTGTCAGAGAGAACGGGTTGCATATAGTTCGTCAGGAATTCGCATTATTCCCTTGTCATTTTTATCTTAGTTTTCAACGTGCCCGTAGGAATTTGGGGCCCACTTTTAAGATGAACTTAGGCCAGTAAATTAAATTAAATTCTCCCCTACGGCCTATTTGAAGGAATCTTTCCGTAGGACATAGGCCTATTTTTGTCCCATTAAAATATTCCCTTTTTTATTAACTGTATAACGTAAATGTAATTTACTTTAATTTGTGAAAGAACATAAGATGAAAAGTATAAAATTTGGTGTTTTTATAACAGTTAAAGGTAAATTTTGAAAATATGATAAACAATGTTAGTTCTCAGTTGAAGTAGTAAGTGGAAGTAGTAGTATGCCTGCAAAAGGGGAGAGTGCAATGCAAGTGCAAAATATTACGTAATGCTGCAAGAGTGCCACCCCCACCCCCCTTTGTTGCAATAGTGCCACACACCCCACACCCCTTTGTTGCAATAGTGCCACCCCCACTCCCCAAAGGGGTATACCTACCCTAAGAGGCTTCTATGGGGGAAGAAGGGGTTTCCTCACCACCCAAAGGGCCATTAAAAAGAAAGGACCAGAGGTCCTTGCTCGGACGGCTGCCCGAGCTCTTATGGGAGTCTTCTGCCATACACCGCCTTTTATAGAGTCCCAAACAGCCAGTTGGCTGAGTTGCCAGATAGCGCCATGTATTTAATTCATCAGCCAATAGAAGGCTGAACTGCCAGTTTGCGTTTCACACCGCACTAGACCTACAGTTTAATGTGGAAACCGAATCAGAAATACAGCTCGTCAGGGAATGATTGCTCACTCTTTCACAACATCTCGCCGATTTGCTCATTTTGACAAAGATTAAGGTTTTCCCACCACACTAGACCTACAGTTTAACGTGGAAACCGAATCAGAAATACATCTCGTCAGGGAATGATTGCTCACTCTTTCACAACATCGCGCCGATTTGTTCATTTTGACAAAGATTAAGGTTTTCACACCACACTAGACCTACAGTTTAACGTGGAAACCGAATCAGAAATACATCTCGTCAGGGAATGATTGCTCACTCTTTCACAAAATCTCGCCGATTTGTTCATTTTGACAAAGATTAAGCTTTTCACACCACACTAGACCTACACTTTGACGTGGAAACTGAATCAGAAATATATCTCGTCCTAAAACAATAGAAAACAAGGCTCTCCGCTTGTAGGCAGGGGCGTACCCCTTATAAATGGGGCACTTCGTCGCTTAGAGTCAGTTTCACGCTACTTATTGTATCATACGAATCATGGCTGAGCTTTACGATTCACCTGACCTTATTGGTGATAACGATTATTACAACCAAGCCACACGCCTATTATTCAATGCAATAGATCAGAACGAGCTATTCTCTTCACAGAGCTTTGATGAAATTAATGGAGCAGTGGACCAAACCCTCATTCAAGAATCCTGTGAAATGTAAGTAATTTGTAACGTCGTAATAAGTCTTTTGGAAGTCGTATTTAATTAATGTTTGTGCCCCATATATTCAGTGTATATATTTATATATATATATCAGCTCTCGAGAGTTTTTAATTTTAAATCTGTGTTCATTGTGTGCATTTCTCGTCAAATTACTGCGAAATAATTTCAATTTAACCTAACCGTGGACAGGTTCTCTCAACGCAAACAAATCTAATTTATTTATTAGTTTTGATTAATACTATTTTTCCCGAAACGTGTTGTTCGCAGCCAGCTTCATGACATTTATTTTACCTGCGGGAGTGAATCCGAGTTAGGACGCGTTATAGCGACTTTTGACGAAATGGCGGCACCATCCCCCATCCATCCCCATGATCCAGACGTCGTGGTATCGGGACAGGGTGATGAGTGCCGGATCATAGAGGAGGAGATGCTGTAGGTGTTTTTATTTATAGGCAAATTGAAATAAGCGCGTTTTCAAATTTGATTTTCATTCTCTGATATATATACACACACACATATATATATATATATATATATATATATAATATATATATATATATATATATATATATATATATATATAGCTCGTAAACATTGACGAGATGACATATTAACCGCTTTGAAAATTTCTTTGTGTTACTTCTCAATTATAACTGGCTGTCTAATTCCACTTCTTGTTCTGAAGTAGATTTTCAACAAGATAAATTATGCTCATTGATTTAACCGGATCTTTCCGCGTTTATAATATAACCTAACATAAACTAAATACCGTTCATTTACAAGCATTGAAAATTAGTTTGTATTGCTTCGCGTTTTAAATCGATATTCTAATAGCCTTTTGCTGAGTTTTCTACAGCATAAAATTATTGCTACGATATTTTCAATTATTAGCTGTTTCCATCCCCACTATTTCAGTATATATATATATATATTTGCCTCCATACACATAACTTTTAGCGGCAACCAGCTTCATGCATCTATTTTAATTACAGGGCACCCGGCCATGACATAAACACTTTCGACGAAAGGAGAACGAGTTCTTCGCCGAACAGTCCACCCAGCGATGCAGAGGTCGTAGTATTGAGTCACAGACGGTCAAGCGAGCGCGAATTTGCAGACGAGATAATGTAAGTGTTTTGAGTCCATATAGTATTTTTAAAGTAGATTTTTCTACAAGGTAAATTATACTCATTGATTTATCTGGCTCTTTTCTCGTATATAACATTTTAATCGGAAATAACATATAAATGGCAGCTATAGTTGTAAAACATTTTTAGTTATTCTCTGCTTCCTTCATCGTTATTTCCGGATATATATATATATATATATATATATATATATATATATATATACACACACGGCTTGTTTATATTTCTTGTACAGATAGTTTTAAGAAGTGCATTCGTTTTTAAAATAATTTTATCTTTATTTTACAGGGCCGAAAAGGAGATAGAAGAGATTATAAATACTTTTGGAGAAAGGGTGGCAAATGAGGTGGTCTCCACAACAGTTAGTGGGCCAGATGTCGTGGTATTGTCACACATCCGGTCAAGCGAATGCGTGCTCATCGACGAGGTTATGGAAGTATTTTTAGGATAAATAACAAAACACACTATTATTTTCATTTATTAAATATGTACAAAAAGGGGCAGCCCCCAATTCTTAATTGTTACAAATATATATACAGATTTACACAATATAGGGCTTACAGGGGGTCGCAACATGCGGAAATTTTTTTTCATCTGTCTGCATACATATTTATCGTTCATATTTATGTCACACAAATCGAATAATTTTAAAAAATTCATAAATCGCTTCACGCGAGACATATGCAAGAGAAACAATATAGAATATAACCCACAGGTCTCGTTATAAAAACTTTGAAGTTGATATGGGGCCCAAATTACCTCAGGTACACGTAATTGCGCGATAAAATTTACGATTTTCGAGTCGTGACATGGCGAGAGACCGAGTGAATCGAAATAATACATTCTTTCCTTAGTTTTAAAATAAATAGCAAACCAGTGAATTCCCTCGCCACCCACAATGTCGGTGTTAACGATTGCACCGTGCCAGCTTCTCGTGCTAGGTGGCATCAATATTTCATTCTTTGCAAAAACCCCGATAAATTTGGAACGCGCGAAACAGTCACTTTTCACCACTCTCTTGAGGTATTTGCGTCCATTTTAAAAATCTGGGTTTATATTCCGGAAACGATCCAGCTCTATTAGGGCCTGTGTTTCTAGATACACGAGCACACTTAAAGGCGTGTCTATAGGTTTGGCGAATTCCAAACGTACTGCCACCGTCCCGGTCTGCTGGGCGTTTAGATGGGTGTTTACCCCCGCGGTTAAGTCAGGCGTAAGGTCAAATGAATAAATGTTAAACTGTTCCACAAATTCTTTCTGTGTTATACCGATTCCTAGTTCATCACACGCTCCTGTGTTATGTGCCAAACCGCTGTAAGCCCTCGCACAGAGTGGGAACACAGCATCTGTCGAATAGTCCATATTCAAAGTCCCACCCAGCGCGACGCCGTTGACATATAATGTAATACTTTTAAGCCCAAAATTCTCAAATTTCAATGCACTCTTTTTATAATCTCCATTTGCCGTGGAATGATCTTGCAGACCGATCAGAACTCTTTTAGGCAGAACACCAAGAGCGATGTTTTCTATCTGCTTCGATACCAATCCTGTGGGAATCGTATACATTTTAATCTGTACCATATTAATTGGGTATTTCACTGTGGCGTGTACCAGCTCTTTCTCAATTTCTGTATGTTTCGCGGAACTTAATTTCACTCGGCGTATACGCAAATAGGTCTCCATGACATGAACTACGATAGCTTTTGCGCCGTCTTCTTGGGCAGCGTCCAGGTTTATACAGATCTCGGGACTTGTACGTGTAAGTTTCAATTTCATATCAACACCGTTCATAAGTAACTTCTCCTGGAATGCAAAGTCTGTATGCAAGCGTCCAAAGCATTCATATATCTTTTTTTTTAGAAT
Organism: Bathynomus jamesi; assembly: GCA_023014485.1. Taxonomy (NCBI): domain Eukaryota; kingdom Metazoa; phylum Arthropoda; class Malacostraca; order Isopoda; family Cirolanidae; genus Bathynomus; species Bathynomus jamesi. The sequence goes on along the minus strand of JAJOZX010000006.1, from coordinate 208,203 downwards.
TTTTAAATTTTTCCTTTATTCCATCTTCATCTTTAGTGTGGTAATAGCCCTCAGCGGATAGAAAGGTGTCCTTTGCTTCTTTTGAAAAGTTGAGGACGTTTTCCAGATATGCTCGTAGGTGATAGTACCCAGTGCCTGCTGAGATGTTAGTCTGATTTAAATATACGTCACACTGACCAAATATGGTGTGCAGAAAGTTTGTTTCGGGGTATGCAGCATAATTATCATCGCAGTCCGTTCCGTCAGAATGAGCTATGCGAAATTTGGCTTACAGCTCCATACAGCTTGGGTCAAAAAGGTAAGGGCTTGAGCTGGGTATCACGAACTCTCTAGGGGCACTGGGCGAGCTAATCGTGTTTAAAGGGTTAATTGTAATAAAGTCACTGTGCTCAATAGAAACTTGAGTTGGAGTCATCTCAAAGAGGGATAGCTCCGATTTACTGCACTGTGAGCTGCAAGGATGAATGAAACGTGCCATGGTGAGTTAGAAACAGTGCCACCTCCCCCGACGAGTATCAGTCAATCTATGAATCGTGAGAGTAGCATCCTCAGTTTATATCAGTTAAAAATGATCGGTCACAGGTTTCATACGCTTAGAACACTTCCTTTTTGGAACCCTTCTACGTTTAATACCACGGGACCCCTTCTTCTTCCTAACAGTTCTCTTCTTTACACCACGTATTGGTGCCCACTTCTTCTTTCCTCCGTCACGCATTTTTCTCTTAGCATATTTGATGATTTCATCCCGTGTACGTTTTAAATGTTTTTTTAGAGCTTCTTTAGGTTTAGTTCCCGCGAGCATTTCCTCTGCTGCGTTAAAACCTGTTTGTAAAGCCTTCCTCCCAAGGTACCTAGCACCCCTCTTTAGTAGTGGTACAGCTGTGCGCAGTATGGATGAAAAAATGGAACCAAGTCCACTGCCACGCTGGTATCTCACCCCTCGGTATACCGTGAATGGTTTCCTGGACATTATAACTCAGTGCGTCGAAAGTGTAGTTTCGCTGTTAAGCTCCCGTCGCCGAATGGGAAATTTTTACCCTCAATCGTTCTTATACATATTGAGATATTAGTTATTAGATTAGTTGAGACAATCACATAATGGGGTGTCATATGTAATACTCAAGCTCCGTCCTCTATGGTTGGGAATGTGCGCTTCGCGCAGCAATCGTGCCTGGGTATCCCCAACAAATTGGTGTTCCGCTATATTGCTGTAAATATAGCACATGTCTGGAGGCTGAGAGCTTACATCCAATTTCTCCATCTTCAGCTGATACACTAAGTTGGACAAATCATCCGGTGCCTCGTGAAAGGTGTCCCTTTGGAAGGCTGCTCGATAACGTCCCTCGGTTATAATTTTGAACACTCTTCCGTCTTTAAGATTTTTGTTAGCCTTTGATTTTAGCATTAGAGTATGTGCAGTGCCTCCTCTGTTTAAGAATTCGTATATTAAATCATTCGTAAGGTGCGAGTTTTTTAAACATATGTTTAAGTCTCTCACAACATCCTCAACCGAACCATAACACCCCGGTCCTAGTGTCAGAGTTATACTGAAAAACTGTGCGACCATAGTCCGGGCTATACGTATAGTTTCATCTCGAGTTACCCCCCCCCCCCCGGCTTTTGCACACTCATCACAGTTTCTAAGAATTGTACTGTAAAAACAGCATCTTTATATTCCATATTTAAAAAGACGGTATCCAGCTGAATTTCACATATCCCCACTTCATACGAATCACGACCCAATTCAATTGGGGCCATGGAGTTCTGTTACAAAATTGGCTAGTGTATTGTTAAGATGTACAGACAGGGATGATGAAGATGGGAGCGTGACGTAGAAATGGTTGGGGGTCATGCTGCATACTAATTAAGCTTCATGACTGCATCAGCTTTTATATAGGTGTTGAAGCTTTCTGGGTAACCTAGCCACTTCACCAGGTACATTTTTCTCTTTCCTGTACCTTTGGTTGCTAAAATTTTCTCAATTTTAAACACATTTTTTCCTAAATTAAATGCCACTTTCTGAAGTTCCTGGCGGGAAAACCCCCCCGAGATTTCTTCCCCATTCAAATCTTCAACGTAATACATCATTATCTAGCCTTTAGGCCTCATAGCCCTAACTTTAAAAATCTCGCGTGTCCATTCTTGCTCAAAAACCTTCGCGAATTTATTTCCCGAACGTGACAACCTTACATAATCATTGATTTTGAAACGCACAGATTGTGGTGGCGGCGGTGGTGGTGGTGGTGGTCCATCACTTCTCGGACGCCTGCCTCTTTCTAAAACATCATTAGGCGTTGTACCGATCGTACGGTTGTGTGAGCGGTTGTAGGATGAAGCCAGTGAATCGAGAACGTTTATATACCTGAGCGTGCTTTTATGTGTAAAATAACGGTGTATGCGTTCCTTTATGGTACGTTGAACTCTTTCAGCTAAAGATGCTTTATGCATAGAGTTAGAAGTGTAATCGCTGATATTAAACTCTGACAACATGTTCTGAAAAGCACGCCGTATAAATTCTTTCCCAATGTCCATACAAAAATAGCCTGGAATCCTGTTTTCTTTCAACATCAGTGTTTTGGTTGCTTTAGCGACTGTTTCAGGCGATTTATTTTTCAGGGGAACTAGCCACAGGTATCTAGAGAATACATCTATTATGAATAGGATGTAGCGGTAACCATCGTTGTACAACGAATATCTTTGCATGTCTGTTAAATCTGCCTGTCAAATAGAATCAATCGAAGCGGCTGTTGTCTTTGCTGTTTTAAACCTTTTTCTCACCGGTTTATGAAGTGTGTACGTATCCTGGGCACGAAAAAATCTCTCAACATCCTTTTACCTTAAACCATAAGTACCTCTGTACAGTCTATTAACACCACCATAGGATGCAGGGCTAGAAATGTCATAATAGTGCTTACTTAATACGTTAGCCATTTGCGTATTTTAGAGGCACGTGGATAAGGTTGGCCTTCTACACTCTTCTTTATTCTCTTCAGCGAAACTGCAGCTGTTGTGGGTGAAGGTGTACTCAGTTGTGACACGTGCGATGCATGTCCAAGTCTTTTACCCTATTCGGATTACACCAGTACACATTTGAAAACTTGTCGATCGATTTTTACAAACTAGTTGGTGATTCTATATAATTTGAGTGAGCTGATCTAAAAAATATAGTTAGTTTTTCCCTATCACGTATGGTTTTCTTACTACAGGGTGTGTCATAAATCCCCCATTTGTCCCCAAATGTGAACCATCTTATCGAGACCAACATTGGATTGCACATGCTAAACCATAAATTTTGTCATTTAGACTACAGTAACGCTTACATAATAATGTAGGGTAAATATATATAACAACCAGTCCCGTTCCCAGCAAAATACTCTCTCCCCTCCCATCAATGGGTGGTTAACATTCGGGGACAGATGAGGTATTACAACACCCCTTGTAGCACGAAATCTTTAGGTGATAGAGTAAAACCTAATTAAAGCAGAATTAAATAGCTCCTAGCTCTTGGACAAGCATATTGCTTGTTTATGAAAGAATAAAAAAATAACTGAAAGAAACAAAATATATTTACCTTCTTTACTTGCAAACATTTCAGGACTTATTCACGATTTCTGTACCAAGCGAAGTATGTGTCGGATGCCAATAAATTGTTCTCCTGCAATCTAGACCCCAAAAGTTCTGCAGAGTCCTTAGGCAGATTCAAATCCCTGACTAAGTCATTTAGTTCGGCTTGGGTTAATGGTTTAGGATCTCGGTCAGCTGTTGGCTGTTCATAAACATCATCATTGTCTGGATTTGGAGCTGAATCAGAATCTGTATTGTATTGATCCAGACTCTCGGGTGGGTGGGGAATAGGAACTTCTGGACATGGGGTACCGGCCTTATTGCAGATGGAAGACTTGGGTATTGAAGGCTCTCTTTATTCTTTGCATTATAACCTTTAACATTGCAAGAACAGAAGTAGCAGTCGTCGGTATGGTTTCTAGGCTCGCTCCATACCATAGGGATCCCAAATGGCAAACTTTTCTTTTTACCTTTGCTCCAATTCCTTAGTGCCGCAACACACGTAAGACAAACCTTGTGTGGAGCCCAACTTTTGTCTTGACCTCCTAATTTAATTCCAAAATAAGCATGATAAGCTCTCTTAATGAAGTCGTTACATTTGTCCTTTGTTTTACAACAACATATCGACCACAAATATAACAAAATATGTCTGGACTATGGGTACATCCTCTAGAAGCCATTATTAAAATTTTAAGGACGTAATGTTAGAATTATCTATCTGAAAAATATGAAAAAACGAAATTAATTAAAGATAAAAAAGGTAAAAAATTACAAAACGCCCCAAAATTGTTTTGCTAATAAGTTTAAAACTGTGGGTGATAGAAAAAACTGGTAGAATTTTTTAATTCAGCGCAGCGAACTGCTTCAGAATCACAACTCAAAATAAAGAAATCGATTTTCATGCAGACCGGTGTTACCTATCAATGTTTTGGGGACATTTATTTGCTGTAGTCTTGCCTTAATATGCCTCCATCCTGTTGGTGATGGCCTGTCCCACTTTCTCACCAGATCATGAACAATATTAACGATATTGGACCCTTGCACCCTTGATCCATCAACAATGACCTCACCTGTGTCTGCCCACTGTATGGCGGGTTCCTCACTCAACAGGTGATAAAGATTAACCCTTTATTCCTCAATGTATGGGGGAGGCTGTTTTTTACCACATGTTCGATGTGCTGTGTTCCGCTACTCTTTGGTTGCTCAGGCCCTGTACCACTATCCTCAGCGCTACTCGAGCTGTGCCTCACGGGGAGCTCTGTAGGATGTTTATAATCCTCGTACTCGTGAAGAAATTTCTGCAAAGCCTCTTGATACAAAACCTTTTTCTCATCAGGCATCTTTTCACTGTTTAATAGGGATAGTAGCTCACTCCATTCTTTTAAGCCTACTTTTACTGGGCTCTAGAGCAGCGTCTGGGGTCCTTTGTAATGAAGCATACAGCTCGTTCGGGATCACAACCACCTTCTTCATTATATTAGTCTAGTCAGTAAAGGACCCAAAATTGAAAATAAGATGGGTAGGAAGGAACCACCTCTTTGCACAATAATACGCCTTTTCTTACCCACAGTCTGACTTTTATGAGCGAGCGCACGTATTATGTTCTTGTAACGACGTAAGCGAGCCTTCTGACAGGATTTCATTGGAACATTACATTTTATAAAATTCATGCAGATTTCGCAGATGCATTTTAAAAAGTCAGAATCGACATTTTTAGCAAGCATCTGCTGCAACGACCGAGGCAGTCGTTGATTGATTTTTATTAATTCTCGGTATTTCTTTAGCCTATTCATCGCTCGTTTGGAAATATATTCGTTCTTAGAAGTACCCTAAACGTGTTTCACGGGTGAAGGTCACAAAGCAAATATCCACAACGTTGCTTTGTGACCTCTTTATAAACCTCCAAAAACTCCTTACGCTGACTCGGGAACATTTGACTGGCTAATACCCCAATTTGTGACACATCTCTACGTTGAGCGAATAAGACTAGATATTGTGTATTTAACGATACATCGCGCATGTATCTATTTTTGAAAAATAGATTCTGATTGATGAAGAACACGCTTATGTTAAGGTGGGGGAGAATACTGTAAATGTCTCGGCAAACGTTTTATCCATCTCCAACATGAGGTCGTCAATTACGATGACTGTATGTTCATTTCCCTATAGTAAATTAACGTCATAGACCCCCTTATGGAACAAAACATCGTCCTGGTACTCGTTCAACACTGATTGGTATGTCGAATAGCACCATATAACTTTATGCACAAATTTTGAGAACATTTCATCCTTTTCTTTAATAATTTTAAGCATAAACACCGTTTACCAGATCCCGTAGGTCCAGATATAATACATGTGGATGGGCTCGTGAATCTGAATTTTTCTACAGCATCCATTTCTAACACGTCACACCCCTAAGTGACGACGACGATGTACAGCCCACCATCATCAACATCACGGGTGAATCCATTGGCCATGCATCTACAGGGCCTATACCCTCAACGGCGGCACGATCAAAGCGGCGACACGCTGAAGAGTCCTCCGCGTCAGGTATAAAGCGGGTGAAATACGCGCAGATTGATGGACAATCCGCGGTACAACCCTAGCCCTCAACGTCTTACGCTACCAACCCTACATCAGCTTCCTCGTCCCCTTGTACTTCCTCCACAGCCCCCACCCGTTCTGTAGAGTCTGATGTAATAGACCCCCAGCCCTCAACGTCTTACGGCGCAATCCCCACATCGTCCAATATAGGCACTCGTCCACCCTCCTCAGCGGTGACTCGTTCTGTTGAGGATGATATAACATTTGAGTTGGTGCGCTCCGCAACCCCTACCCCAGCCTTGACTAGAAATCGGTATATAGTCAGGGTTGACCCTAGATCCCTGTATAGCAATGGAATTGAGAGCGGGCTACGTCGCGTTGTAGAGCGCATTGTAGAGTTTGCCCTTCAGTACCGCGACGAGCGTGAAGTCAGAACGAGCCTGTCCTTCGGCTTCAGCTCAGATGATGGTGATGTAGATGATTTTTGGGTGGTAGTGCCATTTAGACGTTTGGCTGCTGAAGATATAGATTATATATTAGCACGTATACAGTATGTCCCACAAAAAAGTACACCCAACTTTAGATTGTACTAACTTCTCCAAAAATTGAGATATTTTGGATCTGTTTGTTTGATTTAATATAGCAAATTATTCTTTGTTAATGTTCAAATTTATTCATGTTTAAACGAATTAGTTGTTTAAGCATCTGCTTTTAACTGAAGGGTACAACAAAATGGATTGCGCAAAATTGGTCAATGAAAAAATAATGTGTGCTATCGATGTAATGAAAAGACAAATACATAATAATAGATACTTTAACATAATTTTAATAAGATACAAAGCAGATTTTTCTTTATTCCTTATTACAAAAGTTATGCTTAGTTTCGTTTTCTTTCAACATGACCGCCATTGGTTTCTTGAAAAACCAGAAAGATTCACGGAACAATTAGTGGTTGGAGATGAGGCGGCCTTTTTTATGAATGGTCTAGTGAACAGACAAATCTGCCGTCAATATGCACCAAAAAATCATCCACCTGAAAATCATATCTACGAAAAGAATAACTCTAGACAAAAACTGTCTCTCTGGGTAGGACTGTGCGGTAATGAAGCGTTAATTGGCCTGGTCTTTTACGATGGCAATCTAAATGGTGAAGCTTACCTAGAAATGATAGACTGAGAAATCCTTCCACAATTACGTATTGCTTATGGAAACCGATTTAATCGTATTTGGTGGGTGCAAGACGGAGCTCCTGCTCACAGGAGAGTTATTGTGAAGGAACGCTTGCAGGAAGTCTTCCACCAAAGAGTAATTGCTACAGGCCATGACATTGAATGGCCTCCCAGAAGCCCTGACTTGATCCCGTGTGATTACTTTTTATGGGGTCATTTGAAAAATAGAGTATTTGCATCACAACCTATCAATTTAGATGATTTGAGGACTCGCATCACAGCTGAAATCAACTTGTCAAAAGACAATCCAGATCTTATCAAAAGAGTGATGGGGAAGATGAGAGCTCGACTCCAGATTTGTATCGATAGGAATGGCGGTCATGTTGAAAGAAAACGAAACTAAGCATAACTTTTGTAATAAGGAATAAAGAAAAATCTGCTTTGTATCTTATTAAAATTATGTTAAAGTATCTATTATTATGTATTTGTCTTTTCATTACATCGATAGCACACACATTATTTTTTCATTGACCAATTTTGCGCAATCCATTTTGTTGTACCCTTCAGTTAAAAGCAGATGCTTAAACAACTAATTCGTTTAAACATGAATAAATTTGAACGTTAACAAAGAATAATTTGCTATATTAAATCAAACAAACAGATCCAAAATATCTCAATTTTTGGAGGAGTTAGTACAATCTAAAGTTGGGTGTACTTTTTTGTGGGACATACTGTATAACAAGCTGCCAAAAGTAGTATAGCATTCAATATGGACAACTTCACGGTAAATATTGACCGTGTATTCCGTGTTGCGGGTCATAGTGCCACTCCGTATACTCTTAACTTCAATTCCCAGGCTATTTATAGAAGGTATATAAACGTCGATCGTGGTTGCGGCTTCATAGCATTAGTCCTAGCACGTATGTTTACTGTGCTAAATACACGGACCCAAAAAATTTGGCTGCCTACGATCGTGGAGCGTGCCCGTAAACTAGCTGTAGACTGTGAACTTGAATTTGACTGTAATATGGGTCCTGAAGAACTGAGAAGGGTAGAGCAGAAAATGAATGTCCGTATAGTGGTATTTGGCCTGGATGATCGTAGGACTGTGTATGTTTTTAAAAGCAGTGTGAGAGATCGTACAAGACCCCTACTTATTTTAGGACTGTCAGGTACAACGTATCTCCCCATCCGTAATATAAGGTGGCTTTACGCGAGTTATGATAAAAGTCGAAAATATGGGCGACATCATGATTTGTGTAAGGGGTGCCTCGAGTTTGCAGATGATATAGTGAAACATTGTAAAGACTGCCACATGGTATGTGAGCAGTGTAAAAGCCCCAAATGTGAAAGCCGTGTAGTTGAAGCTGAGAAGAGGGATTGTAATGTGTGTAGACGCACATTTTTCAACAATAACTGTTTTGAGCTCCATAAATCAATTGGCACGTGCAGGAAAATGAGAATCTGTGAATGTGGTATGTTTCACATGAAGGATAATTGGGGAAAGTTTGAGCATAAATGTGACGAAATTCACTGTTCTACATGCCATGAGAAATATAAGGCGGATGGCGTAAAGCATGTATGTTATATGAAAGATGCAAAGCCTAAAAACAGCCCATGTATAACTGTATACTACGATATAGAAACATATACGAATGCCGAAACCAAAGAGGTAATTCCGCATTTACTTGTGAGTCAAACTATCTGCGATGAGTGTATGGATATCGAGTGTGGTGAGTGCCCCAAATGTGGTAAACGGACAAACGTTTTTAAAACGAATGTCCACGATAGCCCTGTGAAACTATTTGTGTCCTATATTGTCAAGTTAGCCGACAAGTTCAAAAAAATGACTGTGTATATTCTTGCCATAAGGGGCAAAATTTGACACACAGTTCCTTTATAAGGAGCTGCTTGAGCACGAGTCATCTGAGATATTTACAGGTGATCCCTTGAAAAGAGGAAACAAACTTATACAGATGCAAATAAGAGGTAATGTGCAATTTAAAATACTTTATTATTCACGCCTTGTAAATTAGCAAAGCTACCCAAGGTGATGGGGGTAGCAGCTGAAGTATCAAAAGGTTACTTCCCTTACACATTCCTCACTAGCGAGACTTTGAATTACGTGGGGTTACCTCCACCCAAACATTATTTTAACTATGAATGTATGAGTGCAGATGAACGTGAAGACTTTGATCGATACTACAACAGTTTTAATGAACGTAATCCTTATAATATAGCTGATGAATGTGAACGTTATTGCGTGAATGATGTACGAGTGCTTAGAGTATGTTTCCAAGCCTTTAGAAGAATGTACATAGGTCGTTTCAGATGCGATCCGCTGCAAGTCGCAACCACCATCGCGTCACTATGCTTTACGGTGTTCAAGAATAACTTCATGCCTAAAGCCACCTTAACCATTATTCACAGAAACAACCCCCGCAGTTACGGCCACAAGGCTATTTACTGGCTCATACACCTACAGCAGCAGACAGGTGTATACATAAAGCACGCCCGCAACACGGGTGAAGTACCCATTAAGATTAATGGTCGTTTTTTTGGGTTGATGGACTAAGTGAAAACCGTGTCACTGGTGTGAAGACTGTGTACTCTTTTAACGGATGCTGGTGGCATGGATGCCCCCGTCCTGAGTGCGGAATCGCCAGAGATGTCCACGGTAGATCTCCTGCCGACTGTCTTGCATGGACCCGCACCCGCGATCAACTTATAGGCTCCCAGTTCACTCACAAAGTCTTGTGGGAGCATGAATATGATGCACGGATGGAGACAGACGAGGTGTACCGTGAGGAAATAAACACGATCAAGCGTTCAATGGTACTGGATCCTCTCAAATGCGATGATAGCTTGTTCGGTGGACGTACAAATCCCTTCAAGCTATACTTTCCACCTACGGATGGCGTGAAACATCACTACTACGACTTCTGTTCTTTATACCCATACGTGATGAAGAACAACCCGTACCCCGTGGGTGCTCCTGAGAAATTGGTGGGTCCTAGCCTGCCCTCCATCAATGAATTTTCAAGAAATTTGAATGATCGCTACTTTGGGCTCTCTTTCGTAGACGTGCTCGCCCCTCGCGAATTATGGATGCCGATCTTACCCGTCGTCATTGACCACAAGCTCATGTTTCCCCTCTGCGTGAAGTGTGCGGAAGAGAATAACGGTAATTGTAACCCACCAGCGTAAGATCAGAGGCGTATATACAAGCCCTGAGCTGGCCCTAGCCGTACGCCATGGGTATAGAATACTGAAGATACATGAGGTTTGGAGGTTTCAGAAGCTACCCAACCTTTTCACGCCGTATATAAACGCATTTTTGAAGGATAAGGTTGAGGCATCAGGGTATCCGCGCGGAGTTGACACCGAAGATGAAAAGTCTGCCTATATTCAACGTTACCGCGACCACGAAGGTATACAACTTGATCGCGCCCAAATTGTAAAGAATCCTGGCAAGCGCTTTAGTGCAAAGTTGTGTCTAAACAGCCTATGGGGAAAATTTGCACAGAATACTGGCAAGGGTAACGTTCATTTGGCACAAAGCTATAGCGAAGTCTGGGATTATGCCAACGCACCCGATAAAGAAGTCATGATATCGTGAATGTAGGTAATACTTACATAATAAAGTACAACAACACTGAATTGGCCACAGATACCTCAAGGGTTACAAACATTCCTGTAGCCAGTTTCACAGCCTACGCCCGCATCAAACTTTGGGGTCTATTGCATTCTCTTGGGCAGCGAGTCTTGTATGCCGATACAGATAGCGTGATATTCACAACGAGGGAGGGTGAATACATGCCTGCAATTGGTGAATTCCTCGGCGAGCTCACTGATGAGATCAAGGATGAGTATGGGGAAAATGCATACGGCGACTCTTTTGTCTCAACAGGACCTAAAACTTGTGGGGTACGGGTGAGGATAGGGAATGAAACGAAATATATCGTGAAGGCGAAGGGCATCACGCTTAATCAAGCGAATCAGCGTGTCGTTAACTTTGATTCGCTGAAGGATCTAGTGTGCTTGGACGATGATGAGGGCGAACGGCCTCCCCAACTAGTTGTAGGCACCCACAATTTTCGGGCGCAGAAGCTACGGGGCGTGAAGGTACTTAGGGGTACAAAGGTGTGCCGTAACACCTATAGGAAACGTTACTAGTTACCTGGTACCTATGATACCGTACCCTTCGGATACCATAAACTTTGATGGGTCTATTGCTAACTTATTTATTGCACGTATTTCTAAATATATACATACTGATTATTTCGTTTATTAAATAAATCATGCATCGACTTGTGTTTCACTTTGCGTGTGTGCGTGTGTACAGTAAAGTTAAGCCCCGCCCACTGTAAGACCGGGGACGTGATTCATCCCGTAGCCTGAGCAGACCTCTGTCCCCGCGTTCTCAGTTGACCTCTGTATACCCTTGAGCTCAGACGTGTATTCTCTCCCGCGTAGAAGAAAATGGCCACCTTTAATATCGCGTGCTCAACATTTATGAAGTGGTATTCAGTAAAGGGCGTAGATGTAGTGGATACTGAAAAACTCCCTATCCCAGCCTCCTTTGACTCTTTTAAGGAAGCATTGAATCGTGCGAAGGGTCAGGCTATTCAAATACTCCACGGATATTCTGGCGAAGGGGTTGTAGGATTTCGCAGTACAGACGATGTACTGAAGTATGTTGTAGAACTAGGCTTTATAAAGACACAAGTGCACCGCGTGGTAGAAGAAGCGACACGCTCAGAAGCTAAACAACAGTTATGGGTAGTGAGCCTTGTGGATAAGTGGTGTGATAAACGTATTATATCATGCTACACCATGTCGATTACTCATACCCTACGACTGAAAATGTGAATCTCGTTATCATGGACAATCTTAAGTATTTTTACCACTACATTAATATATATCATGATGAGGTTTGTAGTGAGGTTGTAGCTAAAGGGTTATGTGAGTTTGTAACAGATTTTAGAGATGAGTATCGCCTGTTAAATAAAAAGCCTAAATATGAACACATGTTTCTCTCTAACAGCGCCCCGCAATGTGAAGATTTTTAGGAGAGATAAAACATTATAAAATGTGCCTATTTCGTGAAATTTACCCTGAGGGAAACTGTCTGGTGCGTATTCGGTCGAGTGGTAGTGATAAAATGTTAAAACCGAAATTAGTTCTTGTACCGGAAAATTTCTCAAAACGCCTACCCAGTATAATGGGATACATCAATTCATGTTGGGCCAGCTCCGCACAGGTTTCATTGGATTATGGTGCGACTCGCACCTCACGGATCATACGAGTTCGAACAAACCCATTCACGTATCATCAGGGTGAATCAACCGCCCATCGAACCGTTCCTGTCTGCCTGCGTGCCTCACGCGGCTCATAGTCTCCTCAGAGCTTGCACCGAGTTGATGTGCCATAGTCATCTCGATGAATACGATGGAACTCCCTTTGAGAAGCATTCTCAACGCCTCGTACGACGTCTCCGTGACGAAGTCGTTGCGTTTGTTCAGGCGGGAAACCGGCACCATTAATTGTGAACTTGAAACGAACAGTAGACCTGCGAGCAAGCGCAACGTAATTTATTTAAATCTTGAGGAGATGCATAAAATCTTCGCGGTAGTTGAGAGGTGGGCTGAGGACCGCTATAAAATACCAGCTGACGTAGGTATAATAAGAGAGGTGATTAGTGAAGCCTCCTCATATACCGTTGTTTGTACATTGAGTGTAAATAACAATCAACCATGCGTTGATATACGATTGATGTGAGAGAACACGGCTGATAATGGCGTTCTTGTTCCTACACGAAACCGTTTCATCCTCGACAGAATGTTTGAGAACGTCGGATTCCATAAGCTGAAGCCTATATTAGACACACGTATCTCACTATATAGTAGATAGCTGGCGTTATGACTTGGAAGATTATTTCAATTGCTGCTATGCCGGGTGAAGAAGAGTTCACGATTGAAAAGTTCGGTACGTTAAGAAAAACCCTCGATTGGAAAGACATGATTATAAGCTTGTATTTAATGACATAGTTAACGATGACGTTTTTGCGCGTGCTTTTGATTCCGTTCTAGTGACGCTTAAAGAAAGCTTACCTGCCGAGTGTAAAGTGGGTACAAAAATAGTGTTGAATGATATGAAAGCCATTTACATTGAATATAAACCGCCGTATCAGTTAAGCGGTGAGTTGATGCTTGAGCGGTTTTCCCACATCGCGCAGAGTAATGCCGATGTTGATGTAGCATCAATCAGCATTGAATTTACCGTTTTGTACCGTAGAACGTAAAGACAATATATATATTTTTACTGTAATATTTTGCTAATATTGCGATTTCTACGATTATATATAATTAATATAAATATGTATATATTTTTTCTAATATTTGGCTAATACTATGTTTTGTACAATTATATATAATTAATATAACTATATTTTTCCTGTACTAATATTTGATATAACTATATATTTTTCTAACATTTGATTAATACTATGTTTTGTACAATTATATATAATTAATATAACTATATTTTTCTTGTACTAATATTTGATAATATAACTTTTGATAATATAACTATATATTTTTCTAATATTTGATTAATGCTGTGCTTTGAATGGTTATATATTTTCCATGTTTTGTACGACTATATACAATATAAATATATATTTTTCTAATATTTAGTTAATACTATGATTTGCATGATTATATATTCCCCGTTCTATTATTTGATCATATATATATACTATATATCCTGCAAAAACCTTCACTTTTTTCTACGTGAAGGTCAAAATATGAAAATAAAAACCCACTCTAATAGACAGAGTTTATTTCCACGACAGTTTCGACGCCCACTGGCATCCTCCTCGGGTGGATACAGAAACACGAATGAACCAAAACAAGAGGGAAAAACAGTCCAGGGACCGACCGTTAAGAAATTCGCACCTAGGTTAGATCTCATTCTCCCGACACCGGAAGGGCATTTTTCATTAAGTACATTCGCGCAAATTTAAAACTATCTTCCTGTTCTAAACATACAGATTCAATTATATTTTTTTACATAATTATTACATTTATTATTAAATTTATTACATTTAATATTGCATAATTATTTATTACAGAAATTATAAACTTATTATTACATTGGTTATTACATTATTGTTTATTATACAGAACTTATAAATCGAAAAACGAAGGAAAAAAGCCGATTGGGAAACAATCCAGAGACCATTGAGAAATTCGCACCTAGGTTAGATACCGTTCTCCCGACACTGGAAAGGCATTTTATTACAGGGTCCGCTTATAAGTACATTCCCACAAATTAAAACTATCTTCTTGTTCTATACATACAGATTCTAATATTTTGACATAACTACTGCATTTATTATTACATTTACATTTTTTAACATTTATTATTATTACCTTTACCCTAATTATTAAATTTATAATATTACCTTTATTATTACATCTGCTGCATTTATATTTATTTCCACATTTATTACTTCCATTATTACATTTACTAAAGGCGAGTAAGGAAACATTCCAATCCAGAGACATTTAAGAAATTCACACTTAGGTTCGAACACGTTCCCACGACTCCGTAAGGGATTTTTTGACCAAGAATCTCATTAAAGGGTCTAACTTATAAGTACCTTCGCACAAATTAAAATTATCTACTTTTTCTATACACACAGATTCTATTATTTTTCTTTTGACATAATTATTACATTTATAAAGTACCTTACTTGATTCCCAATCCATAGCATGATTATTTTGGCTGGCGTGATAAAAAATGGCATTATTAGTATTACAACTTCTGAAGGCATATTTGTGTTCTTTAATACGGGTTTCAATATTTCTTCCAGTTTCTCCCACGTATACTAAATCACAACTTTTACAGGGAATGCTGTAGACACAGGCTTGTTCCTCTTTTGCCACGTTATTCCTAACCAATTTACTTTTCACGGTAGACGAATATTTGAACGCCAAAGCAAACTTAAAATCTTTCGTCAACGGTTTTACTCTTTCTAAGCCGGCAATGTAAGGCAAACTCACATATTGTTTTTGGTTAACTGAAGGTTCCCGAGGGGCATAAAAAGATTTTCTGGCTTTAAAATACGCCTTTCTGATAAACCACTCGCGATATTTTAAATCCTTAAAAATGTTCCAAATCTTTGAATTTTCCGGGTCCAGCAAATGTGGGCTACAAATCCTGAGTGCTCTTAGAAACATGGAAGAAATAATTGAGCTTTTAACCCCTTCGTCATGATATGAAAAATAATGAATGTACGAATTACAATGAGTAGGTTTTCTATAGACCGTGAAATTGGGCTTTCCGCTTTCGTTAATGACCAAAACATCTAGAAAAGGTAATTGTTTGTCGTTCTCCCATTCATATTTAAATTTATTAGAGGGAACAAGATTATTTAATGACTGAAAGAAAGTGTCAAAGTTGTTCCAGTGGTCAGGCCAAAATGAGAAAATATCATCTACATAACGAAACCAAATTAGATTCCTGGGACATATTGTTTGCAACAATTCCGACTCATAGTATTCCATGTATAATGTACTCAGTATTGGGGATAAAGGAGACCCTATTCCCATACCAAAACGTTGCAAATAAAATTCTTCACCGAAGGAGAAGGCATTATTGGTGACACAGAGTTTTATCAGTTCTAAAAATACAGATGTGGGCATGCCTAGTTCTACGTTACATGTTGGCAATTTTCTATCTAAAAAACTAAGTACATCATCAATGGGAACTTTCGTAAACAAGGACTCAACGTCAAAACTGATCATTCTTCCCCGTTTTAAATCTAAGGACATAACTTTGTTAATAAAGTCACAGGAATTAGTGATGTGCGAGCCTGAAAATTTACCAACTAATGGGGATAATTTATCTGCAAGAAATTTAGATAACCTGTAACTCTTTGGGGAGGAAGGGGTTTCTTCACCTCCCAAAGGGGCATACCTATCCTAAGGGCGCCTCTTTGCGGAGGAAGGGGTTTCCTCACCCCCCAAAGGAACAGAAAGAGATAGCAAGAGAGGAAGAGGAGGGTCATTGCTCGGCGGACTGCCGAGCTCATATGACTCCGTCGGCCGCCCGCCGCCTCTTATATGGTCCAAAACAGCCAGTTGGCTGAGTTGCCAGACAATGCCATATATAATTATTATTCAGCCAGTTGGCTGCTGAGTTGTGAGATTCGTTATTTATTTTAAATAAGCTTATGTTACAGTTGGCTGAACTGTAAGCCTTGTTACTTTTCTATTCAATTACTCTGTTTTAGAAAATGATATAAACTTGTTCAAGGAATAAATAAAACACCATTACAACATTCTGTTTATTAATTATTGGATATACAATAGGATATATATATATGAAAATAAAAACCCACTCTAATAGACAGAGTTTATTTCCACGACAGTTTCGACGCCCACTGGCATCCTCCTCGGGTGGATACAGAAACACGAATGAACCAAAACAAGAGGGAAAAACAGTCCAGGGACCGACCGTTAAGAAATTCGCACCTAGGTTAGATCTCATTCTCCCGACACCGGAAGGGCATTTTTCATTAAGTACATTCGCGCAAATTTTGGGTTGGCAACAAAGATCGGCGCGCTCTCTCTCTCTCTTTCTTTTTTTTTGCAACAAGGGGGATGGGGGTGGCACTCTTGCAACATTATGTAATATTTTGCAATTGCATTGCACTCTCCGCTTTTGCGGGCATACTACTGAAGTAAATAACAAAGACTATTGAAATTTGCAGATGATAATTTATTTAGTCGGTGGATTGACGGTCCTACTAGTGGTAATAGTAAACTAGATCTCATTCACAAGCGAAGATGATCTAGTTTCTAACTTAACTGTTGGTGAAACGTTGAGTAAGAGCGATCATAAATTTATTATGTTTGACCTCAAAGTCCCAATTAGTACTCAAGACGCACAAAAAGTTAGATTTCTCCAGAGCAAATTTTGAAGGCTTCCGAGTTAGTTTAGACACTTGAAGTTCTAATAAGCGAGGATGTTGGTGTCACCTGGAGCTCATATAGGGATCAATTTAAAATATTACAGAATACTTTTTTACCAACTAAAATAGTTTCTTCCTTGTCAACCATGACGCCGAAATGGTTTAACAGTGAAATTAGCAATGCTATTAGCGAAAGAAATAGAGCCTGCAAACTACTTAAGTCACATTCTAACCTGACAAATTCAGAAAATTATGTAAACTTATGTCGAAGGTTTAAATCTTTAATTAGGCCAAGTAAACATGAAGAAGCTAGAGTTGCCTCACTCTGTAAAGCTAACCCTAAAATTTTTTTTGCCCATGTTAACAGCAGAAAGACAATAAGAATTCCGTAGGTCCCCCTAAAAGATAGAAATGGCACACTGAAATTTAATGATATTAATATAGCTAATACACTAAACGAGTTCTTCGTTACAGTCTTCACGGGAGAAGAGTTACAAGAATACCAAATCCCTGGATTATGTATGTATTAATCTTAAATTATTATTATCGATATAAAACAACTACAAAGTCATTATTGAAGGTATGATATCAATACTATACAAAGAAATCAATATTAGATATGACAGGTAAGAGATGAACAATAACAAGTAGTGTATATTTAATCCAAGATTACACACGAGAAATGAATAAACGATAGCAATGTACATTTAATCCTAGGTTTCTATTAGTATTCCATTATTAATCGAGATTTCAACTTCGTTTTAAACGAATTTACATTCACAATATTTTTTATATCATCATTTAAATCATTCCATAGTTTCAATCCAATGAAAATGTGTAACTTTTGAGATGAAGACAATCTAAATTGAGGTATAACATACTTTGATCTATGTCTGGTCTGATATGAGTGGATTTCTTGACGAGTTACAAAATATTTATTTAGCCATTGTAAGTTAATGATTTTGTTCTTATACCTGTAAATAAAAATAAAATGTGCCGGTTTGATTACATCATTGAGGTTTAGTAGTTTTAGCTCTTTAAATAATGCACGAGAATGATCAAGGAAATCAGCGTCAGATAATAATAGATAATATTTCTCGTTTTTTGGATGACAGACATTGTTTAAAGCATTGTTAACTGAGTTTCTCCAATCATGAGTGCAATACGTTATACAGTGCGTTCGAAAAGTCTCTCCGCGGTCAACCAACACTTTAAAAAAATTCTTGACAGCAAGTGTAGACGAGTTGCTCTGTGCCTGCAAAATGGTGGAAAACACTTTCAACACATGCTGTAAAATCAAAAGGTTATGTAATAAAATCACTAAATCATGGTTGAATGAAAACATTGTAGTTTTTCAATTTCCTATGCGTTTAACATAGCACTGCGGAGAGACTTTTCGAACGCACTGTATATGGAAGAACAAGAGTATGATACGGAGTTAATAAAACCTGTTTAGGGACTGCATTTCTAAGTTTAAACATTATAACAACACACCTTGAAATCTTTTTTGAGATATAATTTACATGACCACTTCTTTGCAAATTCTTATCAAGAAAATTTGGAGCTATTGAAGAATAAGGACCCCAGCCTTCTTTAGTTAGCTTTATAAGGCTAACTAACGAAAATATCATGACCTAACCTAACCAATCGTCAAGGGCGTACAGTTAACCTAACGATTGGTTAGGTTAGGTCATGATATTTTCGTTAGTTAGCCTTATAAAGCTAACTAAAGAAGCCTGGGGTCCCTATTCTTCAATAGCTCTGAAAATTTGTTACAGTACACTCCTTTACAGGGATTTCATCAACATTAAGTTCATCATGATACAAATTTACTAGTAAAAATCATGAAACTTATTTTACTGGAATTTAAGAATAGATATAGTGTAGCTCGATTTTCAAAAAACCTTTGACAAAGTCCCTCACGGGAGATTGATGACTAAAGTTAGAGGATTTGGAATTACTGGGCTCGTTTCCAACTGGATTGAGATAGGTTAAGAAATAGAAAGCAGCCAATGGTAATAAATGCAATGGCTTCGTGGTGGACCCCATCACCAGTGAGGTTCCACATGGTTCCGTTCTGGTTGTTTACTTTTTATCATCTACATTAACGATATAGACGTTGGGCTCCAGAATACAATTTCTAAATTTACAGACGATACCAAATTAGGAAATAGTGCAAGTTATGAGGAGGGTGTAAGAACGTTAAAAATGATCTTCAAGGTTGGGTGAATGGTTTATTACCTGGCAGATGCCATTCAACTTGGACAAGGGTAACGTAATGCACATAGGTTATAAAACCCTGAAGACCGATTACTTGAGGAAGAACTTGACTAAGACCGATCTAGAGAAAGACCGAGGAGTTTATATTAGAAATGATCTCAAACTGTCAAAGCACTGTGCAGAAGTCGGATCTTTTTGGTTTGACGGCTTGTAATATTTTTTAACATTATTTGTTTTTTTTGTCCAGTTTTAATCGAGGATTTCAAAAATAACACTTATGTTTTAGAGAAACAAATAGTGAGGCAGTTATACATTTTAGTTTAAAGAATATCATACGCTTTAAGATTCCAAAATCCCTGAAAGTTTTAGGCCAACTGTACGCTCATGACGATTGGTTAGGTTGTCATGATATTTTGTTTGTTTTGACAGTAAACTAACGAAAATATCATGACTAACCTAACCAATCGTCAAGGGCGTACAGTTCACCTAACTGGGCATTCTGTTAACCTAACTAGGCATTCAGTTAACCTAACCAGTTGGTAGAGTCTAGAATTTGACGGTCCCGTAGCCATGACTCGTTTTTTTTCCGCCGGCCGTCAAACCAAAAAGATCCTAATATGGTTTAAAAATATATATTTTAAATTTGTTAAATTGCAAATAACTGCCTCACTATTTGTTTCTCTAAAACATGAATGTTATTTTTTAAATCCTCGATTAAAACTGGACAATAAAAAATGAGTAATGTTAAAAAATATTACAGGCCGTCAAACCGAAAAGATCCCACAAGTCGAAAAGAGGGCACTAAAAATACTAGGTTGTATCAAAATTTAAAAATAAGGAGATTGTACTGTCTCTACAATTCACTAGTTGGACCTCAACGCGAGTAGTGTGTGCAGTTTTGGTCTCCATCCCTTAGAAAGGTTAGAAAGGGTTCAAGCAAGGGCTAAAAATTGATCCTTTCATTGAGACTTCAAAACTACCAACTTAAATTAGAACGCTTAAATCTGTTTACCTTAAATTCAAGGAGGTTGCGCGGGTAGCTTATTCAAGTTTTGAAGATGCTCACCGGAACAGACAGAGTAGACTAAAGAAAATTATTCTCATTTAATACCAATCTTACAAGAAATAATGGCTTTAAAATGGAACTAAAAATATTTAGTACATTCATCTGCGGTAATTTCTTCTCTTATAAAATAGTTAATATCCGGAACCAACTTCCTTCGGACGTTGTTTCAAGCCAAAGTGCAAATGTTTTAAAATAGCCCAGGCAAAGTTCTGAATATACTCACGGTTTAAGACGTCCCACTTATTATTTAAGAATCAGAATCGATTAGCTAAGTATTTTGAAAATCGTATTATAACGTAACCCTGCAGGAGTTTCTTCAAATATTTACTCCTCTACTTGGTCCTCCCTTCACTTTAGAGAGTCGTCTCTGATTGCATTATGCCCCACATAGCATGGTCAACCATTGAGTGACCCTCTTTTTTCATCACTTGTCTCATAAACCCCTCTAATTGGAAGACTTGAACTCACCGTAGCAAGAGTGGGTGATCACCCACGAAACACTTTCATCCCCCATAAGGGACAAGTACGCGGAGATAGATCTAGGGACCTCCCACTGATATTCCTCGCTGGAAAGAGATTTTCTCTACTCTCGAGGTGGCACAACATCGCGAAGTACGAACGACTCGATACTCGTATATCAATTGCCGCATAAACACCTTTCATGGCGGAGACTCAAGTTGAAACTCGGCGACATTCAAAGAGTTAGCAAACACATACACAGGACAGACATCCAATTACAGAAAACATACTCACACACTTGCCTACCTCGTTAACATGTCTAAGAATATATAAATATTTTGTAGAAATACAAAGTTTCCTAATTAACAAAAACCTAAAACAAAAATGCATGACGTGGATTAGATGAGGTAAAGTTGCGTTTCTGATATCACTATTTCATTTCTCTTTCTCTTGGGTGGCTGGGTGCACGTGATGGGTGAGGTCATGGTGTGTGGAAAATCTGATGTCCGTTTTCAATTCCTGTCTCAACCCTTTTTTTGTATAAGCATTTCAGCACTTTGCCTGCAGTAGCCCACGCGAATGAGAGGGAGAAGAGTCTTCTTTTTCTGCATGATGGTTTTGCACGTACAGTTGCCCGCATATGTAATGTTCCTCGTCTCACAGGCGACTCCGTACATGTGGCAACGCCGCAGCGATAGTAAATGTACCCCAAGTGTGAGAAGGTGGAGTGGAGCGGGCACAACCGAGTCCAACAACAAATAACATTGACATACAGGTAAGGCGCCGTTCAAAAATTACGTAACGCTATTTTTGCTAAAACCTGACACTCCCCCCTCCCCTGTAACGTTCCGTAACGTGTGGGGTGGGGAAGTGTTATAACATCTTAGGGGGTGCCTGGTCTAGCGTTGCAGAACGTTCCTGGGGGATCTGGGGGTGTAAAGTTTTAGCAAAAATAGCGTTATGTAATTTTTGAACGGCCCCTAATTATAATGTAATGGAGCTCAACGCTGTTCACGATCATATTAATCGTTTATCTTTATGAACACAATGTTTACTAGTCTTATACAGTAATAAGGTTCCATTATGATTACTGCAAGTCTATATAAACAGATACCACAATACAACTTTTTATATACTAGTGAATTTGAACCAAAAATAGACATTACACAATTATCCTCCACACTCCCTCATTCCCCTTCCCCACCAACCAGTCTCTCGTATATTAACTCATTATGTAACAATTTTAATAAAGTTGATTGTAGAGTCCGTGTGCAGCTTTAAATCTTTACTAACTTACGAATCTACACGATTATATATATATATATATATATATATATATATATATATATATATATATATATAATATATATATATATATATTGACATTGAGCGAAAAAAAGATTAAAACATTGTGAGAGAGAGCGAAGTAGAAGAGCAGATAGAGTTAGTGGGAAATGGCTTATCGATTGTTACACAAAGAACTTGTTAACAGTTTCGATCTGAATAACAGTAACTGATTATCAAAATCACATAAGAATAATCCACGGTTATACTAGCATAAACATATTTATATATACTTATAAAATTATTATACATTCATACAATATTATACTAATGTTTGTGAAATGACGTTCATGGGCCAAACCGTGGTGATGACATGGTTACTTGCTGTCGCCGTCCAGGAGAGACTACATATGGGCGTGTCAATGGAAACCGTAAGATGACGGTTGCATGAAGCAGGCTCTCGCCACCAGTTTGTGGCTGATGCATATTATATTAATGTTTTCCAGATTTCCTGTTGCATACAAAATGATAAAGTCATACAAAATGATAAAGTCATACAAAATGCTCACAATTTGCCATAGATTAACATAAATGGCACAGCTATACCCGGTTCATAGTTAGTATTTGGTCCATCCCCCATTATCGTCTATTACATCTTGTAATCTGTGTGGCATAGATGCAACATGGTTATGTATGATGTGTGGGTTCCTTCGGAATATCTCCCACTCAGCCATAGTATGATCCAGCAGCTGGCGGCTCGTCCGCTCCTGCCCAGGCTCCCACTAGTTCACTACATTCCCCCACACTTTCGCAATGGAGTTGAGGTCACACCCCTTACTAGGCCAGTTCAGTAGTTCTAGATTTCGCTGCTCCTCAAACCATCTTCTAACAATCCTGGTGGTGTGGATGGGAGAGTTGTCCTGCAAATGGATTTTAAATATTAAAAGTAGAATTACATCTCATCCATTCGCTTCATCAGTAACGCACTATTGGAGATAGGTTTTAACACCTATGTATTAGGGGTTTCTCTCAGCTAAATGTAATTGTGCGCCGTTATACAAATCATACTGCAGTTATCCAGAATAAAATCCTAAAGTGTTGTCATAATACTGAAAGAGTTAAAGAACAATTTTATGACCATTATTCGTCCCATGTAAATGTGGGAACCGGACATACAAATGCGTGTAATACATAAATCTTACTCTAGTAATAGTATAATATTCTATAACACACAAATACAACATACCTGCATAAAGATAATCTGCTCAGGATAGGGCAAGGCATACGCGCGTACAGAAGGCAGCATCACCCTCTCCATGATCTCTATGTAGTATGTATTGATCTACCATAAACCTTCCGTAGATCTCAGTCAGCTCCCCTAGTCCTTGCAGGTGCATCCATCCCCACACATTCGCCGTCACGTGCCCACTCCGTGCCACTTCGTAAATATTTTGCCGTGAGTTGTAGACGCAAACGTCTTCTTGCCAGAGAAGATAACTCTGCTCCAGTATGCCAGATCATCATTTATATGCTAGCGAGCAAACGAGAGCCTGGCCTGACGATGTTGTTCCTTGATCCTCTCTTTTTTGGCAGGAGAACTGTGCTTCATGCAACCGTTTTCTTACGGTGTCCACTGACACGCCCATATGTAGTGTCTCTCCACCTCCTTCTGGGGTGGTCTTTCTTGGTGCCCCACACTTAGGACGATCTAGCAGATTCCCAATCTCCTGCCACCTCTGCACCCAGCATTCGTACAGTAGACTTCGAAAGTCCCAGTTCCATGGCTATGTCAGCTACAGAGAGGCCTGCTTCCTGCATACCAATTATCAGTCCTCGCTGTGCAATTTTATCTTGAGCTGGATTCATTTTCAGAGTCGGTGTTCGTCATCCGGTGTAGATATATGGTATGAGCATAGATCATGCCAGTAACCATGTCAACACCTCTGTTTGGCCCATCAACGTCATTTCACAAACATTAGTATAATAGTGTAATAGTTTGTAAGTATATATAGTGTAAACCAGGTTAATTTCGCGGCAGCAAATTTTCGTTCTTTCATATTCTTGGACGAGTTTGCGGCATCATAATTTCGCGGTCAACAGTTGCTAGTTATCTTACAGATTAAGGATCTTTTCCAAATGGACGACCCCACTGGATTTAGCTGAAAATTTGTATGCTAATAAATTTTTATATTCTAATACGAAAATGACATTATTTTCCTGGAGAAATATGCACAACATACAGTATGAAAAAAATTGCATTTATATGCGCACTAGTTTGCATGGCGCATGACCGTTATCTAGTTTACACCGCTCATGACGCCCGGATACGAGGTTGCTGTGTGGTCCCCGGTTAATTGAATGCCAGGTTAGGTCAATTGAATAGCCGGTTAGGTCAACTGTACGCCCTTGACGATTGGTTAGGTTAGGTAGTGATATTTCCGTTAAAACGAAAGAAAATATCATGACTTAACCTAACCAATTGTCAAGGGCGTACAGTTGACTTAACCGGGCATTCACTTGACCTAACCGGGCATTCAATTGACCTAACCTGGCATTCAATTAACCGGGGACAACTCGCAGGTACATATATCACAGCACTGCATTATCATATGCTCACACTACAACAATAATATTCTGACTAAACTAGGTCTAAGCAGGCAACAAATAAACATTAATAACAACAAAAAATACTGTTTATGCGAGTTCGTATGGAGAAAAAGGTATGCAAATGAAGATTTATTTATTAAAATATTATTAAATATTGCAAATTTTAATAAATAAAGGATATTATCTGCGTTTTTTGTAAAACCCACTACATAACATTACATACATAATTTAGATAACGGCCATGCAAACTAGTGCGCATATAAATGCAATTTTTTTCGTATGTTGCGCATATTTTTCCAGGAAAATAATGTCATTTTTGTTATTAGAATATAAATATTTATTAGTATACAAATTTTCAGCTAAATCCCGTGGGGTCGTCCATTTGGAAAAGATCCCAGATTAAAATGACGACATTTATTCTGGACTGTGTTTGGTTGAGGTTGAGGTCGTATATCAAGGCAAGTTTTACCTCTTCGTATGCGGATAAAGTTTCAGCAGCACTCCATTTAAATGAATCTCTCGGTAAGATAGGTTTGAAGCTCTCCACACTGAAACCTATTCATGCTAAATGGATTGTCTCTGCATGGGATAACCTAAACAAAATGAAGGAGACCATGCAGAAGGGTTGGGAAATTAGCGACATTCATGACATTCTTGTTATACAGTAATAATACAGTATAATTTAAAATGTTTTTACTGCTTTTACTTTACAATGTTTGGATCAAATGTAGAATTCGGACCCCAGCCTTCTTTAGTTAGCTTTATAAGGCTAACTAACGAAAATATCATGACCTAACCTAACCAATCGTCAAGGGCGTACAGTTAACCTAACGATTGGTTAGGTTAGGTCGTGATATTTTCGTTAGTTAGCCTTATAAAGCTAACTAAAGAAGGCTGGGGTCCGAATTCTACATTTGATCCCAATGTTTTATTACAATATACTGAATTTACTTTTCAAATAAAGTATTTTAATGATCCAAGTTTTATTTTCTTACTATCTTCCAAAGATTAGTTTGAATTGTCAAATTTTCGCTTGCTGGATATTTTCGCGTAAACTATAGCCTACGCGAAAATTTCCTGCAGGCGAACATTTAGCATTCACTTGTGTATAAAAAGTTCTATTGTAGTAGCTATTCATATAGATTTGCAGTAATTATAATGGAACCGTATTACTGTATAAGACTAGTAAACTACATGGAGTTCAACGCTGTTCACGATCATATTAATTGTTTATCTTTATGAACACCGACTTCGACTCGGTTGGCCCCCCTCCACCCCACCTTTCCCCAGTTGGGGTACCTTGACTAACACTGCTGCGTTTCCACATGTACGGAGTCGCCTGTAAGGCGAGGAACATTACATATGCGGGCAACTGTACATGGGTGTAGGCATAGAGAAATTGACCTTTTCTTCTCGCTTAATCCTTTTGAGGCTACCCTGGAGTAGGCCATGAGTTTTTCGTTGGCCCGATACTTTGGTAAAAGAACTGTAAATATCTTACTATAAAACGAGAATCCTGTCCGTCCGTCCCTCTGTATTCCGGATTGGTTGAAAGATAGTGACATCATAGACACGTCATAAAATGGGCGGAGCTCTAGCGTGCGCTTTTCACTCTTTGCATTTACGATTCAGCAAACAAAATTAAAAAATTTTTAATTAGACAAAAATTTGAATTTTTAAAAATCTATATATAGGCCCCTATGCTGTCTGTCTCTCTGTCTGTGTATCTGTTCCACCCTAGAAGATGGAAACGGCTCCTCGAGAGAAAAAATTATTAGGTAAAAGTTGCTTAAAATTAATCGACACCTACAGGAAAATTATTGAATGTCCCGTTCGGGAAATTGAATGCCCGGTTAGGTCACCTCAACGCCCTTGACGATTGGTTAGGTTAAGTCGTGATATTTTCGTTAAAATTAAGGAAAATATCACGACTTAAACTAACCAATCATCAACGGCGAACACTTTTTTTTATGCAGGAACGAGGGGCCAAGGGCGAATGCCCGCAAAAGTGCCCCCCACAGGGGCACGAAGAAGAGAGCCAAAATCAAGGTCCAGAAGGTCAAGGTCAAGGTCAAGAAGATCGTCAGTAGAGTATCCCTTGCGGAACCCATACTGAAGATCTGAAGGAAAATTGTGAGAAGAGAGGTGTTTAAGAATCTTCCTATTAAGGACAGATTCAAAAACTTTAGAATTGCAAGAAATCAAAGCAATTTGACGATAGTTGGAGGGTTGAGAGCGATCACCCTTCTTTGGACAGGCTGAATGAAAGCGAACTTCCAACAGGAAGGAAAAGTACTAGTTAACCAAACCGAGCATTCAATTAACCTAACCAGTTGGTTAATTTTAATGTTATATATATATATATATATATATATATATATATATATATATATATATAAAATTTTACTGTACCGTTAAAAAAAATCACATTTTAAATTTGACCTTGACGATTGGTTAGGTTAAGTCGTGATATTTTCGTTAAAAAAAAAAAAATAATATATTTTTATATTTTTGACTGTACGGTAACTATGCATTACCCGAAGGGTAATAACAGCCTTCTGCAGGAACTCCCAAAAATATTCCGCCCGTAGGCCGGTATATTTTTACTACCCGTATGAAGGGCGGGTTCTCTGCTAGTTTTGTATAAAATCAAAACTATATATTGGAAGGTTTTGTGACGATACCAAGTGGTTGATATACAACGGTGGTATCTAGTATATGATTTCTATATGTGAATAGCATAACTGTAAACCTAGTTTACCTCTACCCCTTTACTGTAAAATTTTCCTGGCTTCTTTTCCAGGGTTAGAGCCAAGGTATTTTCTTCAATATTTTTCCGTACGAGTCTTTGGCGGATGGTGGGGAGAGAGCATTATGCTTTTCTATCCAGTTTTCTACTACTGCTAAAATAATTAAAAAATGCACTAATTTAATAGGAATCCCCCTTCCCGAGTGGTCCGAAACGTCTTTGAGCCTTCCTCTTGTCCTCGTAACTCTCTCTCTCTCTCTCTCTCTCTCTCTCTTTCTTGATTTTTATTTCGGTTACAGTTCCCGTTTATCTCTTCTTCCTGCGCAGTATTTTCGAAACCGATTCGCCATTGAAAAAGAAATAAATTAAATTTTCTAAATTATACAACACTACTTTTTCTTTCTATGCTACGAGCTCTTGAATAATTTATTGTCGGAGTTAATTTCCATGGAGAACTTAGAAAAATCCGATAAAAATGAAATGTAACTACGATGAATTTTATTTCAAGGCTTTTGAAAATGGTAACATTTTCTCTCTCTCTCTCTCTCTCTCTCTCTCTCTCAGGACAGGGGGTCGTAACTCTGCATGAAACCTAGTTGGCCGAGTTGTCATAAAAGAGGGTATGAATTCTTTCCAGGTTCTAAAAAGTTTCTGAAAGTGTTTTTAGTGCAGTAACCGCACTTAATTAATATGAGAAGCTAATGGGACTCGAACCTCCGTCATGTGGTTTCAGAGTCAGCGGTTACAAGAAAAGAGTTATCGCACACTGAATGAGAATTTGAATTTTGAGACTAAGAAACTGGTATGTACAGAGGACACTTTCATTTAATTTTTTTTACCACCCTGTATCATTGTACGGAATATTAGCACTGTATTATGGCAGTAACACCTTCGATTTGCTTACCTGAATGCGTTTACCGTACATTTTATAAATTTAAAATCTATTTTCCTGTCCATGGTTTTCTCCAATACAGAGTTGTATACAGAATATGTACCCATACTACTCAATGAACCATATTGTTCACAAACTGAGCAATTCTACACTAAATTTCAAATTCTTCACAGAAGTTATAGGTATAAATGAATATACCAGTTTATATAAAATTCTGTACTTCACAATTCTGTAATTACAAAGCATTTCTATTTAGTAATTTTGAAATGAAGCCACAAAAAGGGAATACTCGTACAGCTTAATTATTGAGATGATAATGTCAACTGCGGGGTAAGAGCAAAGTCAGGTAACTTTGTCTCAGAGTCAAAAGTTATAACAGCTTTGAGTATATATATATATATATACACTCAAGAATCCGTTGGGTTCACGTTGGCATTTAGTTGTAATATCCTGAAATGCCAACATGCCAACGTCGACCTAACGGCTAATTGTTGACTGGATATATAAATATAATAATTAGGAATAACAAAACTTGTGTATCGAGTTACTATGGTAACTCATGTTAATTATAAGTAGTCATCTCATGGAGTTATGGCATCAAATAAGCAATACAAATATTATCTATGTTTGATACTGAAGGTTAAGTGAGTATTGATTAACACTTTTCCTTCACATACGTGAGAAGATTGGATATATACAGTATATATGTTATGGCCTTTTTGCATAATGGCATTAAATGCCAGGCCACTTTGCAAAGAGGCATATTGGCCATTTTGAAAAGTGACTGGTAATCCTGTCGGCCATTTTGCGAAAAGGCAGAACTTCAGTTAAGATATTCAATCCAGTTTGGTCACCTGAATACCCGGTTGGGTCAACTGTCGCCCTTGACGATTGGTTAGGTTAAATCGTGATATTTTCGTTGTTTAACGAAAATATCACGACTTCACCTATCTTCAAGGGCGGACAGTTGACCTAACCGGGCATTCACGTAACCTAACCGGGCATTCAATAATTTAAATTTCAGTAATTTCAATCGAACTGGATTGAATCTCTTAACTGAAGTTCTGCCTTTTCGCAAAATGGCCGGCAGGATTATATACGAGTTATTTTGCAAAATGGCCAATATGCCGGCCTGTTTGTAAAGTGGCCTGGCATTTAATGCCATTAGGCAAAAAGGCCGTAATATATATATATATATCGTAAAGAACGACGCTTGTATAGGAGATATTCCGCGCAAGACGAGAGAGAGAAAACGGAACAAATGAAAAAATGAAGTAACCACCTGGGAATCGAACCCGGGATCTTCCGATTGCCGGTCAGACGCGATACCATTACACCATGGACTTCACTCTCCCAAATGCCGTAATTCTTCTACATACTCGCAGAAACCAATGCCCCAAGGGGGCACCTCCCGCATGCCGTAACATTATATACATTCAACTGCAAAGAACACGCAGTATAAATAACGTAAAGAACGACGCTTGTATAGGAGATATTCCGCGCAAGACGAGAGAGAGAAAACGGAACAAATGAAAAAATGAAGTAACCACCTGGGAATCGAACCCGGGATCTTCCGATTGCCGGTCAGACGCGATACCATTACACCATGGACTTCACTCTCCCAAATGCCGTAATTCTTCTACTGCGTGTTCTTTGCAGTTGAATGTATATAATGTTACGGCATGCGGGAGGTGCCCCCTTGGGGCATTGGTTTATGCGAGTATGTAGAAGAATTACGGCATTTGGGAGAGTGAAGTCCATGGTGTAATGGTATCGCGTCTGACCGGCAATCGGAAGATCCCGGGTTCGATTCCCAGGTGGTTACTTCATTTTTTCATTTGTTCCGTTTTCTCTCTCTCGTCTTGCGCGGAATATCTCCTATACAAGCGTCGTTCTTTACGTTATTTATACTGCGTGTTCTTTGCAGTTGAATATATATATATATATATATATATATATATATATATATATATATATATATATATATATGGGGTGGTCCTTATTTGGGGCTAAAAAAAAATTCTAGAATTTCCCTGGCCCCGAACTCTGAAAGTTGTGCCATTTGGTGTAGAAACTTCTTGTATAAAGTTTCATTGGAATCCATTGATATTTAAGTGTGGCACAAGTGACTTGAAATTTTGCCTTATATGCCATATTTGTATATGTATTATGGTACTGTGGGAGGACCAAGATATACAATACGAATGTTCTTTCTATTATCTACACAAACCTTTTGAGATTATTTGAGCGCATTTTAAAATCTGTAAACCAAAAAAAAAAAATACTGTTCAAGGTTTGGCAAGAAACCGGAGAGTTTAATCTATTCTTCGACAAGGCTTATTCAAGACTGTTGGAGGTTTTTTTTTTAACCAAAACACCACTTGAGTAAACTATAGATTAGGCAACCAGACAATGGGATAACCTAACCTGAACTAATACTGTATTTGTTGACACAAGTAGTATGGGCGCAAAAGGGGAGAGTGCAATGCAATTGCAAATGTTGATCAATGTTGCATAATTTATGCAACAAGGGGAACGTTTGCAAGTTGTTATGCAGCAAAGGGGGGAGGAAGAATGTTGCAAGAGCAACAAGGGGTTATGCAACTTGGAGACGGAGTTATCCCCCAAGAGAAAGAGAGGGGAGAAGGAGAGAGAGGAGGAGAGGTGTTCGCCTGGCAGGAGCCAAGCGCAAATTAAGACTTCAGCCGAGTGGCCGTTGTCTTAATATGTTCCTAATCAGCCAGTTGTTTATCTGGCTGAGTTGCCAAATTGCGCTTATTTATTTAATTAAAGCATATATTCTGGCTTAATCCGCCAGTTGGCTTATCTGGCTGAGTTGCCAGATTGCACTGTTTATTTAATTAAAGCATATATTCTGGCTTAACCCGCCAGTTGGCGTATCTGGCCGAGTTGCCAGATTGCGCTATTTATTTAATTAAAGCATATATTCTGACTTAAACAGGCAGCTGACTTAGAAGGCGTAAATGGCTTTTTAAGGTGTACAGGTTGAGTTGCCAGATAGCGCTATTTATTTAATTAATGCATATATTCTTTACAGTTGGTTTAGAAATCCGTTTTAGAAGCCAGCCAATTGATATAATTAAATACCGTGTACAACAAAAAGAATTAAATAAAACACCATTACATCATTCTGTTTATTTAGACGAATTAATGGAAATATATAGAAAATAAATATACAATGGAATATATATGATCAAAAATAATAATAGCATACGAACGATGAATATATGATCAAAATACAATGGTATATATATATATATATATATATATATATATATATATGATCAAAAAATAATAGCATAAGAAATACGAGCGAGAAATATATAATAAAAAATATACAAAACGTATAACCATCAATATATTAGTACAGGAAAATATATATATACACAGTTATATTAAATAATTAAATATATTGAAAATAATAATATACGAAACGTATAATCAACTACATATTAGTACCGGAAAAAAAAAAATATATATATATATACATATATAGATACACACACAATTAAATAAATGCACATCAAAATACTTTGTTCTATGGGTTATATTAAATAATTAAATATATTGAAAACAATAATATACGAAACGTATAATCAACAGCATATTAGTACAGGAAGTATATATATACACACACACACACAATTAAATAATTAAATATACATCCTTTATGTTCTACGGCAAAAACGCTAAACTCACACGTAATCGAGTCTACATTCACATCGTTATTACTTTGTACTACACGGTAAAACCGACTAAGCAACACTTCACCGTTTAACTTATACGGATGCCTATACTCTACATAAATGACTTTCATATCGTTCAATACTATTTTTGTGCCCATTTTACATTCGGTTGGCAAGTTATCTTTAAACACGGCTAGAATACAATCAAAAGCACGCACAAAGAGGTCATCGTTAACCACAACATCATTATTAAATACAAGTTTATAAACACGCCTTTCCAATCGAAGGTTTTTTCTTACCATCCCGAGCTTTTCAATCGTGAACTCTTCTTCACTCTGCATAGCGGCAATTGAAATAATCTTCCAAGTCGTAACGACAGCTATTCATTATATAGAGGTACAGCTCTTCAGGGTGAACAGTGTAGGCAAGCGCTGCCCTGTACCGCTCAAGTGCAGAGCGGTGTATGCGTATTCAAGAACCGTGTCAAAATAAATCATATCCGTAACACGAGCGTCTAATATAGGCTTCAGCTTGCGGAATCCGACGATTTCAAATATTCTGGTGAGGATGAAACGGTTTCGCGTAGGGACAAGAACGTTATTATCAGATGCATTCTTCCACATCAGTCGTATATCAATGCATGGCTGATCGTTATTTATACACAACGTACAAACAACGGCATATGAAGGGGCATCACTAATCTGTTTTCTTCTTGTACCTACACCTGCAGGTATTTTATAACGGTCCTCTTCCCACTTCTCAACTATTAAGAAAACTCTATTCATCTCCAACACAAATAAATAACATTACGTTTACCAGAGTTTGCTTGCCTGCAAATCGTTTCAAGTACATAGTTAATGGTGCCGGTTTCACGCCTGAACACGCGCAATGATTTCGTCACGGAGACATCGTACGAGGCGTTGAGAATGCTTCTCAAACGAAGTTCCATCGTATTCGCACGTCCACTCGGTTCAAGCTCTGAATGACTATGAGCCACAGGTGGATGGATCGGCTCGACGGACGGAGTGAGTCACGCTGATGAAACAACGTATACGGGTTTGTTCGAACTCGTGTGTTTCGTGAGGTACACGGGTGGGCGGCTCGCTGGGGGGAGCGAGTCACACCATAAACTGCTGAAGCGTGTACAGGCTTGTTCAAACACTTGTGCACTTGGACAAACAGAATTTTCTGCTACATGAAACAATACCGGCTATAATGTTTTATCTCTCACCAGACGTTCATTTCCACAAACTAAACATCTTCACAATCCGATGCACTATTTGAGAGAAACATATGCCCATATTTATCCTTTTTGTTTAACAAGCGATACTCGTCTCTAAAGTCTGTTAAAAACTCACACAGCCCATTAGCCACAACCTCTTTACAAACCTCGCATGATATATATTAATATAGTGGTAAAAATACTTAAGATTCTCCTTGATAAAGGGTACTGTACGAGTAGTCAGTATGTTGTAACATGACATAATATCGCTTGTCAGACCACTCATCAACAAGACACTATCTATAACCGTTGCTTATCTTCTGAACGTGTTGCTTCTTCTACTTCGCGGCATATGTGAGCCTTTATAAAGGTTAGGTCTACAACATACTTCAATACATCGTTTGTACTACGAAATCCTACAATGCCCTCGCCAGAATACCCGTAGAGTATTTGAACATCTTGGTCCTTCGCGCGGCTCAATGTAGCCTTAAAAGTATCAAAGGAGGGGGAATAGGGAGGTTTTCAGTATCCTCCACATCTTGGCACTTTGCCGAATACCTTCATAAACGTTGAACACGCAACATTAAAGGTAGCCATTACTATTTTTTCTACGCGGGAGAATACACGTCTGAGCTCAAGGGTATGCAAAGGTCAACTGAGCACGCAGGAATAGAGATATGCTAAGGTAGTGGCAGGAATCACGTTGCCGATCTTACAGTGGGCGTAGCTTAGCTTTTAACTGTACACACACACACACGCATGCACGCAAAGGAGAAAATGAAACCTTAATTGAAACAAATATACGTGATAAACATATCAATACACATATATATAAATACAATCAAGCATTAAGGTAGCCAAAGGGTACGGTATCATAGGTACCAGGCACCAGGCATACCTTCATGCCCCTAAGTTCCTTCACACACCCCAGTTTCTGCGCCCGAAAATTGTGCGTCCCCACAGTCAGTTGGGGTAGCTGGTCACCCTCATCTTCCAAGCACACTAGATCCTTCAACGAGTCAAAGTTAACGACTCGACGGTACACATGGTTAAGCGTGATACCCTTAGCCTTCACGATGTACTTCATATCATCCCCTACCCATAAGTTTTTGGCCCTGTTGGCACAAACGAGTCTCCGTATGCACCATCACCATACTCATCCTTAATCTCGTCAGTTAGCTCTCCGAGGAATTCCCCAATAGCGGGCATGTATTCACCCTCCCTCGCTGTGAATATCACGCTATCTGTGTCAGCGTACAACTTCCGTCCAAGAGAGTGCAATAGGCCCCAAAGTTTGATGCGGGCGTAGGCTGTTGTGAAACTGGCTACAGGTATGTTTGTAACCCGTGAGGTATCTGTGGCCAGTTCGGTGATGTACTTTATTATGTAAGTATTACCTACATTCACGATCTCCATAACCTCTTTATGAGGAGCGTTGGCATAATCCCAGATTTCACTATAACTTTGTGCCAAATGGACGTTCCCTTTGCCGGTATTCTGTGCAAATTTACCCCAAAGACTGTTTAGACACAACTTTGCACTAAAGCGCTTGTCAGGATTCTTAACAATTTGGGTTCGGTCAAGCTGTATACCTTCATGAGCAGGGCAACGCTGAATATAAGCCGTTGTTTCATCTTCGGTATCAACCCCTCGTGGATATCCTGACGCCTCAACCTTATCCTTCAAAAAAGCGTTTATATATGGTGTGAAAAGGTTGGGCAGCTTCTGAAACCTCCACACCTCATGTGTCTTCAATATTCTATACCCATGGCGAACGGCTAGGGCCAGCTCAAGGCTTGTATATAAACCTCTGATCTTACGCCGGTTGGCTGTATGGTCACAATCATCGTTGTTCTCTTCTGCGCACTTCACGCACAGGGGAAACATGAGCTTGTGATCTATAGCGACGGGTAAGATCGGCATCCATAAATCGCGAGGGGGGAGCACGTCTACGAAAGAGAGTCCAAAGTAGCGCTCATTCAAGTTAGCTGAAAACTCCTCGATGGTTGGTATGGTGGAACCCACCATTTTTTCAGGTGCCCCTACGGGGTGCGGATTGTTCTTCATCACGTAGGGGTATAAAGATCAGAAGTCGTAGGAGTGGAGTTTCACGCCCTCCGTAGGCGGAAAGTATAGCTTGAATGGGTTTGTGCGCCCTCCAAACAAGCTGTCACCGCATTTGAGGGGGTCCAACACCATTGAACGTTTGATGGTCCTTATTTCTTCACGGTACTGGGCATCTGTTTCCAACTGTGCATCATACTCATGCTCCCGTACGATTTTGTGAGTGAACTGGGAGTATATAAGTTGATCACGGTTACGGGTCCATGCGAGGCTGTCGGCGGTGGATCTTCCATAAAGGTCCCCTGTGACGGCACATTCAGCGCGCGGGCATCCATGCCACCAGCACCCGTTAAAGAAATACACAGTCTTCTCACCAGTGGCTCAATCCTCACTTAGGCCGACAACCCAAAAAACACGACCATTGACCTTAATGGGTACTTCACCCGTGTTGCGGGCATGTTTGATGTATACCCCGGTCTGTGCTGTAGGTGTATGAGCCAGTAAATAGCCTTGTGCCCAAAACTGCGGGGGTTGTTTCTGTGAATGATTGCTAAGGTGTTTTTAGGCGTGAAGTTATTCTTGAACACTGTAAAACATAATGAGGCGACCGTGGTCGCGACTTGCAGCGGATCACATTTGAAACGGGTTATGTACAGTGCTTACAAGAAGTCTCACGCTTCTGTCTCGTCCCAAGCTAGTCTGTTAGGTATAAAATGGGCAGTCCTTATGGCAGCGGAGGTGTGTTCGGATTGGTGCACAAATGATTAAGAAGCAGAATGGAGCAAGTTTTGGGATGTTGGGATGATTATGGAGCAATCCTAGTCATCATAATATTAGCTGGGCATTACATTATACCGTCTCAATATATACTGTAGAGTGTAGACTATAGAGAACGACTAATTCGGCAAATATCCCAAATCATGGCATGATACCTAAGTTATTTTGACGCAGATCTAAATTATTTACTCAAATGCAATTATTGATATTAAGTAATTGTTGGGAATTGTTGTCAATATTGTTGTTTGTGATATATATCCTACGTGAAGAATCTAATGACCAAATTCCTCAGTGAACCTCTCACGCGCTCGCATTTCGAGGAAGTCACGGTCGTCTCACTAATAGATAGTTTATCCATTGTTTTAAGTGGTGACCTATTAAACGAACTATGTTAAACCTATGCCATCTTATGAAAGTCATTAGTCTAAAGCAGTGGTATTCAAACTTTTTCCTTGGCGTACCTCTTTAGTTTGTTTTTTTATTATGGCGTACCTCCTCCCCCCTCAGTTTCCAAAATAAAAATGTTATTATACAATTTACACAGAATATGAAGCTATCAAACGATCTTTATTTACGACCACTTAATTATTAGATGAATATATATATATATATATATATATATATATATATATATATATATATATATATATATATATATATATATATCATAGCATTTTAATTATACAATTTACATTTTACACAACTCAAGCAATTTACACAAATTTTAACCCAGGCAAATATTACAATCTAATACAGTTAATTAGAAATCGTCTGAGCTTTTAAAATATATATTTTAAATACTTACAAGTAATTAATGCGATGGGTGGGACTGTTTGTCACTAGCAAGTTGTTCTATTCGCGGACGAACATTTGTGAGTGACATTATGAGGCAAGCTTCTGGATGTAGGCGGTTTCTTTCTTTCGACTTGATAGCTGTCAGTGCCGAAAATCCCTTTTCACATAAATAGGTGGACGGGAATGGAAGTGGTTTGCTGATAGCAAATTCACTTAATTCTTTGTATTCAATATGGGCCAATTTCCAAAACTCGGAGACAGAAAAGTCATTGAATTTATGTTTAAGTGAGCTGTCAGCTGCCAATTCAATCAATTGTTCTTTTAAACGAGCGGGAAGCTCCGCATTAGACACAGCAAGGTTCGAAAACGGATTCGTTATCCATTCACTTTGTGGGGAATTTCTATTAATACATGGAAAGTAATGCAAAAATGATTCACGAAGGCTCACTAAATGCTGCTTTATAATATTCATAACTGAGTCACTGACAAGAAACTCGTTTTCGTGACAGAATTCGCTGAATATTTGGAAAGGTGTGGTATTATTGTCTTCTATGCACTTTATCCAGTATAAAACTTTCCCAAAAAATCCCTTGACTTTTTCTTGTGCCTGCAATATATTTTTGTCATACCCCTGAAGTTGAAGATTAAGTTCGTTTAATTTGGTGAATATATCTGCCAAATAACTCAGTTTACAAAGCCACTCCTCATTTTCTATAAATTTTAATAAGTCTGAATTTCGGCTTTTAAGTAAACTTCTCACTTCATTCCTAAGTTCAAAAAGTCGTGTTAATACCTTTCCTCGTGAGAGCCAGCGCACTTCAGTGTGCAAAAGCAACTGAGTATGATTTTTGCCCATCTCCTCACAAAGAATTTTAAAGAGGTGTGAATTCACTGCTCGAGACTTGATATAATTTACTATTTTTACAGCATCGTACGATTCGTACCAATTTGTACCAATATCGGGTAATTTAATAATAATTTAAATAAAATATAAAAATATAAAAATATAAAATAATTAATATTAAATAATTTAATAATAACTTGTACCAATGTTGAGTTAAATTTATAATTAAATATTAATATTATAAATAAATGATTATAATATATATTTTCAAAAAAAATTAAATGATAGATGATAATTATAATTGTATAAATTCATTTTATAATTGATTAACCAACTTGCTTGTTTTTGCAGCAGAGCTTACGTACCCTCAGGAAACCCCTCGCGTACCCGGGTTTGACCACCACTGGTCTAAAGCAAGACTGGTGGGCCGTGAATCAGAGAAATTTGCATTTGATTTGTTCATCGTAATTATTACGTAATATAATATACTGTATATAATAGTAGTATATAAGAGTTTATTGGTAGCATATCATATGACAATTCCCATAAACATGTGATGACCTCGATGTTGCCAGTTTTTATTGTTTTCCTGAAACTATTACCTTCTCATAGTTTGTTTCAACAATGCATATATTATCATCTCCACGAGCGTAGACATTGCAAGAAAAGATTCTAACTAAGGATAAGTAAAGTTCTTTCATGGTCACAATATATACTTTTATAGATGTCAAACATAAAAATATAATAAAATTCTATTTTAACATAAATATATATATTCGATACACATTTACGTCATGGCTTTAACATCAGTATTTCGTATAGCTTCCTCCAGCATCAATAATTTCTTGCAATCGTTGCGGCCTAGAAGAGGCCAGATTGTAGGGAATGTTTGGTGTTCGGCGTAAGCTCTCCCAACTATTCCTCGTGTGAGCTAAAAGTGCTTCAAATGTTCTTTCATTGCGTTGCTCCCATTCGTTAATCATTATTGCCCAAAGGTTTTCAATCGGATTCAAATCAGGAGAACGTGGTGGCAGAATTAGATTAATAATCTCTGGGTGATCTTCGTACCACGCTCTCACAACGTTACTCCTATGAATGGGACTGTTATCTTCCATTAAGTAAAATGGTTCCGGTGCTGGAACCAGATACGCACGAACACTGGGTAGCAGCACCTCTTCCAGTATCTGGCAATATTGCTGTCCAGTAAAGCGTCCATCTACTTGAGTCAATTCTCCGACACCATAGCCAGACATCCAGCCCCACACACCGAGATTGATGTGACCATTACGTTTGCTCGGGAAAACATTTCCTTCTTCATAGCGTTTTCCGCGCTGCCTCCAACAATGCAGGGAACCATGACTATCTATTGAAAATGTTTTTTCGTCACAGTACACAACTTTTCTTCAGAATTCTTCCTCCTGCGGCAAGTATTGCAAGGCAAATCCCATCCGCGCCTCTTTATGCTCAATCGTCAATGCAGGTTTTATATGGACGGCGAGAAAAATACCCTGCCTCGTGAAGTCTGTTGTTCACTGTATTCGGGCTACAACGAAGGTTCAGGTCTCTGTAAATATGCATCGCTGGAACAAACGGATGCTCTCTGGCATGATTAACAATCGCAGCATCTTCCTCTTGAGATGTTGAACGCGGAGGACCAGACCTCGGCAAAGTAGCGATTGAGTTTTCTGCTTCATACCGATGAATCCACCGTTCCACAGTGCTTCGATGAACGTCTAGTCGTCTTGATATTTCTCTTATTGGCACACCATATTCATGCAATGTCACCATTGCTCCCCGCATTGCCTGGGTCGTCTCGTGGTGCACAGACGGCCTTTCCATCTTTGTGTAAATGGCTTGTGTGAAGCGTGCTGGGACGATAAAGGAAATGAGGATACCATGCACCCCTTCTGAAATTGATTTCGGTTGTGAAGGGTACCAACCCTTCGAATGGCAATAATAATCAGCCAATTTCCTATTTT
Source organism: Bathynomus jamesi (assembly GCA_023014485.1). Taxonomy (NCBI): domain Eukaryota; kingdom Metazoa; phylum Arthropoda; class Malacostraca; order Isopoda; family Cirolanidae; genus Bathynomus; species Bathynomus jamesi. The sequence continues at coordinate 168,279 of JAJOZX010000006.1, read as the reverse complement.
GTTGAAGATATGCATAAAAAATTCGTCTTAAAAGCCAAGGATCCAAAGATTGTCAGCAATAGTTTATATCCCAACTGAATATAGTCAGCCATCAACAGTATAATCATATTTTATTTCCATAACTACTCATGACTACTCTGTCATAGTAAATAACCTTATTATGACTTAGGTAGTAGTGGTAATTCTGAGTGGCGGCCTCTAGCCACATACGTTAAACCTATCAGTGCGTCTAAGACCAGACTCTTCTGTTTCTGTCAATTCATTGTTAGTTTAAGGTATTTTGCTCTTTGTCTTTCTAGGTCTAGGGCATTAAAATAAATATTTGAGTTTGTGTTTAGCATTTCCTCCTCCCTTCGTAATTCCCCACCCAACCTCGTTTCCTTCGACATAGCAACGCTTACCTCCATCCTCATTCCACTCCCTTCATTAAACCTATTATCGCTTTTACTGTCCCTTCCTTCCATCCTTCAATGCCAGCGTTCTTAAACCTAGCACATAAATTATATAATATGGAATCTAACACCTTAGATCTCTACGCATTCATGTTACTTGAAGACGCCTGTGTCTTAGTGGAATCTAAGTGTTGAGAGTGGGCTTGAGGGGTAGGCTATAGATTATTACAGATGACCTTGAACGCTTCAACTATTTAAAAATGATTATTTATTACGCACATCATATGGCATAATACACACATGAATTTAACTATCTCTTACACCGTTAGAGCAATTATGTGCACCAATCCGAACACACCTCCGCTGCCATAAGGACCGCCCATTTTATACCTAACAGACTAGCTTGGGACGAGACAGAGGCGCGAGACTTCTTGTAAGCACTGTACATCCTTATAAAGGCTTGAAAGCATACTCTAAGTACATGTACGTCATTCATGCAATAACGTTCACATTCATCGGCTATATTGTATGGATTAGCTTCATTAAAACTGTTGTAGTAACGGTCAAAATTTTCACGCTCACTATCACACATGTTGGTGTAGTTAAAGTAATGTTTGGGTGGAGGTAGTCCTACGTAATTTAAAGTTTCGTTAGTGAGGAATGTGTAAGGGAAATACCCTTTTGAAACTTCAGCGGCTACGCCCATGATCTTGCGCAACTTTGCTAATTTACAAAGTGTGAACAGTTGGTGTCTTTAAACTGTACATTACCTATTATCTACATCTGTATTAGTTTGTTGCCTCTTTTCAAGGGATCACCTGTAAATATCGCAGACGACTCGTGTTCAAGCAGCTCCTTATAAAGGAACTGTGTGTCAAATTTCGCCCCGTTATGGGCAAGAATATACACAGTCATTTTTTTTAACTTGTTCGCTAATTTGACAATATAGGACACAAAGAGCTTCACAGGGCTGTCGTGGGCATTCGTTTTAAATACGTTTGTCCGTTTTCCACATTTGTGACACTCATCACACTCGAGCTCCATGCACTCATCACATATAGTCTGACCTACGAGTAAATGTGGAATGAACTGTTTGGTTTCAGCGTTCGTGTAAGTTTCTACAGTATATCGTAGTACACGGTTATACAAGGGCTATTTTTAGGTTTAGCATCTTTCATATAACATACATGCTTCACTCCATCCGCCTTATATTTTTCATGACAAGTAGAACAGTGAATTGCATCGCATTTATGTTTGAAATTCCCCCAATTATCCATCATGTGAAACATATCGCACTTACAAATCCTCATTTTCCTACAAGTGCCATTTGATTTATGGAGCTCAAAGCATTTATTATTGAAAAATGTACGTCTACACACATTACATTCCCTCTTCTCGATTTCAACTACAGTACACGACTTTCACACTTGGGGCTTTTACACTGCTCACACCATGTAGCAATCCTTACAATGTTTCACCATATCATCAGCAAACTCGAGACATCCCTTACACAAATCATGATGCCTTCCATATTTTCGACTTTTATCATAAAAGGCGTAGAGTGCCCTTGTGTTACGGATGGGGAGATACGATGTTCCTGACAATCCTAAAATAAGTAGAGGTCTTGTACGATCTCTCACGCTGCTTTTAAAAACATACACAGTCCTACGACGATCATTCACTCCAAATACGGCTATACAGTGGACATATGAGCTAAAATTATTGCTATAAAACCACAACCACGATCGACGTTTAAATGCTTTCAGTAAATAACCAGAGAATTGAAATTAAGAGTATAAGGTGTGGCACTATGACCCGCAACCCGGAATACTCTGTCAATATCTACCATGAAGTTGTCCATATTGAAGGATGTACCACTTTGAGAGGCTTGCATTATACGCCCCAAGATATAGTCTATATCTACAGCCGCCAAACGTCTGAACGGTATTACCACCCAAAAATCGTCCCCCTCATCTGACCCGAACCTGAAGGATAACCTCGTCCGGACTTCACGTTCGTCGCGGTTCTGAAGGGCAAACTCCACAATACGTTCAACTACGCGCCGCAGTCCGTTGGTATACAGGGATCCAGGGTCAACCCTGACCACGTACCGATTTCTAGTCAGGGCAGGGGTGGGGGTAGCGGTGCGCACCAACTCGAATGTTATACCATCCTCCACAGTATGAGAAGCTGTGTGGAGGAAGTACCCGGAACTGAACAATGGGGCATATTTGAGGAAGGTACTATTGGGGGTTGTGTCGTAAGACGTTGAGGGTTGGGGATCTATTACTGGGGTCTAACAACCGGAGCAATCCTGGCACGCTTTATACCTGACGTGGAGGGTTCTTCATCATGCTTCCGCTTTGAACTGTCGCATGCTACAGGTGTCGCTGGTGAGGGTTCGTCAGCGGGGAAGGGTTCTGTAGCTGCACGGTCACGGGTTCGTCTGTGATATCGATGATGGGGTGCTGTACATCGTCGTCATTCACGGTTCTGTGGAAGAAGAAAAAAATATAAGGAACAGCACTCAAAATTTGTAATATTTTGTAAATGACCCACTTAGGGGTGTGACGTGTTAGAGATGGAATCTGTAGAAAAATTCAGGTTCACAAGCCCCTCCACATGTATTATATCTGGCCCTACAGGATGTGGAAAAACTGTATTTATGCTTAAAATCATTAAAGATAAGGGGGAGATGTTCTCAAAATTTGTGCATAAAGTAATATGGTGCTATTCGACGTATCAGTCAGTGTTCAACGAGTACCAAGATGAAATTTTGTTCCACAAGGGTGTCTATGACGTTAATTCGTTAAAAGGTAATGAGCATACAGTTATTGTAATTGACGATCTCATGTTGGAAATGGATAAAACGTTTGCCGAGACATTTACAGTGTTCTCCCACCATCTTAACATAAGCGTATTCTTCATCAACCAGAATCTATTTTTCAAAAATAGATACATGCGCGATGTGTCGCTAAATACACAATATCTAGTCTTATTCGCACAACGTAGAGATGTGTCACAAATTGGGGTATTAGCCAATCAAATGTTCCCGAATCAGCGTAAGGAGTTTTTGGAGGTTTATAAAGAAGCCACAACCAGCGTTATGGATATTTGCTTTGTGACCTTCACCCGCGAAACACGTTTAGGGTGCTTCTAAGAACGAATATATTCCCAAGCGAACCTGAAACGGTGTATATTCCAGAATGACAAATAGGCTGAAGAAATATCGTGAATTAATAAAAATCTATCAACGATTGCCCCGGGCACTGCAACAGATGTTTGTTAAAAATATCGACTCGACTTTTTAAAATGCATCTGTGAAATCTGTCTTAATGTTATAAAATGTAATGTGCCAATGAAACCCTCTCAGAAGGCTCGCTTACGTCGTTACAAGAACATAATACGAGCGCTCGCTCATAAAAGTCAAACTGTGGGTAAGAAAAAGCGAATTATTGTACAAAGAGGAGGATCATTCCTACCCATCTTATTTTCAGTTTTGGGTCCTTTACTGACTAGATTAATATAATGAAGAAGGTGGTTGTGATTCCGCACGAGGTGTATGCTTCATTGCAAAGTTCAAAGATTCCAGACACGGCTCTAGAACCCGTAAAAGTAGGCTTAAAAGAATGGAAAGCGAGTTGCTAGCCCTATTAAACAGTGAAAAGTCACCTGATGAGAAAAGGCTCTTGTACCAAGAGGCTTTGCAGAAATTTCTTCATGAGTACGAAGATTATAAGAATCCTACAGAGCTCCCCGTGGTTATTAGGCACAGCGCGAGTAGCGCTGAGCATGGCGACACAGGACCTGGCCCGACGTTAGAGATGACCAACCAAAGAACAACGGAACACAACACATCGAACATGTGAAAAAACAGCCTCCCACATACATTGAGGAATAAAGGCTTAAGTCTTTATAATCTATTGAGTGAGGACCCCATCATACTGGGCCGATACAGGCGAGGTCATTGTTGAAGGAACAAGGGTACAAGGATCCAATATCGTTGATATTGTTCATGATCTGGTGAGAAAGTGGGACAGACCCTCACCAACAGGATGGAAGCATATTAAAGCAAGACTACAACAAATAAATGTCCCCAAAACATTGATAGGTAATCTGAATAGGTTAAAAGACCTGGATCAAGTCTCGCATGTGTCACAACTGAGTACGCCATCGCCCCAGCAGCAGCGTCTCTGAAGAGGAGAAAGAGAGAACAAACGGCCAACCTTATCCACGTGTCTCTAAAATACGCAAATGGCTAACATATTAAGTAAACGCTATTATGACATTTCTAACCCCGCCTCCTATGGTGGCGTTAATAGACTGTACAGAGGTGTTTACGGTGTAAGGAAAAAAGATGTTGAGCGGTTTTTGCGGGAACAGGATGCTTATACACTTCATAAACCGGTGAGAAAAAGGTTTAAAACGGCCAAGACAACCGCGGATTCGATTGACTCTATTTGGCAAGCGGATTTAACAGACATGCAAAGATATTCAGTGTATAATGACGGATACCGCTACATCCTATTCATAATAGATGTATTCTCTAGATATCTGTGGCTAATTCCCTGAAAAATAAATCGCCTGAAACAGTTGCTAAAGCGACCAAAACGTTGATGTTAAAAGAAGAAAGGGTTCCTGGCTATTTTTGTACGGATATGGGGAAAGAATTTATAGGTCGCGCTTTTCAGAACATGCTGACAGAGTTTAATATCAGTTACTACACTAGCAGTTCTATACATAAGGCCTCTTTAGCTGAAAGAGTTCAACGTACCATAAAGGAACGCATGCATCGCTATTTTACACATAAAAACACATACAGATATATAAACGTTCTCGGGTCATTGGCTTCATCATACAACCGTTCACACCACCGTACGATTGGCACAACCCTAACGAAGTTTTAGAAAGAGGTGCGCTGCCAGAGGTGAGAAGAGATGGAGCACCGCCACCACACTCTACACATTTCAAAATCAATGATTATGTAAGGCTATCACGTTCGGGAAATAAATTCGCGAAGGGATTTGAGCAAGGATGGACACGTGAGATTTTTAAAGTTCGTGCTATGAGACCTAAAGGTGAGATAATGATGATTACGTTGAAGATTTGAATGGGGAAGAGATCGCTGGAGGCTTTTACCGCGAGGAGTTGCAGAAAGTGACATTTAATTTAGGAAAAAGTGTGTTTAAAATTGAAAAAATTTTAGGCAGCAAAGGTTCAGGAAAGAGAAAAATGTACCTGGTGAAATGGCTGGGTTACCCAGAAAGCTTCAACACCTATATAAAAGCTGCTGCAATAATGAAGCTTAATTAGTATGCAACATGGCGCCTAGCCACTTCTATGTCACACTCCCGTCCTCTTCTTCTCTGTCTGTACATCCTAACAACACCCTCGCCAACTTTGTGACAGAACTCCACGGACCCATTGAATTGGAGCGTGATTCGTATGAGGTGGGTTTATGTGAACTCCAGTTAGTCTCCAAATTTTTAACTCTTGAAAATGAGCAAATCATATTTCTGATCCTTAGAAGAATCGATGAGTGCGAAAAATTAGGCATAACCTTAGACAATACTATGCGTTCAGTCCTGTTCGGTGAGGAACAGTACTATAGCACAAATGTATCGCTAGGAATCGGCATTATGATACAGCCATGGACATTGTGACGGGGTTAAACAAGAGTCTTGAAAAGTCGTACCTGACAAACGATTTACTTTTTGAAGTCGTAAACATAGACACGCCTGCATGCACATTGAAGTTAAAGTCAACGCTTAGTAGAAATATTAAAGATAAAGAGCTGTTCACAATTGTGGCTGAGGGCCGATATAGCGCAGCTCTCCAAAGAGATACCTTTCACGAGGCACAGCATGACTTGTCCAGCTTAATGTATCAATTGAAGATGGAGAAATTGGGTGAAAGTTCTCCGCCCCCCAGACATGTGCTATATTTACAGCAATATCGTAGAGTACCAATTTGTTGGGGACACCCAGGCGCGCCTGCTGCGCATTGCACACATCCCCAACCATAGAGGGAAGAGTTTGAGCATTACATATGACAAGCCCCATTATGTGAATGTTGCGACTAATCTATTAACCAACATCTCGATATATATAAGAACGATTGAGGGAAAAAATTTCCGATTCGGCGATGGGAGCTTAACAGTGAAACTACACTTTCGTTGTTTATAATGACCCGAAGGCCCTTCACAGTCTACCGAGGAGTGAGATACCAGCGTGGGAGTGGACTTGAATCCATTTTTTCACCCATACTACGCACCGCTATCCCACTGTTGAAGAGGGGTGCCAGGTATCTAGGGCGGAAGACGTTACAAACAGGTTTCAACGCGGCAGAAGACATAATGGGTGGAACTAAGCCTAAAGAATCTCTAAAAAAACATTTAAAACGTACACGGGACGAAATCATCAAAGATGCAAAGAGAAAAATGCGTGGTGGTGGTGGAAAGAAGAGATCTGCCTGGAAGAAGGGGTTACCATCACGTGGCGCTAAACGTAAAAGGAAATCAAAAAAGAAGTGCTCTAAACGTATGAAACCTATGACTGATCATTTTTTTAACTGATATAAGCTGAGGACACTACTGTCACGAATCATAAGCTGACTAATACTTGTCGAGGGAGGTGGCACAATGCTGTAAATCGGAACTGTCCTGCTTTGATATGCCCCCCACTCAGATCTCTATTCAGCATAACGGCTTTATTACAATTAACCCATTAAACACAATTAGTTCGCCGAGTGCCACTATAGAATTCGTGATACCCAGCACAGGCCCTTATTTTTTGACCCGAGCTGCATGCACATGTACGCTAAACTGCGTATAGCCCATTCTGATGGAACGGACTGAGATGATAGTTACTCTGCCTACCCTGAAACCAACTTTTTACACTCCATATTTAGCCAGTGTGAGGTGTATTTAAACCAGATTAACATCTCGGCAGGAACGGGTACTACCACCTACGAGCCTATTTGGAAAATGTCCTCAACTTTTCAAAAGAAGCGAAGGACACCTTTTTAACCGCCGAGGAATATTACCATACTAAAGATGAAAATGGTATAAAGGATAAATTTAAAAATTCTAAAAAAATGATATACGAATGTTTTGGACGTCTTCATACAGATTTCACATTCCAGGAGAAACTGCTTATGAACGGGGTGGATATGAAGTTGAAGCTTACCCGCACGATTCCTGAGATCTGCATAAATCTGGGGTCTGATCAAGAAGAGGGCGCGAAACCCGTTGTGATTCGCATCATGGAGACGTATTTGCGTATACGCAGAGTGAAATTAAGTTCGCCAAAACAAACAGAAATTGAGAAAAACTTAACACACGCCACAGTAAAATACCCAATTAACAGGGTACAAATCAAACTATACACGGTGCCCGCCGGGTTGGCCTCGAAGCAACTAGAAAACGTGGCCCTTGGAGGTCTACCAAAAAGGATATTAATTGGAATGCAGGACCACGCCTCGACGAATGGAAAATATAAAAAGAGTGCCTTTAAATTCGAGAATTTCGGCCTTAAAAATATTACTCTATACGTAAATGGCATCGCTTTGGGAGGGACCATGATTACGGACTACTCATCAGTCGCTGTGTTCCAGCTCTGCGCGAGAGCATAGAGTAGTCTGGCTCATAATACAGGCGCCTGTGACGAACTTGGGTTTGGTGTAACGCAGAAAGAATTTGTCGAAGAATTTAACATTTATTAATTTGATATTACGCCTGACTTGTCTGCTGGGAAAATACGCATTTAAGTCCACAGCAGAGTGGGAATATCTCAGTCAGGTTGGATTTTGCCAAGCCTATAGACGCGCCTATAAGTGTGCTAGTTTACCTCGAATCACAGGCACTAATAGAAGTTGATCGTTTCAGGAACGTGGTCACAGACTTTTAAAATGGACGCGAATACACTCCAGAGAGTAATAAAACGTGACCGTTTCATACGCTCAAAATTTATCGGTGTGTTTGCGAAGAATGAAATATTGAAGCTGCCAAGTACGAGAAACTGGTACTCCACCTTAGACCCACGGTTTAACGGAAATATATATATATATATATATATATATATATATATATATATATATATATATATATATATATACGTAAAGAACGACGCTTGTATAGGAGATATTCCGCGCAAGACGAGAGAGAGAGAACGCGGAATATCTCCTATACAAGCGTCGTTCTTTACGTTAATTATACTGCGTGTTTGCAGTTAAATGTATATACAGTATATATATATATATATACATATAAGAGAGAGAGCGCACGCGATAGAGAGAGAAAGAGAGAGAGAGAGCGCGCGCGAGAGAGAGCGTGGAAAGATGTTTACACGAATTTTTAGATGAACTTTTACCGGAATTGTACATATATAGACTGGCCTTTGCTTTCGATGGTTTCCGGCCGAATTGTTCATTCTGGCGAAGATCAAGCTTTACACTCCACCTTAGACCTACTTTTAAACGGGGAAAAAAAAAAATATATATATATATATAAGAGAGCGAGAGAGGGAAATAAACAAACAGATAAACAACATGATCGAGTGTTGCAATACAGTTTAACGGGATCCCCTGGTTGCCCCTACCAACCGTGGAAGGATGTTTACACTCCACCTTAGACATACAGTTTAACACAGATCATTAGGTCATCCTGGCTACCAACCGCGGAACGACGCGCCGCCGCCGAACCCGACGCATATAATCGTAATATTTTATGAACGTATAGACGGGTGTGTCCGTGCCAAACGAAGTATAGAAATTAAAAATGCATATATTGCTCATAAAAAGGAAACTTCAAGCAGTTTGTGCCACACTTAAATATTAATCAATTTTCATAATATTTACTATGGAATGCCTTTTCATCAAATGGAACAGTTTTAGAGATTGAGAACATTTCGAAACTTCCAAAATAAGGACCACCCTAAAATATATACCTCGTCAATCTCGTTGAAGTTCCGTGTGTTGGTCTCTCTTCACACGAAAGTCAAGCTGGTGCCTCCGCTTCTAGGCATGGTTTGGTGGAGGAGCGAGTTGCTTTCTTGCGCTCTCCACCATACATAGCCAGGTAAATCCAGCTCATCTGGTACCGTCCTGAGCCAGGTATCTAGTCTTCTCTTCAAGACTTCAACTTTGACACCATTAACGTTTCTGAGGTCCTTTGGAAGCTGGTTGAAAAGTCTTGGCCCCCTGACAACCAAGCTATTTTCCTTCAGTGTTGAGGATGTCCCTTGTCGGGCCTTAAATTTGGGAACACTACACATTCTGCCTTTCCTATTTTCCAGTGTTGTTTGAATGGTAATTGGGTTTAGTTTTAGGCTTTGTAACAGTTTTTCGATCATTTTCCATATTTAGATTATGGTGTACCTCTCTCTTCTTTCCAGGGAGTACAGATTTAGTTTACGTAGTCCTTCCTAGTAGTTGAGTTCTCTGTAGCCATCAATCTTGGCTGTGAAGTGTCTCTGCGTTTCTTCTAGTTTATTAGTTTCTTCCTTTTTTATATGTGGACGTCAAAACTAAGCAGTATTCAAGTTTTGGTATAATCAGTTTTTAGCAGGGGAATCATTACTGTCTTGTCCCTTCTTTTGAACGTTCTTAGTACCTGTCACGCGACTTTTTTTGCTTTATTTATCGCTAGTAGTATGCTCGCAAAGGGTGGAGTGCAAGTTGCACGTTGCAATTGCATAATATTACGTAATGTTGCAAGAGTGCATTTATTAATCAGCCAGAGCCAATTGTCTTAACAGTAAGTTGGCTTAGAAGGCTGAGAAATATATTTTTTATCATTCCTCCGTCATCTGTCTTAGAAAGCTGATAGCAATAATTAATTTAATTAAAGCATATATTCTTCTGTCATCTGACTTACAGGGTTGAGCTGCCAGATAGAAATAATCATTTAATTAAAGCATTTATTAGTCAGCCACAGCCAGTTGGCTTAACAGTCAGTTGGCTTAGAAGGCTGAGGATTACATTGTTTATTATTCCATACAATGGGGATATATGTATACGGCTGAATAATATATATATATAAATATATATATATATTTTACTTTTAACCATTCGAACAAAGCATAACAATGGTTTTCCGAAAAGCTGATTTGAATTGATTTGTTAATATTTTTAGAAAGACATTAAGCCTTCACGTTCCTTTTCTATTCTGTAAAGTGACCATATGACCTAAATATGACCGTAAGGAGTGCCCACGTTTTGCAGAAAATAAAATGTATTGTCAGAAAAAGGACCTTCAGGACGATAAAAATATACAGGTGCCTCTGAGAGCAAATCTAAATATAAAAAAAACTTTTCGAAATTCTGGCGTACTTGAATGAACTTGTTTTACCAACAAACGGGTCTGATGCCCCCACCCAGACTTGATCACCACGCGGTATACCTGAATGAACTCGTTCTGAAGCTGCCTATAGCTAAACACCGCCTACCTTTCGTGGCTCCTCCCATTCATTGCTAGTGAAAAGGGTTGATTACATACGCCCCCTATAAATGGGGAGGTTCGCCGTTTAGAGCCAGTGTCTCGTCCAGTTTATAACAACACACAAGCCTTGCATGAAATCTATAGCTCTCTTAATCTGTTTTCTGAACAAGACCGTTACAGCCATGCCAAACTTTATCTGTTCAGAGCAGCAGATCGCGGCGTACTATTTTCTTCTCAGAACATTGCGGAAAATTGTGACGAGTTGTCAGAATCTACAACCAATTCATTTGAGATGTAAGTAACTTAAATGTATATATATATATATATATATATATATATATATAATTATGTGATCGGTTGTTAGGAACAGGGTTATTATGCAATAGTTCAAATTTTTTTAAATGCGAAGTAACTTGTAATGTCATAATAAGTGTTTTGAAAAATCATGTTTAATTAATGCCTGTGTCCCATATATATATATATATATATATATATATATATATATATATATATATATATATACAGGGTGTCCGAGAATTATCTGTACAATTTTTGGCTGTTATTAAAAGTCAACCATGAAGTGTAGAAATTCCAGTGTTGTCCCATTTTACAGAGAATCTCATTAAGTTTTTTCTGATACCAAGTTTTTTAGAAGTTCCAGTGTGTCCGAACATTATCTGTACAATTTCATCTTTTAATAAAATTCTTGATAACACGTAAAATTCTTAAACAAGATTATTTAGAATCTGTATTTTTAAAAGTTTCTTTTATTAAAGTAACGTTGTTACAAACATTCGATATGTGCACCATTAGTGATTCGCAAAACATCCAATCGATACTCCAAATGTTGCCATGTACGCTGCAGCATATCCACATCAATTCGCTCAGTAGCAGCTGTGATTCTTGCTTTTAAATCATCAATGTCTGTCACCCGCGTACATTTCTAAAAAACTTGTCAAAACGTGGTATCATAAAAAACTTAATGAGATTCTCTGTAAAATGGGATAAAACTGGAATTTCTACACTTCATGGTTGACTTTTAATAACAGCCAAAAATTGTACAGATAATTCTCGGACACCCGGTATATATATATCAGCTCTGATATATATATATATATATATATATATATATATATATATATATCAGCTCTCGGCATTTTTTAATTTTTAAACCAAAGTTCATTGTACGTGCTTCTCGACAAATTAAAGATGAAAATTACCCGTTTCCCCAAAGCAAATTAGAGACACTCACACACAAACACACACATATATATATATATATATATATATATATATATATATATATATGGTTGCCATCGCTTTTAACTGCCTCAATTTCACGACAATTATTTTAATTACAGGACCGCCACGGAGTTAGACCGTGTTATAAACACTTTCGACGAAAGGAGAGCGAGTGCTTCGCCGAACAGTCCGCCCAGCGGTGCAGAGGTTACAGTATTGAATCACAGTCAGCCAAGCGAGCCCGAATTTGCAGACGAGCTAATGTGAGTGTTTTGACCCCGTCTAGTATTTTTAAAGTAAGTAGACTTTTTTACAAGGTAAATTATGCTCATTGATTTAACCGGTTCTTTTCTCGTTTATAATATAACCTGCCAGTCACTCACTATTAATTAGCTTTATAAGAGCCACTACAAACACGTTTTGAAAGTAGTTTAGGTATTATTCACGACCTATATATATATATATACATATATCGCTTCAATCGGAATTATCTTATAAAGAACCCATAATTGCAAAACATTTTCAATTATTCTGCACATCCTTCATCGTTATTTCCGGATATATATATATATATATATATATATATATATATATGGTATGTTTATATTTCTTGTACAGCTAAGTTCTTAGAAATATTAAACTTTTAAGAAGTGCATTCGTTTTTAAAAATAATTTTCTCTTTATTTTTACAGAAGTGATACGGAGTTAGAGGAAATTATAAACACTTTTGGAGAAAGGGTGGCAAATGAAGTGGTATCCACACCACGCTGCGAATCAGATGTCGGGGTATTGGCACACAACCGCTCAACCGAATGCGCTGTCGTCGCAGAGATTATGTAAGTATTTTTAAGATATTAACAAAACGTGACATATTTTCATTTATTAAACATGTACAAAAAGGGGCAGCGCCCAATTCTTAATTGTTACAAATGTATATACAGATTTACACAATATAGAGCTTACAAATTACAGGGGGTTGCAACATGTGGGAATTTTTTTTTATCTGTCTGCATACATATTTATCGTTCATATTTGTGTCACACAAATCGAATAATTTTAAAAAATTCATAAATCCCTTCCCGCGCGACATGTGCATGAGAACCAAGATACAATATAACCCACATATTTCGGTATAAAAGTTTGAAGTTGATATGGGGCCCAAATTATCTCAGGCACACGTAATTGCGCGATAAAACTTACAATTGTCGAGTCATGCCGTGGTGGGAAACCGAGTGAATCGAAATAATACATTCTTTCCTTAGTTTTAAAATAAATCGCAAACCAGTGAATTCCCTCGCCACCCACAATGTCGGTGTTAACGATTGCCCCGTGCTAGTTTCTCGTGCTAGGCTGCTTCATTATTTCATTCTTTGCAAAAACCCCGATAAATTTGGAACGAGCGAAACAGTCACCTTTCATAACTCTCTGGAGTGTAATTGCATCCATTTTAAAAATCTGTGTTTATGTTACGGAAACGGTCCAGTTCTAAGCACACCGGACAAAAAATTAGTCACCCCTAATAGCACCGATAGTAGGAAGTTCAAGGTCACACAGAGGGCGCTGATGTAGCATTGGTAAGTGACAAGTAGCGGTGACGTAGCACACAGGATCAGATCTGTTTCGTGAGGTGGTGAAGAACAAAGTGTGTGTTGGATATAGTCTGCAAAATGGGTCGTGAGGCAGACGTTACTCAGTGGCAAAAAGGAGCCATCGTGTTTGGCAGAGCCCACGGACACAAAATGTCTGAAGTAGCCCAATTTGTTGGTGTGTCAACGCGTACTGTCCAGCGAGTTTACAAAGAGTGGTGTAGTTCGCAATCAACTGAAAATCGACTGCGTAACTGTGGCCGGAAAACAATTCTCGACAATAGGGATCGCCGCCATGTTTCTCGTCTAGTAACTGCAAATCGTTTTCAAACCAGAGAACAATTGCTCCAAGAAACCAATGAGGTTCTCCAGCGACCAATTTCCGAACGGACATTGCGACGAGAACTGCATGCGATGGACATCTGGAGCAGGGTACCACGGAAGAGGCCGCTGTTAACAGCAGGTCACAAATTGGCACGTTATAAATGGGCTCAGAGGCACAAAAACTGGACTGCGGCAGATTGGAAACGTGTAATTTGGTCCGATGAGTCCCGTTTTTGTTTGTTCTCCAATGATGGGAGGCGACGAGTACATCGCAGGTCCAATGAAGCCTTTAATCCTGAATGCGTCGAAGGTGTTGTTCAGGCTGGAGGTGGTTCCGTGATGTTCTGGGGATGTTTTTCGTACCACGAAATTGGCCCTCTCGTTCCAGTGACGATGAATTTCAACCAGCAGGCGTACCTCCGCATACTAAATGATGAATTGGTACCCTTTGCCCTACATCTCCAGGAGCAGCATCACATTGCCACTCCTGTCTTCCAAGACGACAATTGCCGTGTGCACAGGGCGAGAAGTGTGTCTGAGTGGCACGACGAACATTCTGCAACACTGTCTCACCTCGAATGGCCCGCCAAATCCCCTGATTTAAATCCTATTGAAAATCTGTGGGATTATTTGGAACAGAATGTGAAGCGCAGGAATAGACACCCACGGACTCTGGCGGAACTTCGGGACCGGCTGATGAACGAGTGGCAGCAAATCGATGTTCAGTACATGCACAACCTCGTAGAGTCTCTGCCTCGCCGGATTCGTGCGGTTATCAAGGCCAGAGGCGCCGTCACACGTTATTAGGTACATTCTGAGAGGGGTGACTAATTTTTTGTCCGGTGTGCTTATTAGGGCCTGTGTTTCTAGATACACGAGTGCACTTAAATGCGTGTCTATAGCTTTAGCGAACTCCAATCTCACTGACACGGTCCCAGTCTGCTGGGCGTTTAAATGCGTGTTTACGCCCGCGGTTAAGTCATGCGTAAGATCGAATGAGTAAATATTAAACTGTTCCACAAATTCTTTCTGCGTTATTCCGAAACCGAGCTCATCACATGCTCCTGTGTTATGGGCCAAACTGCTATAAGCTCTCGCACAGAGCCGGAATACGGCATCTGATGAGTAATCCATATTCAAAGTCCCACCCAGTGCGACGCCATTGACATATAAAGTAATATTTTTAAGCCCAAAATTCTCGAATTTCAATGCACTCTTTTTATAATTTCCAGTTGTCGAGGCATGGTCTTGCAGCCCTATTAATATCCTTCTAGGTAGAACGCCAAGAGCGATGTTTTCTAGCTGCTTCGCTGCCAATCCTGTGGGAATCGTATACATTTTGATTTGTACCCTGTTAATTGGGTATTTCACTGTGGCGTGTACCAGTTCTTTCTCAATTTCTATATGTTTAGCGGAACTCAGTTTCACTCGGCGTATACGCAAATATGCTTCCATGACATCGATCACAACAGGTTTCGCGCCTTCTTCTTGGTCAGCGCCCAGATTTATACAGATCTCAGGGCTCGTGCGGGTAAGCTCCAATTTCATATCTACCCCGTTCATAAGCAACTTCTCCTTGAGTGTAAAGTCCGTGTGTAGGCGTCCAAAACATTCATATATCTTTTTTTTAGAATTTTTAAATTTATCCTTTATACTACCCTCATCTTTAGTGTGGTAATACCCCTTGGCGGATAAAAAGGTATCCTTCGCTTCTTTTGAAAAGTTGAGGACATTTTCCAGATATGCTCGTAGGTGGTAGTACCCCGTGCCTGCTGATGTTAGTCTGATTTAAATATACGTCACACTGGCTGAATATGGTGTGCAGAAAGTTTGTTTCGGGTATGCAACATAATTATCATCGCAATCCGTTCCATCAGAATGAGCTATGCGTAGTTTAGTATACATGTCCATACAGCCGGATCAAAAAAGTAAGGGCCTGAGCTGGGTATCACGAACTCTATAGGGCACTGGGTGAACTAATGTGTTAAAGGGTTAATTGTAATAAAGTCACTGTGCTCAATAGAAACTTGAGTTGGAGGCATCTCAAAGAGGGATAGCTCCGATTTACAGCACTGTGAACTGCAAGGATGAATGAAACGTGCCATGGTGAGTTAGAAACAGTGCCACCTCCCCGACGAGTATCAGTCAATCTATGATCGTGAGAGTAGCGTCCGCAGTTTATATCAGTTAAAAAAATGATCGGTCATAGTTCTCATACGCTTAGAACACTTCTTTTTTGGCCCTTTTACGTTTAATACCACGGACCCCTTCTTCTTCCTAACAGTCTCTCTTCTTTACCACGTGTTGGCACCCCCTTCTTCCTATCAATTCTCTTCTTTCCTCCGCCACGCATTTTCTCTTCGCATCTTTGATGATTTCATCCCGTGTACGTTTTAAATGTTTTTTTAGAGCTTCTTTAGGTTTAGTTCCCGCGAGCATTTCCTCTGCTGCGTTAAAACCTGTTTGTAACGCCTTCCTCCCAAGGTACCTAGCCCCCCTCTTCAGTAGTGGTACAGCTGTGCGCAGTATGGATGAAAAAATGGACCCAAGTCCACTACCACGCTGGTATCTCACCCCTCGGTATACCGTGAATGGTTTTCTGGACATTATAACTCAGTGCGTCGAAAGTGTAGCTTCACTGTTAAGCTCCCGTCACCGAATGGGAAATTTTTACCCTCAATCGTTCTTATATATATTGAGATATTAGTTATTAGATTAGTTGAGACAATCACATAATGGGGTCTGTCATATGTAATACTCAAGCTCCTTCCTCTATGGTTGGGAATGTGCGCTACGCGCAGCAGTCGTGCCTGGGTATCCCCAACAAACTGGTGTTCCGCTATATTGCTGTAAATATAGCACATGTCTGGAGGCTGAGAGCTTACATCCAATTTCTCCATCTTCAGCTGATACACTAAGTTGGACAAGTCATCCGGTGCCTCGTGAAAGGTGTCTCTTTGGAAGGCTGCTCGATAACGCCCCTCGGTTATAATTTTGAACACTCTTCCGTCTTTAAGATTTCTGTTAACTTTTGATTTTAGCATTAGAGTATGTGCAGTGCCTCCTCTGTTTACGATTTCGTATATTAAATCATTCGTAAGGTGTGAGTTTTTTAAACATATGTTTAAGTCTCTCACAACATCCTCAACCGAACCATAACGACCCGGCCCTAGTGTCACAGTTGTACTGAAAAACTGTTCGACCATAGTCCGTGCGATACGTATAGTTTCATCCCGAGTTACCCCGGCTTTTGCACACTCATCACAGTTTCTAAGAATTGTAAGAACGGCATCTTTATAATCAATATTTAAAAAAACGGTATCCAGCTGAATTTCACATACCCCACCTCATGCGAATCACGGCCCAATTCAATGGGACCATTGAGTTCTGTTACAAAATTGGCTAGTGTGTTGTTAGGGTGTACAGAGAGGGACGATGAGGACGGGAGCGTGACGTAGAAATGATTAGGTGACATGTTGCATGCTAATTAAGCTTCATGACTGCATCAGCTTTTATATAAGTATTGAAGTATTGTACCAGGTACATTTTTCTCTTTCCTGTACCTTTGGTTGCTAAAATTTTCTCAAATTTAAACACATTTTTTCCTAAATTAAATGCCACTTTCTGAAGTTCCTCGCGGTAAAAAAAAACCGATTTTTCCCCATTCAAATCTTCAACGTAATACATCATTATCTCGCCTTTAGGCCTCATAGCCCTAACTTTAAAAATCTCGCGTGTCCATCCTTGCTCAAAACCCTTCGCGAATTTATTTCCCGAACGTGACAACCTTACATAATCATTGATTTTGAAACGCACAGATTGTGGTGGTGGTGGTGGTCCATCACTTCTCGGACGCTGCCTCTTTCTAAAACATCGTTAGGCGTTGTACCGATCGTACGGTGGTGTGAGCGGTTGTAGGATGAAGCCAGTGAATCGAGAACGTTTATATATCTGAGCGTGCTTTTATGTGTAAAATAACGGTGCATGCGTTCCTTTATGGTACGTTGAACTCTTTCAGCTAAAGATGCTTTATGTATAGAGTTGGAAGTGTAATAGCTGATATTAAACTCTGACAACATGTTCTGAAAAGCTCGCCCTATAAATTCTTTCCCCATATCCGTACAAAAATAGCCTGGAATCCTGTTTTCTTTCAACATCAGTGTTTTGGTCGCTTTAGCGACTGTTTCAGGCGATTTATTTTTCAGGGGAACTAGCCACAGGTATCTAGAGAATACATCTATTATGAATAGGATGTAGCGGTAACCATCGTTGTACACCGAATATCTTTGCATGTCTGTTAAATCTGCCTGCCAAATAGAGTCAATCGAAGCGGCTGTTGTCTTTGCTGTTTTAAACCTTTTTCTCACCGGTTTATGAAGTGTGTAAGCATCCTGGGCACGCAAAAATCTCTCAACATCCTTTTTCCTTACACCATAAGTACCTCTGTACAGTCTATTAACGCCACCATAGGATGCAGGGCTAGAAATGTCATAATAGTGCTTACTTAATACGTTAGCCATTTGCGTATTTTAGAGGCACGTGGATAAGGTTGGCCTTCTACTCTCTTCTTTCTTCTCTTCAGAGACACTGCAGCTGTTGTGGGTGAAGGTGTACTCGGTTGTGACACGTGCGATGCAAGTCTTTTAACCTATTCAGATTACCTATCAATGTTTTGGGGACATTTATTTGCTGTAGTCTTGCCTTAATATGCCTCCATCCTGTTGGTGATGGCCTGTCCCACTTTCTCACAAGATCATGAACAATATCAACGATATTGGACCCTTGCACCCTTGATCCATCAACAATGACCTCGCCTGTGTCTGCCCACTGTATGGGGTCCTCACTCAATAGATTATAAAGACTTAACCCTTTATTCCTCAATGTATGGGGGAGGCTTTTTTTAGCACATGTTCGATGTGCTGTGTTCCGCTACTCTTTGGTTGCTCAGGCCCTGTCACTATGCTCAGCGCTACTCGAGCTGTGCCTCACGGGGAGCTCTGTAGGATGTTTATAATCTTCGTACTCATGAAGAAATTTCTGCAAAGTCTTGATACAAAACCCTTTTCTCATCAGGCGTCTTTTCACTGTTTAATAGGGATAGTAGCTCACTCTCCATTCTTTTAAGCCTACTTTTACGGGGCTCTAGAGCGCGTCTGGGTCCTTTGTAATGAAGCATACATCTCGTGCGGGATCACAACCACCTTCTTCATTATATTAATCTAGTCAGTAAAGGCCCCAAAATTGAAAATAAGATAGGGAGGAACGACCCGCCTCTTTGTACAATAATGCCCTTTTTCTTAGTCACAGTCTGACTTTTATGGGCGAGCGCCCGTACTATGTTCTTGTAACGACGTAAGCGAGCCTTCTGACAGGATTTCATTGGAATATTACATTTTATAACATTAACTCTTTGACGACCGGTATACGTTTATTTGAACTTAAAAGTTTAGGTGTTATTGGTATTCACAATTAGATATGTTAGTAACTATAGTCACTTAAATGACCCATTTTGGGGTTAATTTTCCAACAACTAAACGATACCTATATAAACATTTAGATGTATTTGTAGAAACGTTGCATCATTGTACAATTTATATTATTATTTCGCTGGGACACATATGTCCCGTGGTCCTCAAAGGGTTAAGGCAGATTTCGCAGATGCATTTTAAAAATTCAGAGTCGATATTTTTAACAAACATCTGCTGCAATGCTCGAGGCAGTCGTTGATAGATTTTTATTAACTCTCCGTATTTCTTTAGCCTATTCATCGTTCTGGAATATACACGGTTTCAGGCTCGTTTGGAAATATATTCTTTCTTAGAAGCACCCTAAACGTGTTTCACGGGTGAAGGTCAAAGCAAATATCCATAACGTTGCTTTGTGACCTCTTTATAAACCTCCAAAAACTCCTTACGCTGACTCGGGAACATTTGACTGGCTAATACCCCAATTTGTGACACATCTCTACGTTGAGCGAATAAGACTAGCTATTGTGTATTTAACGATACATCGCGCATGATACTATTTTTAAAAAATAGATTCTGATTGATAAAGAACACGCTTATATTAAGGTGGTGGGAGAATACTGTAAATGTCTCTTCAAACGTTTTATCCATCTCCAACATGAGGTCATCAATTACGATGACTATGTTCATTTCCCTTTAACGAATTAACGTCATAGACCCCCTTGTGGAACAATACATCGTCTTGGTACTCGTTGAACACTGATTGGTATGACGAATAGCACCATATAACTTTATGCACAAATTTTGAGAACATTTTACCGTTTTCTTTAATAATTTTAAGCATAAACACCGTTTTACCACATCCTGTAGGTCCAGGTCTAATACATGTGGATGGGCTCGTGAATCTGAATTTTCAACAGCATCCATTTCTAACACGTCACACACATAAGTGACTCATTTACAGAATATCACAAATAACGAGTTCTGCTCCTTATATTTTGTTTTCTTCTTCCACAGAACTATGAATGGCGACGATGTACAGCCCCCCATGATCGACATCACAGACGAAGCCATTGACTGTGCATCTACAGTGCCCATACCCTCCGATGAACCCTCACCGGCGGCAGTCTTAGCACGCTCAAAGCGGCGACACGCTGAAGAGTCCTCCACGTCAGGTATAAAGCGCGCGAAATACGCGCCGGTTGTTGGACAATCCGCGGTACAACCCCAGCCCTCAACGTCTTACGCTACCAACCCTACATCAGCTTCTTCAGCCCTTTGTACATCCTCCACAGCCCCCACGCGTTCTGTAGAGTCTGATGTAATAGAGCCCCAGCCCTCAACGTCTTACGCGGCCAACCCCACATCATCCAATATAGGCGCTCGTCCATCCTCCTCAGCGGTAACGCGTTCTGTTGAGGATGATGTAACGTTTGAGTTGGTGCGCTCCGCAACCCCGACCCCAGCCTTGACTAGAAATCGGTATAGAGTCAGGGTTGACCCTAGAGCCGTGTATAGTAGTGGAATTGAGCGCGGGCTACGTCGCATTGTAGAGCGCATTGTAGAGTTTGCCCTTCAGAACCGCGACGAGCGTGAAGTCAGGACGAGTCTGTCATTCGGATTCGGCTCAGATGATGGTGATGTAGATGATTTTTGGGTAGTCATACCATTTAGACGTTTGGCGGATGAGGATATAGATTATATATTAGGGGGTATAAATCATGCCGCCCAAAGTAGTATAGCATTCAATATGGACAACTTCACGGTAAATATTGACCGTGTATTCCGTGTTGCGGATCATAGTGCCACACCTTACACTCTTAACTTCAATTCCCAGGTTATTTATAGAAGGCATATAAACGTCGATCGTGGTTGCGGCTTTATAGCAGTAGTCTTAGCTCGCATGTTTACTGTACAAAATACAAAAGCCGATCATATTTGGTTACCTACGATCGTGGAGCATTCCCAAAACTAGCTGTAGACTGTGATCTTGAATTTGACTGTAATATGGGCCCTGAAGAGCTGAGAAGGGTAGAACAGGAAATGAATGTCCGTATAGTCGTATTTGGGCTGGATGAAGGTCGTAGGACTGTGTATGTTTTTAAAAGTAATGTGAGAGATCGTACAAGACCCCTACTTATTTTAGGCCTGTCAGAGACAACGTATCTCTCATTCCCTAATATAAGGTACCTTTACGCGAGTTATCATAAAAGTCGAAAATATGGGCGACATCATGACTTGTGAAAGGGGTGTCTCGAGTTTGCAGATGATATAGTGAAACATTGTAAAGACTGCCACATGTTGTGTGAACAGTGTAAAAGTCCCAAATGTGAAAGCCGTGTGGATGAAGCTGAGAAGAGGGAATGTAATGTGTGTAGACGTACATTTTTCAATAATAACTGTTTTGAGCTCCATAAATCAATTGTCACGTGCAGGAAAATGAGAATCTGTGAATGTGGTATGTTTCACATGATGGGTAATTGGGGTAAGTTTGAGCATAAATGTGACGAGATTCACTGTTCTACATGTCATGAGAAATATAAGGGGGATGGCGTAAAGCATGTATATTATATGAAAGACGCAAAGCCTAAAAACAGCCCTTGTATAACTGTATACTACGATATAGAAACATACACGAACGCTGAAACCAAAGAGGTAATTCCACATTTACTTGTGAGCCAGACTATCTGCGTGGAGTGTATGGAGATCGAGTGTGATGAGTGTCACAAATGTGGTAAACGGACAAACGTTTTTAAAACGAATGTCCACGATAGCCCTGTGAAACTATTTGTGTCCTATATTGTCAAGTTAGCTGACAAGTTCAAAAAAATGGCTCTGTATATTCTTGCCCATAACGGGGCAAAATTTGACACACAGTTCCTTTATAAAGAGCTGCTCGAGCACGAGTCCTATGAGATATTTACAGGTGATCCCTTGAAAAGAGGAAACAAACTTATACAGATGCACATAAGAGGTAATGTGCAATTTAAAGATATTTTATTATTCACGCCTTGTAAATTAGCAAAGCTACCCAAGGTGATGGGGGTAGCAGCTGAAGTATCAAAAGGGTACGGTACTTCCCTTACACTTTCCTCACTAGCGAGACTTTAAATTCCGTGGGGCTACCTCCACCCAAACATTATTTTAACTATGGTTGTATGAGCGCAGATGAACGTGAAGACTTTGATCGATACTACAGCAGTTTTAATGAACGTAATCCTTATAATATAGCTGATGAATGTGAGCGTTATTGCGTGAATGATGTACGAGTGCTTAGAGTATGTTTCTAGGCCTTTAGAAGGATGTACATAGGCCGTTTCAAATGCGATCCGCTGCAAGTCCCAACCACCATCGCGTCACTATGCTTTACTACGGTGTTCAAGAACAACTTCATGCCTAAAGCTACCTTAGCCATTATTAGGCTGACCATACGTACCGTTTTGAACGGGACAGTACCGTTTGTTTTATATTTCCTGGCCGTCCCGTCGTTTTAATAAAAATGTCAATTTTGTCCCGGTTTATGTACTTACTTTTTCATGAATACAGAATATTACATAACCCCCGTCCCTTTTTTGCCATCCCAATGTCCCGTTTTTGTCTCAAGGAAATATGGTCAGCCTAGCCATTATTCACAGAAACAACCCCCGCAGTTACGGACAAAAGGGTATTTACTGGCTCGTACACCTACAGCAACAGACAGGTGTATATATAAGGCACGCCCGCAACACGGGTGAAGTACCCATTAAGATTAATGGTCGTGTTTTTTGGGTTGATGGGCTAAGTGAAAACCGTATCACTTGTGTGAAGACTGTATACTCCTTTAACGGATGCTGGTGGCATGGATACCCCCGTCCTGAGTGTGGAATCGCCGGAGATATCCACGGTAGATCTGCCGACTGTCTTGCATGGACCCGCACCCGTGATCAACTTATAAGCTCCCAGTTCACTCGCAAAGTCTTGTGGGAGCATGAATATGATGCACAGATGGAGACGAGACAGATGAGGTGTACCATGAGGAAATACAGTAAACACGATCAAGCGTTCAATGGTACTGGATCCTCTCAAATGCGGTGATAACTTGTTCGGTGGGCATACAAACCCCTTGAAGCTATACTTTCCACCTACGGAGGGTGTGAAACTTCACTACTACGACGTGATGAAGAACAACCCGTACCCCGTGGGTGCTCCTGAGAAACTGGTGGGACCTAGCCTGCCCTCCATCAATGAATTTTCAAGAAATTTGAATGATCGCTACTTTGGACTCTCTTTCGCGGACGTGCTCCCCCCTCGCGATTTATGGATGCCGATCTTACCCGTCGTGATCGACCACAAGCTCATGTTTCCCCTGTGCGTGAAGTGTGCGGAAGAGAATAACGGTAATTGTAGCCATATACCCCACCAGCGTAAGATCAGAGGCGTATATACAAGTCCTGAGCTGGCCCTAGCCGTACGCCATGGGTATAGAATACTGAAGATACATGAGGTGTGGAGGTTTCAGAAGCTACCCAACCTTTTCACACCGTATATAAACGCATTTTTGAAGGATAAGGTTGAGGCATCAGGGTATCCGCGAGGAGTTGACACCGAAGATGAAAAGTCTGCCTATATTCAACGTTACCGCGACCACGAAGGTATACAACTTGATCGTGCCCAAATTGCAAAGAATCCTGGCAAGCGCTTTAGTGCAAAGTTGTGTCTAAACAGTCTATGGGGAAAATTTGCACAGAATACTGGCAAGGGGAACGTTCATTTGGCACAAAGCTATAGCGAAGTCTGGGATTATGCCAACGCCCCCGATAAAGAGGTCATGGAAATCGTGAATGTAGGTAATACTTACATAATAAAGTACAACACTGAATTGGCCACAGATACCTCAAGGGTTACAAACATTCCTGTAGCCAGCTTCACAACAGCCTACGCCCGCATCAAACTTTGGGGTCTATTGCATTCTCTTGGGCAGAGAGTCTTGTATGCCGATACAGATAGCGTGATATTCACAGCGAGGAGGGTGAATACATGCCTGCTATTGGTGAATTCCTCGGCGAGCTCACTGATGAGATCAAGGATGAGTATGGGGACAATGCATACGCCGATCTTTTGTCTCAACAGGACCTAAAACTTATGGGGTACGGGTGAGGATAGGGAATGAAACGAAATATATCGTGAAGGCAAAGGGTATCACGCTTAACCAAGCGAATCGGCGGGTCGTTAACTTTGATTCGCTGAAGGATCTAGTGTGTTTGGACGATGATGAGGGCGACGGCCTCCCCAACTAATTGTAGGCACCCACAATTTTCGGGCGCAGAAGCTGGGGGTGTGAAGGAACTTAGGGGTACGAAGGTGTGCCGTAACACCTATAGGAAACGTTACCAGTTACCTGGTACCTATGATACCGTACCCTTTGGTTACCATAAACTTTGATGGGTCTATTGCTAACTTATTCATCACACGTATTTGTAAATATATATGTATTGAGAACAATCTTTGATGTGCCTATTGTTAACTTATTTATTGCACGTATTTGAATATATACATGCTGATTATTTCGTTTATTAAATAAATCGTGCATCGACTTGTGTTTCACTTTGCGTGTGTGCGTGTGTACAGTAAAGTTAAGCCCCGCCCACTGTAAGACCGGGGACGTGATTCATCCCGTAGCCTGAGCAGACCTCTGTCCCCGCGTTCTCAGTTGACCTCTGTATACCCTTGAGCTCAGACGTGTATTCTCTCCCGCGTAGAAGAAAATGGCCACCTTTAATATCGCGTGTTCAACATTTATGAAGTGGTATTCAGTAAAGGGCGTAGATGTAGTGGATACTGAAAAACTCCCTATCCCGCTCCTTTGACTCTTTTAAGGATGCATTGAATCGTGCGAAGGGTCAGGCTATTCAAATACTCTACGGATATTCTGGCGAGGGGTTGTAGGATTTCGCAGTACAGACGATGTACTGAAGTATGTTGTAGAACTAAGCTTTATAAAGGCACACGTGCACCGCGTGGTAGAAGAAGCGGCACGCTCAGAAGCTAAACAACAGTTATGGGTAGTGAGCCTTGTGGATGAGTGGTGTGATAAACGGTATTATATCATGCTACACCATGTCGATTACTCATACCCTACGACTGAAAATGTGAATCTCGTTATCATGGACAATCTTAAGTATTTTTACCACTACATTAATATATATCATGATGAGGTTTGTAGCGAGGTTGTGGCTAAAGGGTTATGTGAGTTTTTAACAGATTTTAGAGATGAGTATCGCCTGTTAAATAAAAAGCCTAAATATGAACATATGTTTCTCTCTAACAGCGCCCCGCAGTGTGAAGATTTTTAGGAGAGATAAAACATTATAAAATGTGTTTAGCTCATGAAATTTACCCTGAGGGAAACTGTCTGGTGCGTATTCGGGGAGTGGTAGTGATAAAACGTTAAAACCGAAATTATTCTTGTATCGGAAAATTTCTCAAAACCTACCCAGTATAATGGGGTACAACAATTCATGTTGGGAGCGCCGCACAGGTTTCATTAGATTATGGTGCGACTCGCACCTCACGGATCATACGGGTTCGAACAAACCCATTCACGTATCATCAGGGTGAGTCAACCGCCCATCGAACCGTTCCTGCCTACCTGCGTGCCTCACGGCTCATAGTCTTCTCAGAGCTTGCTCCGAGTGGATGTGCCATAGTCATCTCAGCTGTGAATACGATGGAACTCCCTTTGAGAAGCATTCTCAACGCCTCGTACGACGTCTCCGTGACGAAGTCGTTGCGTGTGTTCAGGCGGGAAACCGGCACCATTAACTGTGTGCTTGAAACGAACAGTAGACCTGCGAGCAACGCAACGTTATTTATTTAAATCTTGAGGAGATGCATAAAATCTTCGCGGTAGTTGAGAGGTGGGCTGAGGACCGCTATAAAATACCAGCTGACGTAGGTATAATAAGAGAGGTGATTAGTGAAGCCTCCTCATATACCGTTGTTTGTACATTGAGTGTAAATAACAATCAACCATGCGTTGATATACGCTGATGTGGAAGAACACTGCTGATAATGGCGTTCTTGTTCCTACACGAAACCGTTTCATCCTCGACAGAATGTTTGAGATCGTTGGATTCCGTAAGCTGAAGCCTATATTAGACACACGTATCTCAGACATGATTTACTTTGACACAATACTTGAATACGCTTACACCGCTCTGCTCGACGGATTTGTTGAATGTAGGAATGAGCAGGGAGAGAACGGCTAGCTCTGGATGCGTATTTAAAAGGCTTAGACTCTTCGAAATATCCCGAGCTTTGGTACAAAACGCTTGAGAGGTACAGAGCTGAGCTCGCCTACACTGTTCACCCTGAAGAACTGTACCTCTATATAGTAGATAGCTGCCGTTACGACTTGGAAGATTATTTCAATTGCTGCTATGCCGGTGAAGAAGAGTTCACGATTGAAAAGTTCGGTACGTTAAGAAAAAACCCTCGATTGGAAAGGCATGATTATAAGCTTGTATTTAATGACATAGTTAACGATGACGTTTTTGCGCGTGCTTTTGATTGCGTTCTAGTGGCGCTTAAAGACAACTTACCTGCCGAGTGTAAAGTGGGTACAAAAATAGTGTTGAATGATATGAAAGCCATTTACATTGAATATAAACCGCCGTATCAGTTAAGCGGCGAGGTGATGCTTGAGCGGGTTTACCACATCATGCAGAGTAATGCCGATGTTGATGTAGCATCAATCAGCATCGAATTTACCGTTTTGTACCGTAGAACGTAAAGACAATATATATTTTTACTGTAATATTTTGTTAATACAACGTTTTGTGCGATTATATATAATTAATATACTGTAAATATATATTTTTCTAATATTTGATTAATACTGTGCTTTGTATGATTATATATTTTCCATGTTTTGTACGACTATATATAATTAATATAAATATATATTTTTCTAATATTTGGTTAATACTATGATTTGCATGATTATAAAGGGTGATCCAGAGAAATGGGACCCAAAAGAAACCCTGTAACTCTTAAAGTATAAGTCCTTTTATAAAATCATACGCATCATTCGAAAGAGGATAGTTACAAGTTTGTACAGGATTGTATAGGTTTTGACAATACAAGACAAGATAAGATACAAAACAAAATAAATGTGTTAGTTAAAACTAACCCTTCAAGATGACTGCATGGACTGTGGAACAGCTGCGTTTCATAACTGAGCAATATTATGAGCATGGAAGAAGTGTAGTTTCAGCTCAAAGATCTTTCAAGACAAATTTTCAGATGTCAAAATCACCTTCTAAGAAAGTAATCCGTCGGTGTGTCAGAAATTTTTCCCTAACTGGCAGCATTGGAAAAAGAAAACCAACTGGAAGAGTGCGCACAGCAAGGATAGACGAGATCATTAACAGAACTCATGAAATTGTACAGGATAATCCTAACATAAGCATCAGACGTGCTTCTCAGCTGTTAGGAGTTGCATATGGAACAACACACCGTATATTCAAGCATAATTTAATGCTCTTCCCATATAAAATTCAAAGAGTGCAACAACTAAACGATGGAGATTTCGCACGAAGACGACAATTCTGTCAATGGATCCAACAGAAGGTAAATGACACCACCAATTTTCTAGCAACTTTGATTATGTCAGACGAAGCCCATTTTCACTTGAATGGAACTGTAAACAAACAAAATTGTCGTTTCTGGGCAACAGAAAATCCATTGAATATTACTGAAGTCCCGGTGCATAGTCAGCGTGTAACTGTTTGGTGTGGTCTTACTGCATTTCAGATCATAGGGCCGTACGTTTTCGAGGATTCCAACGGAAACACGGTCACTGTAAATGGTGATCGCTACGAAAAAATGTTGACCGATTTCCTTATTCCTAAATTAAGAGATCTTTGTCTAGAAAACCACGGTTCCAACAAGACGGAGCTACCTGCCATACCACGAGGAACTGCATGGCAGTTTTACGTCAAACGTTTCCAGGCGAGTTAATCTCAAGATTTGGAGACGTTGAATGGCCCGCAAGGTCTCCGGATTTTTCTCCCTTAGATTATTATCTCTGGGGATATTTAAAGAGTAGGGTCTACAGAAATAACCCAACGACCTTGCAAGAATTGAAGGCCGCCATCACAAATGAGATACAGGCCATACCACCGCACACTCTTGCAAAAGTGATGCAGAACTTACAAGCGAGAACACTGGAATGCTTGGCAACTAATGGTGCACATTTGAAAGGAGTCATTTTTTAAAAATAAATATTTCATAATAAACTTGTAACTCTACTCTTTCGAATGATATATAGTTTTTATGAAAGGAATTAAATATTAAGAATATTTGGCTTTTTTTATGGGTCCCATTTATCTGGATCACCCAGTATATTCCCCGTTCTATTATTTGATCATATATATATATATATATATATATATATATATATATATATATATATATCCTATTGTATATCCATTAATTAATAAACAGAACGTTGTAATGGTGTTTTATTTATTCCTTGAACACGTTTATATCATTTTCTAAAACAGAGTAATTGAATAGATAAGTAACGAGGCTGACAGCTCAGCCAATCTGATTCAGATTGAATGATTTTATTTCTTTTAAAATAATTAGTTCTCTTTATTGCCCGTTTTGAATGGATATATAATTTCAAATCTATTGTTCGGCCATATATACATGCTCCGTTGTATATCCTTTAATTCATGAGCAGAATGATGTAACGGCGTTTTATTGGTTCCTTGTAGACAATTATATATTTTATTTGGTTGGATAATTGTATTTTTCAGTCTTCTAAGCCAACTGACTGTTAAGCCAGCTGGCTCTGGCTGATTAATAAATGCTTTAATTAAATGATTATTTCTATCTGGAAGCTCAACCCTGTAAGTCAGATGACAGAAGAATATATGCTTTAATTAAATTAATTATTGCTATCAGCTTTCTAAGACAGATGACGGAGGAATAATAAACAATGTATTTCTCAGCCTTCTAAGCCAACTGACTGTTAAGCCAACTGGCTCTGGCTGATTAATAAATTAAATACATGGCGCTATCTGGCAACTCAGCCAACTGGCAGGGTTGAAGCACCTTAAACAGAAAAAAAAAACAATATTTGCTCGGCTTCTAGCCGAGCAAGGATCCCTACTCTGGATCCTTTCTTTTTCTGGCCCTTTGGGAGGGGAGGAAACCCTTTCCCTCCCATAGAGGCCTATTAGGTTAGGTATGCCCCTTTGTGGGGAATAGCTTGGGGGAGAACTCCGCCTCCAAGTTGCATGCCCCTTGCAATCCCATTTTCGGGTTGGTACTCTCTCGCTCTCTCTCTCTCTCTCTCTCTCTCTCTGCCCCTTTGGGGGAATAGCTTGGGGGAGAACTCTTGCAACATTACGTAATATTATGCACTTGCAACTTGTACTCCACTCTTTTGCGGGCATAGTACTATCGCTATCTGATTTTGTGTTTCGAATTTGACATCATCGGTCATTATTACCCCGAAATCGATCGCTTTCGTGTTTCTATAAATTTCCTGTCTATCTGGAGCATAATATGCAGTCGTTTAAGTTCCTCTTTTCTACCATATCTCAAGAGCTGAAATTTCTCGGTGTTGAATGTCATGTTGTTGTCTTCTGACCATTTGTATATTTTGTTTGTGTC
This sequence comes from Bathynomus jamesi, assembly GCA_023014485.1. Lineage (NCBI taxonomy): Eukaryota > Metazoa > Arthropoda > Malacostraca > Isopoda > Cirolanidae > Bathynomus > Bathynomus jamesi. Next base: position 138,167 of record JAJOZX010000006.1, on the reverse strand, counting down.
CCTCTGCAAAGCCTCCATTGTATTTACATCGCTGATTTTTCTGCTGATCTTTGTATCGTCTGCAAAGGATGTTACTATACTGTTGCTGTTTACTCCACTGTCTATGTCTGAGAGCATGATAATGAATAGGCGTGGGGCCAGTACTGTACCTTGTGGTACTGATCTGCGTAATTCCGATTCTGATGATTCTGATGATGATATACCTTGAATTTTAACGATCTGCAGACGTTCTGTGAGGAAGTTGTAGATTCATTTTTCCACTTTGCCTGTTATTCCCATATGTTTCATTTTATGTGCTATTATACTATGAATACTTTTGTCGAAAGCTCTAGCAAAATCCGAGTATATGACATCGTAGTTTGCATTGCCTTCCAGTGCATCTAGGATATTGTTATAACGCTCTATATGTTGTGATAGGCATGATTTTCCTGATCGGAATCCGTACTGATTTTCGTTGAATCTTTCCAGTGTTTCCAAGAAGTCATAAATTTTCTCTCTAACTATTCTTTCAAATATTCTGGTGAGGTGGAACGTCAATGACACTGGTCTGTAGTTCTTTGCTTGAGATCTATCCCTTCCTTTATATAAGGGACAATGTTTGTTCTTTTCAAGATGCTCGGTATTTCCCTAGTGTCTAGAGATCTTCTCCATATCCAGTATAATGGTGTAGCCATTTAATTTTTACAGTTTGTAATCAATAATGCGTTCCATTTGTCCCGACCTGCAGCTGAATTTAATTTCATTTGTCTTATAGCTCTCACCACATCTTCCGGTGTAAAATCAGTCTTTTATACAATCTCCTTGAAATTTCTCTTCAAACAATGCATCTCTATCGCTTCGTCTCTTTTTGAGATACTGAAGAAAAACTGATTCATATTGTGCTCTCAATGTTTCAGATATTTCTTTTAGATCATCCGTCAGTTCATTCCTTCCTTTCCTTAAGAGCCCGACAGTGCCGCGTTTTTTTTGTTTTCCTTTTCGCATAGCTATAGAAGTATTTTGGAGTTTCCTTTATTGCTTCTACTGCCTTTTCCTCGTCCCTCTCTGTATGGTACTTAATCAGGGTTTGTATTTCCCTATCGATACTCTGCAGCTTTTCTTGTATTATACTCGTACATTATATATCTTCTATTATATATATAAGTCTTATATACAGTATATATATATATATATTATATATATATATATATATATTATATACAGTGTGTGTGTGTATATATATATATATACATACATATATACACAGTGTGTGTGTGTGTGTGTGTATATACACACAGTGTATATATATGTTAATAGAACATACATATATTATATATATATATGATACACACAGACAGTGCATGGAACAAGGAACTCTTCAGGAGATAATTAAATCTACTATAGTCCGAATAAGTAATGGTAAATGACAAATACCATAGTTTTTTCTTTTTCATGATGCTAGCCCGACGTGGGCAACGGGTCACTCGCAAAGAGGTCCCATAAATATAGCTTCCCTTACCAGCTATCTGCAAAGCAGACAGGATCCAGCTTTGGGACATGGATCTAGGGTTTAAAGCAGCCTAGCCCTGCTACATCATGAAAAAGAAAAACTATGGTATTTGTCATTTATCATTACTTATTCGGACTATAGTAGATTTAATTATCCCAGAAGAGTTCCTTGTTCCATGCACTGTCTGTGTGTATCATAAAAAACTCAGGGGACCATTCTCAGTTCATTCCCATATATATATATATATATATATATATATATATATATATATTACGAGACTGTTATATTAACTTAAATGGCTAAATTAAAAAAATATATACTGTATGTACAATATTCGTTCACATCATATAATCCAAATCAATGACAGCAACGTCGGGGTCACGTTATAACACTGTTTCCCAGTTAAATCAGTGTGGTTAATCGACATTGGGTCTGTTTAGTATATGAGAACATACTGTATGAAGCGTAAGGACAACTCAAAGCCACCAGAGCCTCTCTAAGTTATCTCTGCCCAAAATAAGAACTAGACCACCCTAAATGCATATTGTATATTATATATCGTTTTACTCTATAATGCAAAACTGTACAAAGAATCCAGGCTGTTTACAAGATTTCCCCTCAAAATATATCTCACATTACTCTTAGATGCACGAGATTCTGCGATTCAAATGCATGCAAAATCAGTTATTTACAAGATTTCCCTTTTTTCATAGTCATAATTCGTCTATTTACAAGATTTCCCTTCGATTAAAAAAAATTCATCAAGTGCTTTCTTTAGTGATGCAGGTCACATCTGCATCCGCATCCGCATCCGCGGAACATCCGCACATTTTCTCGCATCCGCATCCGCACCCGCATCCGCACTTTCGACTGCGGATGTCGTGCGGATGTGGACCGTTGAGATAAAATGTCATTAATAAGCGGAAATTATCAAATTCTACTATATTAATTGAACTAGTTCATTGTGCGCAAAAGTGATGCAAGCGACAAGACGAGAGGCTGTTCTTGTATGAAGTTACTCTCTTGCAACCTACTTAGATCCACGTTACAAAGCTAAGTTATTTTCACCTAGTACATTAGAACGAGTTAAATCATCACTTGGCAAAGCAGTTGAAGAGCTTCAATCTCTTGAATCTGTCGCTTCGCCACCCACCAAAAGAATAAAAGTTTCAGTGACAGAACCAACACCTTCAACAAGCAAATCTATCACATAATCTGTCTCAGTTTCTTGAGTCAAGCAGCAATGACGAGACCTACGCGATGTCAAAAGATGTAGTAAAAATGATCGAGAGCTATCACCAAGAAAAACGCCTGGCTGCATGTGACAATCCTATTAGTTGGTGGAAAAATACGCAGAATATCTATCCATACTTGAGTAAACTTGCAAGGAAACATTTAGCCTGTCTTCTAACAAACGTACCAAGCGAGAGATTATTTAGCAGTGCTGGATTAATATATGATGAAAAGAGAAACAGACTGGCAGCAGAAAAGGCAGAAAAATTAATGTTCCTTAAGCATAACCTTCCTATAATTAAGTTTGAACATTAAACGATGAACATCTTAGTTTACTTTATTTTAATTACTCATTTATAAATATGCCTAATAAAACTTTAAACTTAATATAAATAGTTATCAAGCTAATTAAAGATCTCTTTCTATAAGGGTGGAGGTTGGGGAAAGAGGGCGGTGGGGTGCATTTGAGTTGGGTTCACGTCCCGCATCCTGGTAACACAATTATGGTTTCTAATTGTGGCTGAAACTCAACAAAATATAACGAATTTATTTGCAGACGAATTCACTAATTGATTTCTATATTAGTTAGATGCTTGATATTATTTTATATGTTCAGAGAAAAGTACAGCAATTATTGTACAATTAATCAATTATACTACATTATAGCTACAGCTCTCTCTATATAATAACTTATTATATACGTTAAACACAACAAATCTCGAATATATCCTAAAAAATAACGAAAATGTAGACATCCGCATGCGCATCCGCGGATGTTGAAATCAAACATCCTCATCCGCATCCGCATCCGCGGATGTGAAAAAAATGACATCCGCTACATCACTAGCTTTCTTAAAACTATCGAAGGTACGAAGTTATTCCAAAAATCCACCACCCAAAAATGAAAAAATATTTACGCAGATCTATTCTGCAAGTAAAGTTTGGTTATTACTGCTTTGCTTTATAATGCCCAACATTTTATTAGCCTTGTTTCTAGCTTCTCCGCATTGCCTTAAAGGTTTAAGATTATTAGTAATATTACCCCTAGCTCTTCTTCCTTATAAACGCCTCCGTCCAATTTCCACCCATTTTCATACACAAATTTTCTGGGTGTAAAAAGGATAACATTTACTGGGGCCCGGACAGCCAAGGGGTTCGGCAAGGTCCAATTAAGAAAATGTTTTAAACTTTTTTTTGCAGCTCTCTTGTCAGTTGTATCCATTGATTTTGATCTGATCTGGGTGTAATGCATTTATTTCAATAAAAAATATACAAAAATATGCATGAATGACCTGTCTAAAACCCGGGAGCAGGAGGCAGAGGTGATTGTGATTGTGTACTGGGCCTGAGAAAGTGATGCTTTGGCCCTGCCTTCTAGAGGAAGAAACATACATTTATGGAAACTGAATTACATTTGCCATTTCTCTGTCCAGGCTATAAGTTTAGTTAAAGCTCTTTGTAACATAAAACTAACTAGTGTCTGTCTTTTTTTATTGTTCCAGCTAGCTTTGTGCCATCCGAAAATTTGTAAATTTTGCTATCTATCCCATCCTCCAAATCACTTAAGTAAACAGTAAGGCTCCAAGGACTGATCCCTGAGGAACCCCACAAAGCACTTCTCGCCCATTTAACAACACTCTTTGTTTCCTATCCCTTAGTCACCCCTCTACTGTACGGGGGGTTGTTATTTTGAATTTTTTGGAATTCCTAAGTGAGGACCCCATCAAAATATGGACCACCAATAGTGAAACTCGGGTCAAAAACGATTTTTTATTTTTGACCCCTCTGGACCCCATGTACATACCACCTGAAAGTGTACATATGTGTATTATTGTATTTTTCTGCTATATAATCCATATTTATTGCCAGATTTGCTTTGTAATATGTCCTTTATATGGTTTACGGGGTCGGAGAACACGAATCTGTACTAAGAATTTTGAAAATCTAATATGGCGGCCAAAAATCTCCATTTTTCATCAAATTGTCATGGATGACAGCATCCCTAATGTTATGATATATACTGAAGACTGTATTAACGCACACATACAACACAGACACGATCACCTTTCATACCACACTGTCCAGTTGTCAGCCTGATTAGTATCAGCACATAAGAGACACCTAATGGACCAATATCCAAACACCACATCTAATGCTGTTTCAGGGACCGAAAATATTATTATGCTTCACTGTGCTTTCATTACATTGTTGTATGTGCCTTTATTTATTCCCTAAGACTCCCATTTCATGCCGCAAGGTTTTCCCAGTCTGATGCAACTTTTTTTTTTCTATTTTCAGACTTCACACCTGAGTGAACAATGAGCTACGCTCGGACGCCAAGTACACACTCGTCCGCCCAGAAGACCTTCGGTTTAACAACCTACATAGAAACTGCTGACTTTTCAAATGGCTTGCTTCCAACGAAAAAGGACATTTTGGAAAACATGTACTTACTTCAACCGGATAGAGCCGGTAAAACTGAGAGGTTAAAGGAAATGCAGCCGGAATTCTTGCGGACGTCCTTCAAGAACACTGGATTTTTTGTAATATATACACAGTGACCACTAAACGCATCAAACTGAAAATTTTGGAACGGTATGAAAGATTCATCAAATTACTGTAGTTCAGACCAGAAAAAAACCACCGAAACGACAACTATTATAAAAATGTCGAAGATTTCAACTAAAAGGCGAAAGAACTTTTTGATATCTTCTGAACGGACGATAAAGTAAGGAAACGCTTAGAAAATTTTTATGGTGTGAAAATGACTCGAGAAGAATGGGACTTTCTGGAAGACCAAAGACATGATAGAAAAATGTTTTGCGAGAATTTTTTCGACAGAAAATGGAATAAGACCAAGGAACGCAGGAAGCGAGATCTGCAGAGTTTGGAGCAAATGAGAGAGGAAGCAGAGATGGAAAGAGCGAGGAATAAAGAAATGGCTTCAGCTGAAGGCTTCAGTGAACTATCTGAGGATGATCCGAATCATAGTGACTTCCAAATTAGCGCATCAGAATCAGATGAGCCTTCCACGTCTACGGGTCTGAAGCGTCGTAAACTGTCCCGTAGACAAAAAAAATTGAAAAGGATGAGTTGCTGCCAAAGTACCAGCACATAAGAGAAAGTGTCAGAAAAGTAAGGCCCGAGGTTTACGAAGCAATGGACCAGCTCAAAAGTTCTCATCACATGTCAGATAGTCAAGCTGCGGGAGCCGTAGTGATTGTTGGCAAAAAACTATTTGGTCGGAAATGGAAATTTCATGACGAATCGCCAGACTTAGTAGACCTAGACACTCTACCACAGTCTAGCAACATTCGACAAGCCGGAAAGAGTATTGAAGCGCTGGTTCTTTCTCGGTGCAGGAAATGACGGTAAATGGAAAATACAAACCTCTCCCGACATTTCCGATTGCTACGGAAAGTAGAGAGAACTTGGCGGATTTGAAAGTTGCCACGTTGAACATACTGGAAGCAGCGAGCGGAGTTAGTTCGAAGGAACTGTTTGAAAAGATAGACTTTGTGATCACTGATCAAACTTCCCATAATCTCTCTGTCGAACAAATGGTGGCCAAGAAGCTAGAATCAGAACATGCCCCGGATCATTTGTTTTGCAATGTCCACTCAACTCTCATGTTCAATCGAGTGATCACTAAACAATGGACCGAAATAGAAAATGCCATTGGGCGAGATAAAATATATTCCAGCTTTCTCGTCAATACCAAAACTTCATCCTCGAGTGTGACCGAACAAGCGCTGAACTGTATAACCAGATTGATAAATCATGACTTTGACCACAAACCGTGGAACAAAGCCAACGATTTCGACGCTCATATTGCGCCGAAGCGAAACAAATCTGTCAGTCTAAAAGATGAACGTTTCAACAGATTGACGTTGACATGTGCCATAACCTTATATCACACTGACAATGTGGGAACATTTCTCGGAAAATTTGAGCATGTGACGAACCAATTGGCCTCCATCGTACGATGCTTCCTGGATCTGGACTTCTTGAGAGTTGTGTACACGGCTGGAGCTCTCATTGGACTTCATTTAGTGGAGTCGTTCCTTTCACTGACGATATCGACCAGTACAAATTGTTCAAAGCTAATTCCAGCATTCCAACAGTTATACCAAGACCTCGTTTCTACTGATCCGGCTAAACTGTTGGAAGTGGATACGGCGGCATTTGAGTTTGTGTCTGTTGAAAGATTCCAACAAACACGATATGACGATGATATTTACAATGCTATCAAAGCCACAGCTCTCCAAATGAGTACTGAAGTCACAAAAGTTTTGGGTATGATATTACCAAAGCTTGCTGAAGGATTTCAGAAACAAAAGGGAGATATCTTTGGATTCGGAGAAATTGATGGATCAGCGGAACATGCTCTCTAAAAAATAGACTATGAAAAACTGGACAAGGCGCCAATTCACAACTTGGACTCAGCGCAGTGTAGGGTTTATCAACTATGAACTCGGCAGAAGAGGTGCCAAGCAACTCGCGCGCGCGTCGGCAGCGCAGGTCAAACCTAAATCTCTTGCGTTCATGCAACCATCAGGGTCTTTCAAAGACTGTATAGGAAAATTGAAACTGCAAAATTTCCGGAAATAATGAGAGAGTGGAGCGTACGACAAGAACAATTACAGAAGCAAAGATTACAGACTAAAGAGATTGCGAATGTCGCTGTAGACCGCAGGAGAAATAGAGACCTGGAAGAATTGAAAAGACTCGGAGGGCCATTCACGGCTAGTGAGCAAGTGGATAATTATCTCGAAGAATCAAATGTGGACGATTCGCAGAAGCTGAACCGTCTTTATCTCGAAGTCAGATATGCACGAGATACCGCTCTTTCTGTGCCAAAGACTAGTGATATATTTCGTCTAATGAAGGACTACAGAAAATTGCCCCTCTCAACGTATGCCACTAATTTGAAGCTTTATCTCAGCAATGTCAGCTGTAAAGCTCAGGTCACAATCAGTGAGTTTAACCATGCAGTAGACACATTACTGAAATGAACAATATGCGTGTTTGGTAATATACTATGATCTTTATACAAATATAGAATGTGTGAAAATCATCTTGAAATCGGTCTTTGTGCACTTAGCACTCTCCTTATTGTCCTTGGTAGTCTCAGATGGGTTGAAAGTTCATGATTTAACTGTATTAGTTCTCACAAATACCTTGTCTTGTCAACTGCATAATTCTGTTCAGTGTTGTCGCAAACCCCCAATTAAATATAGTATAATGGATGTTTGTAGTTTCCATCTACATTTCACTTTCAAATGCCCCAAAATTTGTGATTTTGACCACCACCTTGGATTTCCGCCATAATGATTTTTCAAAGTTCCATTATGAATGCGTATTCGTGTTCTGCGACCCTGAAAACCTTATAAAGGACACAGTACAAAGCACATCTGGCAATAAGTATCGATTATATAGCAGAAAAACAGAAAATACACATATGAATGCCTTCAGGGGGGAGTGTACGGGGGAGTAAGAGGTTTCGGAAAAAAAATTTAATTATAAAATCGTGCTTAGAAATGGTGTCTCCAAATTTTACGCTTGTCCCAAGCAAAATTTAGGAATAACAACCCCCCTACCTCTAGTCAATTCAGTACCTCCCCTGAGATCCCATGATGTTCTAATTTATACAGAAGTATTCTGTGAGGAACTTTATCGAAAGCTTTACTGAAATCTAAAAAATAACATTAACATCTTCCCCTTGTTTTACCCAGTCAGTGACATACTTCAAAAATTAAAAAAATTCGTTAAACAAGACCTGCCTGATCTAAACATATATGTTGTGAGACTAATCCTAAATTGTATTCACTTAAGTGACTCTGGATACTACCCCTTATTATTTTCTCAAGAATTTTCCCAAACAGTGATGTCCAACTAACTGGCATATACTAGAGGCGCTCAATATATTTTTCCCCACCCTTTTTTCTTAGCTAAATAATAGGCCATGGGGCTGAAATGTCTTTTGGGCCGTAAGTTTGAACTTTTTGCGCTTCACATAACCGGATTTTTCCAGTTTAAACCTCCCCGCCTTGTATAAAACCGCTTATAAACGCCCTTGTATAAAACCGATGGTTAACGCAGTCTCGAAAATGGCGTCTGACAGTGATGTGCGTCGTAAAGAGAGAGCTGTTATCGAGTTCTTAACCGCAGAGAAGGAAACGGTTGGAAATATTCACAAACGTCTACAAAACGTTTACGGAGATGCTGTTGTTGATCGAAGCACAGTTGGACGCTGGTCTAAACGAGAGGGAGAGCCAGCATTGATGATGAGCCACGCAGCGGTCGCCTGGCATCGGCTGTGACATTTCACACTGTTCAACGTGCTAACAGCATCATTCGATGAAATCGACGGGTCACATACAAGGAGCTATCACTGGAGCTAGGAATTAGTGAAGGAACAAGAGAGGCCTATTGCAAGGTAGCATAAAACAACACTCTCCCTCATATAAAGTTTATTTTATTTCACTCAAAATAGGACATAAATTGAAAAGAAATATACGGAGGTGCGATTACAAATTTCGTTTCAAGAAAATCAAATTCTCGATTTAAAGTAAATGGTTGCAATTATTTAAGTAAAAAAAAAACATTTATACAGAGGGTTTTTTGATTTGCGTGTAACTCTAGAAATAGCACTAAATTCAAATTTCATAATCTAAGAAGTTTACAGAAGTAGTTTACTTACAAAATTTAGGAAATTTACTCCCAACAGTTCTGCGCGAGTTCCGCAGATTTTTCCAGGAAAAAAGTTCGTCAAATAAATTAGATAACGTCTCACAACGGCTTTGAATGGTCATGCACTAACTTCCCGGGTTTCCTCGGGAACCAAGATCACCACAAGATATTTACTCTTCACTGCGGAAACATAATATATCGCAAACTTACAAGTTTAACATTTGATGTGAACAAAAATTACATTAAAAGAAATTTCACAGTTTTCTTTCTGGTGTCTAACATTAAGATCTTACAAACAAGTTCGCGTAAAACAAAGGAAATTCAGATTATAGAACAACGTGAAACAGTTTTAACTCAACTTAGAAATTTTCATTCATGCCACAGAATTTAAAGATTTGTTTGTTTACAAGCCAAACTTTACTCCGCCTTACAATATTCTGAATGACCTATCAAAACATTTTCATTACATAAGGTCGTCCCTACGAAAGCTTTCATCCATACATAAAGAAAGAAGGAGCTTCTCTTTTTCCTCACTGGGTGTTACAAGAATCATTGTCCTTTGATTGGCTATTGACATTCCCTTCCAAAAGAAAGCTTCTCCTTTTCCTTGAAAATGAACTTAAAATAAAGTCCTTTCCTCGAAGCCACTTGGTTTCTCAAATTTATGACCAACGTCATGGTCCAATTTAACAAGTGGATTCGAAGTCTGTTTCCCAAAAGTTTAACCACGAAACGAAGAGAAGACAAACCATTTTACACGAAGGTCAATTTGTTTTCCCTTCTTACCCAACGAACCGAAAGGCGCCATTCAAGACCCCACCATAAACCTTTACCTCAAGGCTGACCTGGGTGATACAAGTACCGTGAGAAGCCAAAAATAAAAATCGAACGAATTTTGAACAATTTGAAACATTTTTATTTTTTAACCATGAAGCAAGAAATCTATTGATATTCTTCAATAACAATAACCTAAACTACTTTGCTTTAGAGATTTAAACAACAAAATCATAAAACAAATTCTTGTTCCTATTTTAGTAAGAGATTTCGGCACACAAATTTGCCGTCACAACAAAGGTTATGGCCACCATCTTCTGGGACATGAAAGGAGTGATTCTGGTGGACATTATGAAGAAAGGACAAACAATCAACTGAGAGGCATATATTGTTACCCTACAGAGACCGGAGAGAAAACTGGAAAACGTCCTTCTTTTGCACGATAACGCAAGACCACACAACAGTTTGCAAACAAGAGAGGCCATCACAAAAATGCGCTTGACTGTGTTCCCCCCCCCTCCTCCATACAGCCCGGATCTGGCACCTTCGGACTTCCATTTGTTTGGGCCAATGAAGGATAACTATTCGTAGAAGAATGTTTCAGAGTGACGATGAGGTTGTTCAGGAGGTTAAGAGGTGGCTCCAGTGGAACCCAGCGGACTTTTACCAGCAAGGAATAAAGGCCCTTGTTTCGAGGTGGAGGAAAGCCGTAGAAAAGGATGGAGACTACGTGGAAAAATAAAAACTTGTATAAAAGGTATGTAACTACTTGTGTACAAAATTTCTGGAACTTACAAGGAAACTTGGAAAGAAAAAAAAAAGGTGGGGCAAAATATACTGAGTGGCCCTCGTAATTATCAAATTCTCTTTTATTTCTTTTCTTAATAATTGGTACCATATTAGCCGCGTTTCTCAATCTTCAGGTGTTTCTGCATACTAGAATGATTTGTCAAACATAATGCTAAGTGCCTGAGCCAGACAATCCCCTTTTCTTTAGTACTTTAGTATCCTAGTACAGTATATATATTATTAGTCCTGCTGCCTTATTAGGTTTTAACTTACTAATTATATTCAAGATAATTTTTTAAATACTAACCGTATCTAGCACAGTCTTATCACACTGGCTACTATCCTTCACACTAGTCCCAGTATTTTCCAATTTATATAACTTTTCCTAATGAAAATAGATGCAAAAAATTAATTAAGAACATTAGCCATATCTTCATTCTTCTCATTTACTGATCATTATTACTTTATAAAGGGCCAATGCTAATTTTTTTCTCGCTATATTTATAAAACTAAATAACTTTTGAGGTCCTTTCTACCGTCTCTAGCTAAATTTATCTCTGATTCCAGTTTACTCCTAGTAGTATAGCCTCAAAATGCCAGAGTGCAAGTTGCAATGGCAATATTACGTAATGGTGCCAACCCCCACCCCCTTTGTTGCAAGGCGCCCCCCTTTGTTGCCAACCCCACCCCCCCTTTGTTGCAAAGCCTCTTCGGGGGAGAAGGTGGGAGTGCCTCACCCCCCAAAGGGGCATACCTAACCTAAGAGGCCTCTTTGGGGAGAAGGGGACGCCTCACCCCCCAAAGGGGCAGAAAGAGAGAGAGCGAGAGAGAGATAGGAGGAGAGGACCCAAAGGTCCTTGCTCGGCTAATTGCCGAGCTCATATGGGGTTCTTCAGCCACCCGCCGCCCTCTTATAGGGCATTAATCAGCCACTTGGCTTAGGCAGCCAGTGCTTATAGGGAATCATCAGCCAGAGTGCCTCAGGGTGTCATCGTCTCAGACCATCATCAGTCAGTGCCACAGTGCGCTCAAAGGAGCCGGGCTCGCACCCACTCTAAGTCAGCCCTGTTGTTGATAGCCCTGCACTTCAGCTAAGTGCCAGTGCCTCTGGAATGAACCATATAATAATTACCCAGTTGGCTTAGAAGACCGATTTGGCAAATAGCAATTAATTATTTATTCTGAAATCCCAAACAAGTTATATAATTGTGTACAAGGAGCAAATAAAGCCCCAGTACATCATTCTGATTATGAATTAATGGCTATACAACGGATCATATATGTATATATATATATATATGGCTAAATAAGAGACTGGAAATTATATAGTCATTCATAACGTTGCAATATCAAATATTCGTACAGGAAAAATATATGCAGTTACATTAAATATATTGAAAATACACGATACATATATTCATATTAGTACAGGATATATATATATATATATATAAGCAAACAACCACAAGGAAAAGGAAACACAAAGTCCGAGCGCTTTCGTGATATATTCCTTGATAATGTGAATATATCACGAAAGCGCTCGGACTTTGTGTTTCCTTTTCCTTGTGGTTGTTTGCTTATTAATAAGGTCACGTGTTATTTTGTGATTCTAGTGCATATATATATATATATATATATATATATATATAATACACACACACACACACACACACCGTTTAAATATATTGTTTTTATGTTCTACGATGCAAAACGCAAAACTCACACGTAATAGAGCCAGATGTCGCAGTGTACGTGTGCTAAAAAGGTCTGGGTTCGCCCCAGACAGCGCTTGTTACTCAGGGTGCCCTATGGATAAATTTCAATTCAAAAATAAAAATAAATGTTCACTTCATGCGTGGATAAATCTCAAATCAAAAAGAAAATTATCACGTAAAATCTAACCGTAATTACTGGATTGAATTTGGGATCAAATGCGGAACGTTTAATATTATTATTATTATTATTTATTTATAACCTTTCAGTCTTAGATCTGTTTTTTACTTTTAATTAACACTAATTTATTGCGAAAGTTATTTTTATTTTTTGTTTCTGACGTAATTTTTTTTTATTTTCACTCTCCGGAAACGGGGACGACTCCCCGACATTCGTACGGAAAAAACTTCATCTAAAAGCGTGTAAACCCTCCCCACGGAAAAAAGTTCATCTAAAAGCGTGTAAACCCTCCCCACGGAAGAAAGTTCATCTAAAAAGCGTATAATCCCTCCCCATATATTTTTGATGGCTGATATATATATATATATATATATATATATATATAATATATATATTTCAGTTAGCAAAAATATAATCATAGTCCTTGAAGGTGAAGCAACCTTTCTCCGCTTAACAAAAGAATATTCCAGGTAAAGGGTTTCAGTTTTACTCGCAAACTTTACAGTATATATAAGCAGGTGTTCCCAACTAAGTATAAATTGTATTTGATCTATTTCAAGCAAGGTTTAGGCCTAGAATATCTGTTTGCGAGGCATTCCTGATAATTCTTTTAAATATTTTGGTATTTATATATACGCGATAATGGAGGACCACGGCGTTTATTAGCATTTGGCCGAAAAAGGTCTCTTGTAACAAGAGAGAAGAGTATTCTAAATTTAATTTATGACAGGCTGTCACAGTACAATACAAAAATCTGGAACCTTGTAAATATATTTCTTTTGAAAAGCATGACCTTCCCGAAGAAATAAAATTTAAGACGGGGCATGTCTTAAATTTTATTTTTGCGCCGAAACGGAGACACAATGGGATCATATATATATATATATATACAGGGCGTCCCAAAAAAATGTATACACACTTTAACAGCTGATAGCTCAATTGATGTTTCTTTCTTTCCAAGTTAAACCCATTAGAATTAATAATGGCAGTCAGACTAAGCTTTGAACAAAGGAAATTCATTCTAAAATGCTACTGGAAGTGTGAAAACGCAGTTGAAGTGCAAAGACAGTTTAAGAGGGAGTTTCAAACAGATCCACCAACGCGACTTACCATCACTCGAATTAGAGATAAGTTTGAAGCCGATGGAACTGTTCAGAATGTCCACAAGAAGCGTTCCGGAAGACCACGGACATCGACAAGCCCCACAAAGCAAGAAAGAGTACTGGAAACGTATCACCAAAGTCCAAGAAAATCTGTGCGGCAAGCGAGTCGTGAGGTAGGAATTTCAGAATCTTCTGTCCAACGCATTTTGAAGCGCTGTCAATGGAAAAGTTACATTCCAAGATTAGTCCATGCTATTAATGAAGATGATCCGGACCGAAGAGTGGAGTATTGCGAGTGGTACTTGGCACGATGTGGATGTGGATTGGACGAAGGGGTTTCGTAGAATACCCTCCGCGTTCACCAGACCTCACACCACTAGACTTTTTTTATGGGGATACTTAAAAGACAAAGTCTACGCTATAAAACCTGCAACAGTCGCTGAATTGAGAGCAGCCATTGAACGAGAATGCACACAAATACCAAACGAAATGTTTCGTGATGTTTGCGATTCCATTGCTTCGCGTTATCAGCAGTGCCTGGACCAGAACGGACGTCAGTTTGAAAACAGGCGTTGACAAAACAATTAAATAATGTCTGTAGATTCTATTACATTTTGAAAATGAAATGTATTTTAATAAACACTGCCTTTATAATTATTTAAAGTGTGTATACATTTTTTTGGGACGCCCTATATATATATATATATATATATATATATATATATACACGGTAAAACAATACACACACATATATATATATATATATATATACACTCGGTTTTTAACCACCCGTATAACTTAATTCAGTTTTTCCGAAAAATTTAATTGTTTTGTTAATACTCGTAGAAAAACCTTTTCCAACATATACGCGTCTTTTCCTATTGTGTAAAGGGACATAAGGCATTGTTCACCCGGCACGGTCACAGGCCCACATTTCGCAGAAAAATAAATGTTGTATTGTCCGCGAGGCAGACAAAGGACTTTCAGGACAACTGAACCTTGCAGGGGTTTTTGATCACAAATCTAAAATAAAAACAGGAAAATGTGATCGTACAGGTATTCACCAACGAGCGGGCCATAAGCTGAGTATTAAGCTCCACCCAGACTTGACGGGGAGTAGCGAATCACAGCATGGAATACGCGTTTCATCTGGTTCCAAGCAAGCCTATAGCTTTGCACCCCACAAAACTCACGCCCAACTTTCATGGAACAGCCAATGATTATCTTTGTAAAGGGAGAGTTGTTCTCGGGTTCGTCGAAAATGGATGCATAAATCCTAATCTCCGCCCCAATTCTCGCAACGACCCAATAGGAAGCTAAGGTTCCCCGCTTGTGGGTTGTTCGCTCGCCCCTTATAAATGGGGAATTTCGCTGCATAGAGTCAATTTCTCCAGCTATCGAATTCTGCAACAATGACGAACCTCGACGCTTCCCCTGAATTGATTGCTGATGGCGACTTCCACGCCCAAGCAGTGCTTTATCTCTTCAATGCCTTAGAACAGAACGAATTAATTTCGTCCCAGAATATTACTGAAACTTGCGAGACAGTGGAAGGACGCCATTGAAATGTAAGTAAATTATAGTGCCATAATAAGTGTTTCGAAAAATTATGTTTAATTAATGTCTGTGCCCCATATATTCAGTATATATATATATATAATATATAATATATATATATATATATATATATATATATATATATATATATATACAATACTTTTATCTGCAATGAATCTCATAATGGAACTTTAAGAAGGGTGTAAACTAGTTTCAAGGCTTAATCCTAACTATATATATATATATATATATATATATATATATATATATATACATTTAACTGCAATGACCACGCAGTATATTAATGTATAGAAACGACGGAAGTATAGAGGAGTGTTCTGCACACGAGGAAGAGAAATAACGAACAAATGAAAAATGAGGTAACCGCCCGGGAATCGAACCCAGGATCTTCCGATTGCCGGTCAGATATGCTATCCACTACACAACGGGCCTTGATCAGTCAGAAGTCGTAATTCTCCTACATAGGGCAGAAACCAATGCCTTGAGAGGGTACCCTCGCAAATCGTGAATATGTACATTTAACTGCAATGACCACGCAGTATATTAATGTATAGAAACGACGTAAGTATAGAGGAGTGTTCTGCACACGAGGAAGAGAAATAACGAACAAATGAAAAATGAGGTAACCGCCCGGGAATCGAACCCAGGATCTTCCGATTGCCGGTCAGATATGCTATCCACGACACCACGGGCCTCGATCAGTCAGAAGTCGTAATTCTCCTACATAGGGCAGAAACCAATGCCTTGAGAGGGCACCCTCGCAAATCGTGAATATGTACATTTAACTGCAATGACCACGCAGTATATTAATGTATAGAAACGACGTAAGTATAGAGGAGTGTTCTGCACACGAGGAAGAGAAATAACGAACAAATGAAAAATGAGGTAACCGCCAGGGAATCGAACCCAGGATCTTCCGATTGCCGGTCAGATATGCTATCCACTACACCACGGGCCTCGATCAGTCAGAAGTCGTAATTCTCCTACATAGGGCAGAAACCAATGCCTTGAGAGGGCACCCTCGCAAATCGTGAATATGTACATTTAACTGCAATGACCACGCAGTATATTAATGTATAGAAACGACGTAAGTATAGAGGAGTGTTCTGCACACGAGGAAGAGAAATAACGAACAAATGAAAAATGAGGTAACCGCCAGGGAATCGAACCCAGGATCTTCCGATTGCCGGTCAGATATGCTATCCACTACACCACGGGCCTCGATCAGTCAGAAGTCGTAATTCTCCTACATAGGGCCCTACTGATCGAGGCCCGTGGTGTAGTGGATAGCATATCTGACCGGAAATCGGAAGATACTGGGTTCGATTCCCGGGCGGTTACCTCATTTTTCATTTGTTCGTTATTTCTCTTCCTCGTGTGCAGAACAATCCTCTATACTTACGTCGTTTCTATACATTAATATACTGCGTGGTCATTGCAGTTAAATGTACATATTCACGATTTGCGAGGGTGCCCTCTCAAGGCATTGGTTTCTGCCCTATGTAGGAGAATTACGACTTCTGACTGATTGAGGCCCGTGGTGTAGTGGATAGCATATCTGACCGGCAATCGGAAGATCCTGGGTTCGATTCCCGGGCGGTTACCTCATTTTTCATTTGTTCGTTATTTCTCTTCCTCGTGTGCAGAACACTCCTCTATACTTACGTCGTTTCTATACATTAATATACTGCGTGGTCATTGCAGTTAAATGTACATATTCACGATTTGCGAGGGTGCCCTCTCAAGGCATTGGTTTCTGCCCTATGTAGGAGAATTACGACTTCTGACTGATCGAGGCCCGTGGTGTAGTGGATAGCATATCTGACCGGCAATCGGAAGATCCTGGGTTCGATTCCCGGGCGGTTACCTCATTTTTCATTTGTTCGTTATTTCTCTTCCTCGTGTGCAGAACACTCCTCTATACTTACGTCGTTTCTATACATATATATATATATATATATATATATATATATATATATATATAAACTGATGCATGCAAAGTCCCAATAGCGAGATATATACTCTATCATAACCTAACCTAACCTAAACTAACCTATCCTAGCATAGCCTAACCGAGCGAAAACTAACTAAACTGGCCAAACTTACCCTAAACTAACCTAACCTAACTTAACAAAACCTAACCTAACCTAATCTAACCGGGTGTAAACTAACCTAACCTACCCTAATTTATAAAAAACCGTGATATTGCGAAGTGAACTGCTATCCTCCCAGAGGGTAGGCCTCTATTCATATATATATATATATCGTAAAGAACGACGCTTGTATAGGAGATATTCCGCGCAAGACGAGAAAGAGAAAACAACAAATGAAAAAATGAAGTACCACCTGGGAATCGAACCCGGGATCTTCCGATTGCCGGTCAGTATATAATGTTACGGCAAGCGGGAGGTGCCCCCTTGGGGCATTGGTTTCTGCGAGTATGTAGAGGAATTACGGCATTTGGAAGAGTGGAGTCCATGGTGTAGTGGTTATCGCGTCTGACCGGCAATCGGAAGATCCCGGGTTCGATTCCCAGGTGGTACTTCATTTTTTCATTTGTTGTTTTCTCTTTCTCGTCTTGCGCGGAATATCTCCTATACAAGCGTCGTTCTTTACGTTATTTATACTGCGTGTTCTTTGCAGTTGAATGTATATAATGTTACGGCAAGCGGGAGGTGCCCCCTTGGGGCATTGGTTTCTGCGAGTATGTAGAGGAATTACGGCATTTGGAAGAGTGGAGTCCATGGTGTAGTGGTTATCGCGTCTGACCGGCAATCGGAAGATCCCGGGTTCGATTCCCAGGTGGTACTTCATTTTTTCATTTGTTGTTTTCTCTTTCTCGTCTTGCGCGGAATATCTCCTATACAAGCGTCGTTCTTTACGTTATTTATACTGCGTGTTCTTTGCAGTTGAATGTATATATATATATATATATATATGGTATATTTTATCTGTGCAGCTCTCGGCAGTTTTAAATTTTATAGAATTTTAAACCTAACTTTGTTCATTGTATGTTTCTCGTCAAATTAAAGATGAAATGAGAATATTTTCAATTATTCTCTAACTCCTTCGTCGTTATTAGTTTTTATTCAAATGAGTATGTAATGAACATCATCTTTGGTTACATTTTGCAGTTTCACGTTTCGCGTCTTGCTTCTGTATACATTTCATATTATATGAAAATAAAAACCCACTCTAATAGACAGAGTTTATTTCCACGACAGTTTCGACGCCCACTGGCATCCTCCTCGGGTGGATACAGAAACACGAATGAACCAAAACAAGAGGGAAAAACAGTCCAGGGACCGACCGTTAAGAAATTCGCACCTAGGTTAGATCCCATTCTCCCGACACCGGAAGGGCATTTTCATTAAGTACATTCGCGCAAATTTAAAACTATCTTCCTGTTCTAAACATACAGATTCTATTATATTTTTTTACATAATTATTGAATTAACGGTCGGTCCCTGGACTGTTTTTCCCTCTTGTTTTGGTTCATTCGTGTTTCTGTATCCACCCGAGGAGGATGCCAGTGGGCGTCGAAACTGTCGTGGAAATAAACTCTGTCTATTAGAGTGGGTTTTTATTTTCATATTTTGACCTTCACGTAGAAAAAAAGTGAAGTTTTTTTTGCATTTATTTCATATTATGTTTAACTTATCGTAGGTTTTTATTTATTGTCTATTCTATATATATATATATATATATATATATAATATATATGTGTGTGGTGAAGCTTTAAGAATATTTTCTCAACAATTTCCTACTGCAGTAGGAAATTACCAAAATTGCAATAGTTGAATTTTTTTTTAAATATTGCCTGAATGGGATCTACATGGGAAACTCTACTGGCGATCTTTTTTCATATCTCTCTAACTCTTTGTCTTCCCCGGATAACTTTACAAGCACCGACTTCTATTGCATAATCAAAAACTTTTAAAATATTCTTGACCACTAGGATGGTGAGGGTGAAATTTTCAATGATACAAAATTTAGTATGGGCGCAAAATAACTTTCAACCAAAAATTATAACTCAATTTAGGATGGACGCAAATAAACTTGCAACCGAAAATTGAAACTCAATTTAGTATGGGCGCAAAATAATAAAATATTGTTGTGAACAATATTGCATAAAGGGTGGGTGGGGAAAACCAAGTATTGTCGCAAATATTGTCGTGGTAGAGACTGTAAGAGGTAATATGAGTTTTAAATCTACGGAGAGAATATAAAGATGCCATTAGTCACCCAAAGCCTGGACCCGTTATATAGCTGTTCGAATCGTTGTATCCCATTATACTGGGCAGGTGTTTTTTTCCGACACAAGAAATAACGGTTTTAATGTTTTTTAAATTAATCAAAACTTTTAAGATTTGCATGCGTTTTTAAAATATGCTTAACCTTTGTCTATGGCTCATATATATATATATCGTAGACGCACTCCTTCGTTGTTAAATCTGTTTATGCTTACAATTTCACGGATATGTTTTACTTGCAGGAGCGATTGCGAGTTAGGGCGTGTCATAGCAACTTTTGACGAAATGGGGACGCCATCCCCCATCCGTTCCTGTGATCCAGATGTCGTGGTATTGGGACGTGTCGACGAGTGCCAGAGAATAGAGGAGGTGTTGTAAGTATTTTTAGATTACATAGTACGTTTTTACTTTTCTTGTGGATGCTTAAACGCTAAGTTATATGCAAATTGAAATAATTACGTTTTCAAATTTAATTTTCATTCTCTGATATATATATATATATATATATATATATATATGGCGTGGTGTTTACATTTCTTGTACAGTTACGTTTTTAGAAATATTAAAATTTTAAGAAGTGCCTTCGTTTTGAAAAATGTGTTTATTCATTACCTAATAACTCATATATTCCGCAATACACAATACTTTTAGCAACACCCAGTTTCATGAATCTATTTTAATTACAGGAGCGGTAGGGAGGTAGACGATATTATAAACACTTTTGGGGAGAGGGTGATAAATGAAGTGGTATCCACACCTAGGGTTGCCAACTCCATGAAGTTTGAAAAAAAGGACAAGAACATCAATTCCAATATACTGTCTACAAGGTTAGGGAAAGAAGTAAAATTTTATTTATAATTTATTACAATTTATACTGCATGCTTTTTCATTGCATATTTTCTTAAAGTAAATATTTTTATTGATATACAGATAGTGACCCATTGAGTCATGCATTGACAAAATTTATGGTAACAATATTTATTTTTAAATTTATACTTTTCCGCTACACGGAACGTTAACAGTTAAGTGAAGAAATGAATTTATAAAATGTTACTCGACTTAAGACTTTATAATTATTTCCTTTTAAACAAAAGTTTTGTTATAAAACTGTTGTTTGGAACGAGATTGTTATCAGAAAAGGACAAATGGCGTCCTTTCCGAACTCAAGAAAGGACAAGGACAAAAATCTACAAAAAAGGACTGTCCTTTTCAAAAAAGGACGGTTGGCAACCCTATCCACACCACACAGCGAATCAGATGTCGTGGTATTGACACACACCCGATCAAGCGAATGCGTGCTCATCAACGAGATTATGTATTTTTTTTTAGGTTAACAACAAAACACAATATTATTTTCATTTATTAAACATGTACGAAAAGGGGTAGTCCCCAATTTTTAATTGCTACAAATGTGTATATATATATATATATATATATATATAGGTTTACACAATATAGATCTTACACATTATAGGGGGTACTAACATATGGGAACTTTTTTATCTGTCTGCACATATATTTATCATTCAACTCTGTGTCGCACAAATCGAATAATTTTTAAAAATTCATAAAACTCTTCCCACGTGACATGTGCAAGACAAACAAAATACAATACAATCCGCATGTTTCAGTATAAAGTCCTTAGGCACACCTAATCGCACTATAAATTGTACAATTGTCGAGTCATGCCATGGTGGGAAACCGAGTGTATCGAAATAGTACATTCTTTCCTTAGTTTTAAAATAGATCGCAAACCAATGAATCCCTCACCCCCACAATGTCGGTGTTAACAATAATCCCGTACCAGTTTCGTGTATGCATCTTCAATATTTCATTTTTGCATACACACCGATAAATTTTGATCGCGCGAAACAGTCACTTTCATCTCTCTGGAGTGTATTTGCATCCATTTTAAAAATCTGTCGTGACGTTCCAAATCAGTTCTATTAGGGCCTGTGTTTCTAGATACACGAGTGCACTTAAAGGCGTGTCTATAGCTTTATCAAACTCCAATCTCACTGAGACGGTCCCAGTCTGCTGGGCGTTTAAATGCGTGTTTACGCCAGCAGTTAAGTCAGGCGTAAGGTCGAATGAGTAAATATTAAACTGTTCCACAAATTCTTTCTGAGTTATACCGAGCTCATCACAAGCACCTGTATTATGAGCCAAACTACTATAAGCTCTCGCGCAGAGCGGGAATACCCAGTTGAGTAATCCATATCCACACCCACCCAGGCGATACCATTTATGAATAGAGTAATATTTTTAAGCCCGAAATTCTCGAATTTTAAGGCACTCTTTTTATAATTTCCATTGTCGAGGCGTGGTCTTGCATCCAATTAAAATCCTTTTAGGTAGGACTCCAAGAGCAATGTTTTCTATCTGTTTCGATGCCAGCCTGCGGGATCGTGCACAGTTTGATCTGTACCCTGTTAATTGGATATTTCACTGTGGCGTGTATGAGATCTTTCTCGATTTCTATTTGCTTCGGGGAGCTTAATTCACTCGGCGTATACGCAAATACGTTTCCATGATGTGTATCACAACGGGTTTCGCGCCTTCTTCTTGTCAGCCCCAGATTTATGCAGATCTCAGGGCTCGTGCGGGTAAGCTTCAATTTCATATCTACCCCGTTCATAAGCAACTTCTCCTGGAAAGTAAAGTCTGTATGCAGGCGTCCAAAACATTCGTATATCTTTTTTTTAGAATTTTTAAATTTATCCTTTATTACCCTCATCTTTAGTGTGGTAATACCCCTCGGCGGATAAAAAGGTGTCCTTCGCTTCTTTTGAAAAGTTGAGGACATTTTCCAGATATGCTCGTAGGTGTAGTACCCGTGCCTGCCGAGATGTTAGTCTGATTTAAATATACGTCACACTGACTGAATATGGAGTGCAGAAAGTTGGTTTCGGGGTATGCACATAACTATCATCGCAATCCGTTCCGTCAGAATGAATGCGTAGTTTAGCATACATGTGCATACACTCGGGTCAAAAAAGTAAGGGCCTGAGCTGGGTATCACGAATTCTATAGGGGCACTGGGTGAACTAATTGTGTTTAAGGGTTAATTGTAATAAAGTCACTTGTTCAATAGAACTGGTTGGAGGCATATCAAAGAGGGATAGTTCCGATTTACACATTGTGAACTACACGGATGAATGAAACGTGCCATGACGAGTCAGAAATAGTGCCACCTCCCTCGACGAGTATTATCAATCTATGATCGTGAGAGTAGCGTCCTCAGCTTATATCAGTTAAAAAAATGATCAGCCATAGGTTTCATACGCTTTGAACACTTTTTTTTGGTCCCTTTTACGTTTAACGCCACGTGATCCCTTCTTCTAACAGTCTCTTCTCTTCTTTCCACCACGTGTTGGTAACCCCTTCTTCCTACAGTTCTCTTCTTTCCACCACCACGCATTTTTCTCTTCGCGTCTTTGATGATTTCATCCCGCGTACGCCTTAAATGTTTTTTTAGAGCTTCTTTAGGCATAGTTCCCCCAATATGTCCTCTGCGCGTTAAAACCTGTTTGTAACGCCTTCCTTCCTAGGTACCTGGCCCCCCTCTTCAACAGTGGGACAGCGGTGCGTAGTATGGATGAAAAAATGGATCCAAGTCCACTACCACGCTGGTATCTCACCCCTCGGTATACCGTGAAAGGCTTTCTGGCCATTATAACTCAGTGCGTCGAAAGTTAGCTTCACTGTTAAGCTCCCGTCACCGAATGGGAAATTTTTGCCCTCAATCGTTCTTATATATATTGAGATATTAGTTATTAGATTAGTTGCGACATTCACATAATGGGGTATGTCATATGTAATACTCAAGCTCCTTCCTCTATGGTTGGGGATGTGGCTACGCGTAGCAGGCGTGCCTGGGTATCCCCAACAAACTGGTGTTCCGCTATATTGCTGTAAATATAGCACATGTCTGGAGGCTGAGACTTACATCCATTTCTCCATCCTCAAGTGATACATTAAGCTGGACAAGTCATGGTGCCTCGTGAAAGGTGTCTCTTTGGAAGGCTGCTCGATAACGCCCCTCGGTTATAATTTTGAACACTCTTCCGTCTTTAAGATTTCTGTTAACCTTTGATTTTAGGACTAGAGTATGTATGGTTTCCTCTGTTTACGATTTCGTATATAATCATTCGTAAGATTTGAGTTTTTAAAACTTATGTTTAAGTCTCTCACAACATCCTCAGCCGAACCATAACGCCCGGTCCTAGTGTCACTGTTGTACTGAAAAACTGTGCAACCTTAGTCCGGGCGATACGTATAGTTTCATCCCGAGTTAACCCGGCTTTTTCACACTCATCAATGTCTCTAAGAATCGTAAAAACGGTATCTTTATAATCAATATTTAAAAAGAGGGTGTCCAGCTGAAATTCACATATCCCCACCTCATACGAATCACGACCCAATTCAATGGGCCCATGGAGTTCTGTTACAAAGTTGGCTAGTGTGTTGTTAGGGTGTACAGACAGGGATGAGGAGGACGGGAGTGTGACGTAGAAATGGTTGGGTGTCATGCTGCATACTAATTAAGCTTCATTATTGCATCAGCTTTTATATAGGTATTGAAGCTTTCTGGGTAACCTAGCCACTTCACCAGGTACATTTTTCTCTTTCCTGTACCTTTGCTTCCTAAAATTTTCTCAATTTTAAACACATTTTTTCCTAAATTAAATGCCACTTTCTGCATTCCTCGCGGTAAAACCTCCCGAGATCTCTTCTCCATTCAAATCTTCAACGTAATACATCGTTATCTCACCTTTAGGCTTCATAGCTCTAACTTTAAAAATCTCGCGTGTCCATCCTTGCTCAAAACCCTTCGCGAATTTATTTCCCGAACGTGACAGCCTTACATAGTCATTGATTTTCAATCGCTCAGAGCGTGGTGGTGGTGGCACTCCATCTCTTCTCGGGCGCTTGCCTCTTTCTAAGACATCGTTAGGCGTTGTACCGATCGCGCGATGGTGTGAGCGGTTGTAGGATGAAGCCAGTGAATCGAGAACGTTTATATATCTGTACGTGTTTTTATGTGTAAAATATCGGTGCATCCGTTCCTTTATGGTACGTTGAACTCTTTCAGCTAAAGAAGCTTTATGTATAGAATTGGAAGTGTAGTAGCTGATGTTAAACTCTGACAACATGTTCTGAAAAGCTCGCCCTATAAGTTTTCCCATATCCGTACAAAAATAGCCAGGAATCCTGTTTTCTTTCAACATCAGCGTTTTGGCCGCTTTAGCAACTGTTTCGGGCGATTTATTTTTCAGGGGAATTAGCCTCAGGTATCTAGAGAATACATCTATTATGAATAGGACGTAGCGGTAGCCGTCGTTCTACACTGAATATCTTTGCATGTCTGTTAAATCCGCCTGCCAAATAGAGTCAATCGATGCGGCTGTTGTCTTGGCTGTTTTAAACCTTTTTCTCACCGGTTTATGAAGTGTATAAGCATCCTGGCCGCAAAAATCTCTCAACATCTTTTTTCCTTACACCATAATACCTCTGTACAATCTATTAACGCCACCATAGGATGCAGGGTAGAAATGTCATAATAGTGCTTACTTAATACGTTAGCCATTTGCGTATTTTAGAGGCACGTGGATAAGGTTGGCCGTCTACTCTTCTTTCTCCTCTTCAGAGACACTGCAGCTGCTGGGGGCGAAGGTGTACTCAGTTGTGACACGTGCGATGCATGTTCCAAGTCTTTTAACCTATTCAGATTACCTATCAATGTTTTGGGGACATTTATTTGTTGTAGTCTTGCTTTAATATGCCATCCTGCTGTGGGCCTATCCCACTTTCTCACCAGATCATGAACAATATCAACGATATTGGATCCTTGTACCCTTGTTCCTTCAACAATGACCTCGCCTGTGTCGGTCCACTGTATGATGGGGTCCTCACTCAATAGATTATAAAGACTTACCCTTTATTCCTCAATGTATGGGGAGGCTGTTTTTTAGCACATGTTCGATGTGCTGTGTTCCGCTACTCTTTGGTTGCTCAGGCCCTGTGTCGCTATGCTGCGCTACTCGAGCTGTGCCTCACGGGAGCTCTGTAGGATGCTTATAATCTTCGTACTCATGAAGAAATTTCTGCAAAGCCTCTTGGTACAAGATCCTTTTCTCATCAGGTGCCTTTTCACTGTTTAATAGGGTTAGCAACTCACTTTCCATTCTTTTAAGTCTACTTTTACGGGGCTCTAGAACCGCATCTGGACTCCTTTGTAATGAAGCATACACCTCGTGCGGGATCACAACCACCTTCTTCATTATATTAATCTAGTCAGTAAAGGCCCAAAATTGAAAATAAGATGGGGAGGAACGAACCGCCTCTTTGTACAATAATACGCTTTTTCTTACCCACAGTCTGACTTTTATGGGCGAGCGTCCGTATTATGTTCTTGTAACGACGTAAGCGAGTCTTCTGAGAGGATTTCATTGGAACATTACATTTTATAACATTAAGGCAGATTTCACAGATGCATTTTAAAAAGTCAGAGTCGATATTTTTAACAAACATCTGCTGCAATGCTCGAGGCAGTCGTTGATAGATTTTTATTAATTCGCGGTATTTCTTTAGCCTATTCGTCATTCTGGAATATACACGGTTTCAGGTTCGTTTGGAAATATATTCGTTCTTAGAAGCACCCTAAACGTGTTTCGCGGGTGAAGGTCACAAAGCAAATATCCATAACGTTGCTTTGTGACCTCTTTATAAACCTCCAAAAACTCCTTACGCTGATTCGGGAACATTTGACTGGCTAATACCCCAATTTGTGACACATCTCTACGTTGCGCGAATAAGACTAGATATTGCGTATTTAACGACACATCGCGCATGTATCTATTTTTGAAAAATAGATTCTGATTGATGAAGAACACGCTCATGTTAAGGCGGTGGGAGAATAATGTATATGTCTCGGCAAACGTTTAATCCATCTCCAACATGAGGTCGTCAATTACGATGACTGTATGTTCATTTCCCTTTAACGAATTAACGTCATAGACCCCCTTGTGGAAAAAAACATCATCTTGGGACTCATTGAACACTGATTGGCATGTCGAATAGCACCATATAACTTTATGCACAAATTTTGAGAACATTTCCCCCTTTTCTTTAATGATATTAAGCATAAACACCGTTTTACCACAACCTGTCGGTCCAGATATAATACATGTGGATGGGCTCGTGAATCTGAATTTTTCTACAGATTCGATTTCTAACACGTCACACCCCCTAAGTGGGTCATTTACAGAATATTACAAATAACGAGTTCTGCTCCTTATATTTTGTTTTGTTCTTCCACAGAACCGTGAATGACGATGTACAGCCCCCCCATCATCGATATCACGGGCGAATCCATTGACCGTGCATCTACAGTACCCATACCCGCCGATGAACCCTCACCAGCGACACCTGTTGCACATTCAAAGCGGAGACATGATGAAGAGTCCTCCACGTCAGGAATAAAGCGTGTGAGATACGCGCCGTTTGTTAGACCGCCAGTAGTAGAGCCCCAACCCACTACGTCTTACGCAACAACCCCCACAGTAGAGCATTCCTCCAATATACCCCCTTGTTCATCCTCCACAGCTACCCCCCCGTTCTGCTGAGTCTCCAGTAATAGAGCCCCAACCCTCAACGTCTTACGCAACCAACCCCACATCAGCTTCTTCAGCCAATATACCCCCTTATTCATCCTTCACAGCTGCCCCCCGTTCTGTTGAGTCTGCAGTAATAGAGCCCCAACCCTCAACGTCTTACGTAAACAACCCCACATCAGCTTCATCCGCCAATATAGCCCTTTATTCATCCTCCACAGCTGCAACCCGTTCTGTTGAGGATGGTATAACATTTGACTTGGTGCGCACCGCAACCCCTACTCAGGCCTTGACTAGAAATCAGTATATAGTCAGGGTTGATCCTAGATCCATGTATAGCAACGGTATTGAACACGGACTACGTCGCGTTGTAGAGCATATTGTAGAGTTTGCCCTTCAGAACCGCGACGAGCGTGAAGTCAGGACGCGGCTGTCCTTCGGATTCGGGTCAGACAATGGCTCTGTAGACAATTTTTGGGTAGTAGTGCCGTTCAGACGTTTGGCTGCTGAAGGTGTAGAGTATATATTAGGTCGTATAATGCAAGCCTCCCAAAGTAGTATACCTTTCAATATGGATAACTTCACGGTAAATATTGACCGTGTATTCCGTGTTGCTGGCCATAGTGCCACATCATACACTCTTAACTTCAATTCTCAGGCTATTTATAGACGGCATATAAACGTCGATCGTGGTTGCGGCTTTATAGCAGTAGTCCTAGCTCGCATGTTTACTGTACAAAATACGAAATCCGAGCAAATTTGGCTGCCTACGGTCGTGGAGCGTGCCCGTAAACTAGCTGCAGACTGTGAACTTGAATTTGACTGTAATATGGGTCCTGAAGAGCTGAGAAGGGTAGAACAGAAAATGAATGCTCGTATAGTTGTATTTGGACTGGATGATCGTCGTAGGACTGTGTATGTCTCTAAAAGTAGTGTGAGAGAGCGTACAAGACCCCTACATATTTTAGGACTGTCAGGTACAACGTATCTCCCCATCCGTAATATAAGGTGTATTTACGCAAGTTATGATAAAAGTCGAAAATATGGGCGACATCATGAATTGTGTAAGGGGTGTCTCGAGTTTGCGGATGATATAGTTAAACACTAAACATTGTCACATGGTATCTGATCAGTGTAAAAGCTTCAAATGTGAAAGCCGTGTAGGTGAAGCTGAGAAGAGGGATTGTAATGTGTGTAGACGCATATTTTTCAATAATAACTGTTTTGAGCTCCATAAATCAATTGGCACGTGCAGGAAAATGAAAATCTGTGAATGTGGTATGTTTCACACATTGGATAATTGGGGAAAATTTAAGCATAAGTGTGATGAAATTCACCCTTCCTACATGCCAGGAGAAATATAAGGCGGATGGAGTAAAGCATGTATTTTATATGAAAGACGCCAAACCTAAAAACAAACCTTGTATAACTGTATACTAAGATATAGAAACATACACGAACGCTGAAACCAAAGAGGTCATTCCACATTTACTTGTGAGCCAAACTATCTGTGATGAGTATGGAGATCGAGTGTGATGAGTGCCACAAATGTGGTAAGCGGACAAACGTTTTTAAAACGTATGTCCACGATAGTCCTGTGAAACTATTTGTGTCCTATATTGTCAAGTTGGCGGACAAGTTCAAAAAAATGACCGTGTATATTCTCGCCCATAACGAGGCAAAGTTTACACACAGTTCCTTTATAAGGAGATGCTTGAGCACGAGTCCTATGAGATATTTACAGGTGACCCATTGAAAAGAGGCAACAAATTAATACAGATGCAAATAAGAGGTAATGTGCAATTTAAAGATACTTTATTATTCACACCTTGTAAATTAGAAAAGCTACCCAAGGTGATGGGGGTAGCAGCTGAAGTTTCAAAAGGATACTTCCCTTACACGTTCCTCACTAGCGAGACTTTAAACTACGTAGGTCTACCCCCACCCAAACATTACTCTAACTATGATTGTATGAGTACACATAAACGTGAAGACTTTGATCGATACTACAGCAGTTTTAATGAACGTGTATGTTTCCAGGCCTTTAGAAGGATGTACATAGGTCGTTTCAAATGCGATCCGCTGCAAGTCGCAACCACCATCGCGTCATTATGTTTTACGGTGTTCAAAAATAACTTCATGCCTAAAGCCACCTTAGCCATTATTCACAGAAACAATCCCGCAGTTATGGCCACAAGGCTATTTACTTGCTCATACACCTACAGCAACAGACAGGTGTATCCATAAAGCACGCCCGCAACACGGGTGAAGTACCCATTAAGATTAATGGTCGTGTTTTTTAGGTTGATGGGCTAAGTGAAAACAGTGCAACTTGTGAGAAGACTGTGTACTCCTTTAACGGTTGCTGGTGGCATGGATGCCCCCGTCCTGAGTGTGGAATCGTCGGAAATATCCACGGTAGATCTCCTGCCGACTGTCTTGCGTGGACCCGCACCCGCGATCAACTTATAGGCTCCCAGTTCACTCACAAAGTCTTGTGGGAGCATGAGTATGATGCACGGATGGAGACAGACGGGGCGTACCGTGAAGAAATAAACACGATCAAGCGTTCAATGGTACTGGAACCTCTCAAATGCGGTGATAGCTTGTTCGGTGGACGTACAAATCCCTTCAAGCTATACTTTCCACCTACGGAGAGTGTGAAACTCCATTACTACGATTTCTGTTCTTTATACCCCTACATGATGAAAAACAATCCATACCCCGTAGGTGCGCCTGAGAAACTGGTGGGACCTGATCTACCCTCCATCGGCGAGTTCTCAAGAAATTTGAACGGGTACTATTTCGGCCTTTCTTTCGTAGACGTGCTCCCCCCTCACGATTTATGGACGCCGATCTTACGCGTCGTCATCGATCACAAGCTCATGTTTCCCCGGTGCGTGAAGTGCGCGGAA
Organism: Bathynomus jamesi; assembly: GCA_023014485.1. Classification (NCBI taxonomy): domain Eukaryota; kingdom Metazoa; phylum Arthropoda; class Malacostraca; order Isopoda; family Cirolanidae; genus Bathynomus; species Bathynomus jamesi. Next base: position 107,831 of record JAJOZX010000006.1, on the reverse strand, counting down.
GAGAATAATGGTGATTGTGGCCATACACCCAACCAACGTAAGATCAAAGGTGCATACACAAGTCGTGAGCTGGATCTAGCTGTTCGCCATGGCTAAAGCATATTGAAGATACATGAGGTGTGGAGGTTTCAGAAGCTACCCAACCTTTTCACGCTGTATATAAACGCTGTTTTGAAAGATAAGGTTGAGGCGTCAGGATATCCGCGAGGGGTTGAAACCGAAGATGAAAAAACGTCTTATATTCAACGTTTCCGTGAACACGAGGGTATACAACTTGAATGTGCCCAAATTGTAAAGAATCCTGGCAAGCGCTTTAGTGCAAAGTTGTGCCTAAATTACGCCACCGCACCCGATAAAGAGGTCATGGAGATTGTGAATGTAGGTAATACTTACATAATAAAGTACAACAACACTGATTAACCAAGCGAATCGGGGGGCCGTCAACTTTGATTCGCTGAAGGAGTTAGTGTGCTTGGATGATGAGGGTGATCGACCGCCCCAACTGATTGTAGGCACCCACAATTTTCGGGCGCAGAAGCTGGTGGGCGTAAAGGAACTTAGGGGTACAAAGGTGTGCCATAATACCTATAGGAAACGTTACCAAGTGCCTGGTACCTATGACACCGTGCCCTTTGGATACCATAATCTTTGATATGCCTATTGCTAACTTATTTATTACACGTATTTGTAAATATGTACATCCTGATTATTTCGTTTATTAAATAAATCGTGTTTCAACTTGCGTTTCACTTTGCGTGTGTGCGTATGTACAGTAAAAGTTAAGCCCCGCCCACCGTAAGACCGGCGACGCGAATCACGCCGCAACCTGAGCGGACCTCTACCCTTCCGTACTCAATTGACCTCTGTATACCCTTCAGCTCAGACGTGTATTCTCTCGCATAGAAGAAAATGGCCACCTTTAATATCGCGTGTTCAACATTTATGAAGTGGTATTCAGCAAAGTGCGTAGATGTAGCGGATACTGAAAAACTCCCTATACCCGCCTCCTTTGAATCTTTTAAGGCTGCATTGAATCGTGCGAAGGGCCAGGATATTCAAATACTCTACGGATATTCTGGCGAGGGGATTGTAGGATTTCGCAGTACAGACGATGTACTGAAGTATGTTATAGAACTAAGCTTTATAAAGGCTCACGTGCACCGCGTGGTAGAAGAAACAACACGATCAGAAGATAAACAAGTTATGGGTAGTGAGTCTTGTGGATGAGTAGTGTGATAAGCGTTATTATATCATGTTACACCATGCCGATTACTCGTACCCTACGACTGAAAATGTGAATCTCGTCATCATGGACAATCTTAAGTATTTTTACCACTACATTAATATATATCATGGTGAGGTTTGTAGTGAGGTTGTGGCTAATGGGCTATGTGAGTTTTTAACAGATTTTAGAGATGTGTATCGCCTGTTAAATAAAAAGGATAAATATGAACATATGTTTCTCTCTAATAGCGCCCCGCAATGTGAAGATGTTTAAGAGAGATAAAACATTATAAAATATGTTTAGTTCGTGAAATTTACCCTGGTGTGTATTCGGGGAAGTGATAAAACATTAAAACCGAAATTAATTCTTGTATCGGAAAAAAATATCTCCCCAATATAATGGGATACAACGATTCGATCAGCGCCGTACACGTATCATTAGATTATGGTGTGACTCACTCCTCACGGAGCATAGGAGTTCGAACAAACCCACTCACGTTTCATCAGGGTGATTCATCCGCCCGTCGAACTGATCCTGCCTGCCTGCCTCCCTCCTGTGGCTCATAGTCTTCTCAGAGCTTGCGCAGAGTGGACGTTTCATAGTCATCTCGAACCGTGCGAATACGATGGAATTCCCTTTGAGAAGCATTCTCAACGCCTCGTACGACGTCTCCGTGACGAAGTCATTGCGCGTATTCAGACGAGAAAACGGCACCATTAACTGTGTTTGAAACGATCTGCAGGCATGCAAGCAAACATAACGTTATTTATTTAAATCTTGAGGCGATGCATAAAATCTTCGTGATAGTTGAGAAGTGGGCTGAGGACCGCTATAAAATACCAGCTGACGTAGGTATAATTAGAGAGGTGATTAGTGACGCCTCCTCATATACCGTTGTTTGTACATTGAGTGTAAATAACGAACAACCACGCATTGATATACGACTGATGTGGAAGAACACAGCTGATAATGACGTTCTTGTTCCTACACGAAACCGTTTCATGCTCGACAGAATGTTTGAGATCATCGGATTCCGTAAGCTGAAGCCTATATTAGATGCACGTGTTACAGACATGGTTTATTTTGACACGGTACTTGAATACGCTTACACCGCTCTGCTTGACGGATTTGTTGAATATAGGAATGAACAGGGGGAGAACGGTCTAGATCTGGATGCATATTTAAAAGGTTTAGATTCTTCGAAATATCCTGAGCTTTGGTACAAAGCACTTGAGAGGTACAGAGCTGAGCTCGCATACACTGTTCATCCTGAAGAACTGTACCTCTATATAGTGGATAGGTGTCGTTACGACTTTGAAGAATATTTCAATTGCTGCTATGTCGAGTGAAGAAGAGTTCACGATTGAAAAGTTCGGGGCGTTAAGAAAAAAACACCGATTGGAAAGGCATGATTATAAATTTGTGTTCAATGTAACGGCCCACGATGACGTTTTTGTGCGTGCGTTTGAATGTCTTCTAGCTGCGCTTAAAGACAACTTGCCTGCCGAGTTTAAAGTGGGTACAAAAATAGTATTGAACAATATGAAAGCCATTTATATCGAGTATAAACCGCTGTATCAGTTAAACGGTGAAGTGATGCTTGGACGGCTTTACCACATCGTACAAAGTAATGGCGATGTGGATATAGACTCTGTCATATGCGAATTTAGCGTTTTGCACCGTAGAATATATATATATATATTTTTTTTTTTTTTTTTTTCCTGTAATAATATGATTATACGTTTTGTATATATTTTCCTGTATTAATATTTGATAATATAACTTTTAATAATATAACTATACATTTTTCTAATATTTTGTTAATACTGTTTTGTATGATTATATATAATTAATATAAATAAATATTTTTCTAATATTTTGTTAATACTATGCTTTGTATGATTATATATTTCCCATTGTATTATTTGATCATATATATGGCCCATTGTATATGCATTAACTCTGCTAAAATAAACAGAACGTTGTAATGGTGTTTTATTTATTCCTTGAATACGTTTATATCATTTATTTCTAAAACAGAATAATTAATTAATTGCTATTTGTCAAATCAGCCTTCTAAACCAACTGGAATATATGCTTTAAATAAAATACATGGCGTTATCCGGCAACTCAGCAGCAAATGGCTGAATAATAATTAAACACATGGCGTTATCTGGCAACTCAACAGCCAAATGGCTGAATACTATATGAGAATTAATTAAACACATGGCGTTATCTGGCAGCTCACCCCACTGGCTGATTAGTGCCCTATAAGAGAGCGGTGGGGTGGCTGAAGAACCCCATATGAGCTTGACAGTCAGCCAAGCAAAAACCCTTCTCTTCCTTTCTCTCTTCCTCTCTTGCTGTCTCTTTCTATCCCTTGGGGGGGGGGGGTGAGGCGTCCCCTTCTCCCCCAAAGAGGCCTCTTAGGATAGGTATGCCCCTTTGGGGGGGGTTCATCTTGGGGGGTAATCCAGGTTGCATACCCTTGCAACAAAGGGGGTGGTGGGTTGGCAACAAGGAGGTGGGGGTTGGCACCAAGGGGGGTGGGGTTGGCACTCATTACGTAATATTGCAATTGCAACTTGCACTCTGGCATTTTACGGCTATACTACTCTCCTCATAGTTAATCTATTTAACTCATTCGTTATACTCGTACGTTTCGACGTTTCTAAATCTTCCTCCGTTATTATTTAAAAAAATTTAAAAGCTTTCCTCTTGTTCATGATTATTATTCGTAACTCTCTATTCCACCACAATGGCTTCTCATTTTTATAATTTCGAATAGGCCTAAAAGGTACGCATGATATTTGAATATTGCTAATAATAAGAGGGTGCCAAGGGAAAGCAATGTAAGTGTATTTTTCAAAAATTTTGATCCATGACTTTAAAAGTTAATGACGTGCGTAATAATTAATTCTTTGACTCGAGGAAGATAACTTTTCTTAATCAAAAGATTAAATAAGAATATTTTGTCTTTCTCAAACTCGCAATACTGATTCTTAAGCACGTCATTAACTATCAAAGTTATGGAAAAAATGCACTAACATCGTTTCCTTCGTCACCTTTCATTATACATCCAAACTCATCCCTCATCTCACATACATTTTTATTCTCAAAACATTTCCTCCAGTATTAGTTAAATGGATTGTTGCCCTCCTCGTTCAAATGATATAGCGTCCTTTAAATGTCCCCTCCGTCACATGACCTTTTTAAGCTATGAAGAAGATTAAACAACCAAAATATTAGTATCAGCACAAATTCAGCGCGAACCACTGAAATCTACCCTTGTAATCTATACTGCGGCTCATTTCACTCTAATAAAGAAAAGGTCGCTCGAACGGCAATAAAACCATTCTTATGGCAACACACCAAATTTTTAGAAATCCTCAAACAGAAAATCTATAAAACTATTTTTAATGATACTTTTTATATACCTTGTAGTAAATGCATTTTTAATGTGTGAATTTTATAGCAATAATATATATATATATACTATATATATATATATATATATATATATATATATATATATATATATATATATATATATATACCTTTCAACCTTTCAACCTTTCAAAGGTTCCGTGCGATGATTCCTCATTTCATGAAGGTCAAGCTTGTCGCTCCTTCCCTCCCCTCACTCTTCACAAAGATGTAAATTTTTATTTCTTAACACTAATATAGTTTCGGTTCCTCGCGAGCCCTTGTCAATTGGTAATAACCGTATAAACAGAGAACAGAGTTTATATACACCTGGAAGTTAATTATCAGGGATTAGCTGACTGAATCGTCCCATCCTCTTCTCAGAGGATAGTTCAGTGACCCCCTCCGACCCAGCTTTGATCTGATGGATGTACTTGTGTTGCCTGGGGATTTTTGGAGGGTAATGTTACAAAATTCTTAATTTTATTACATATAATTTTGTTAAAAGAGAATTGACCATCGGATAGATTAAAATTTTGTGTAGGGCCTATAAGACTAGATTCAACAATTCTTCGCTTAACATAATTATTAGATTTGAAAACAAAGTTGCAATTATTGAAATCTATTACATGGTTATAGTCTCTGACATAACAGAATACAGCACTTTTTTTTTCATTCCCCACCCTCACATCTCTTTTGTGTTCATAAATTCTCTTACTGAGGTCCCTTCCCGTTTTTCCCACGTATACATTATCAGGACATTCTTTACATAATAATACTATACACCTGTGTCTCTTTCGTCCTTAGGTTTGTTCCTTATTAACATATCATTTATGCAGTTATTATATTTGAATGCCACATTAGTGCTATTCTCTGACAAGTTTTCTTAAGCGCTATCAAATTTTTGTTATAGGGGAGGACAATGCTTTTCTTGTAATCCTTGTTTACAGCTGACCTGCCAATACAGTATAAAATGTTTTTCTGGCTGCCAAATGAGCGTTAAAAATGAACCATTTGGGATAATACAGTTTTTTAAATATATTGTTGATTTTAAATATATTGTTGTTCTATAAACAGAAGTATGGCATGGCCATGGGCAATCCCCTCTCCCCCCATTTTGGCCAATTTATTCATGGAGTTTTTCGAAACAAAATTGATGCCTCGGCTATCTTTCCCCAATCAAATTTGGTTAAGATATGTGAATGACATATTATCAGTATGGCCAGCTAATAAGAATTTTGATGACTTCTTTTCCAAACTCAATAACCTTCATCATTCAATTAAGTTCAAATGTGAATGGTAAAGAGATGGGAAAATATCATTTTGGATGTACTCATCAATAGGGAAAATGACAGCATAAACTCTTACATTCACCACTTTTCATTTCATGATGACCAAGTAAAAAAAATCAGTTGCATCTTCAATGTTCCGAAGAGCATATAGAATCTGTCACCCTTCTTATTTTGAGGAGGAGATACAAAAAATCAACACTATATTTAAAAATCTGTATTATCCCAAATAATTCATTTTTAACGCTTATTTGGCAGCCATAAAAAACTTTTATACTGGTAGGTCAACTGTAAACAAGGATTACAAGAAAAGCAGTGTCCTCCCATATAATAAAAACTTGAAAGGGCCTAAGGAAACTTGTCAGAGAATAGGCACTAATGTGGCATTCAAATACAGGGTGCGCAAAAGTCAGGAACCATAGGCATATTTTAGTAATTTGTGTTTTAATATGTGCTTTGTTCTTTTCAGATTTGTTGGTGAACTAGTAGCATGACCTTCAAAAGGTTCGAGTGCAATGTAATTGCAAATGTTGATCAATGTTGCAAGAGGTTATGCAACAAAGGGGGATGGGGTTATGCAACAAACGGGGTAGGGGTTATCCCCCAAGCTGCAATGAAGGGGCACCCCCAGCAAGCTGGGGGAGTCCACCTGACCTCTTTTGGGGAGAAGGTGGGATGGCCTCACCCCCAAAAGGGGTATACCTAGCCTAATAGGGAAAGAAAGGAGGAGGGCCTTTGGGGGAGAAGTTGGGACGGCCTCACTCCCTAAAGGGAAACCTAACCTAAGCCCTAACCTAAGAAGGATAGAGGGGTGTTCGCCTGGCTCCTGCCAGACGCATAATGAGAGTTCATCCGAGCGCCCGCTGTCTTATAAGGGCCTAATCAGCCAGTTGGCTTAGAAGGCTTCTTAGAAGGCGTAAATGGCTTGGTCAGGTGTACATTATATTCTTGACAGTTGACTTTCCGGCAATTGGCTTAATCCGCCAGTTGGCTTAACCCGCCAGTTGACGTAGAAGACCTAGAAGGCAGGTGTATATATTAATTAACTTTTCAGTTGCCAGATTGCGCTATTCAGATATTCTTGACAGTTGGCTTAGAAATCTGTCAGTCGGTTTAGAAGGCCTAACCAGCCATTTGGTATACATATAATTAAATATTAATATTGTTTATATATACAACCAAAAGAATTAAATAAAACACAATACACCATTCTGTTTATTTAGACGAATTATTGGAATCAATTTCACGAAATATATAGGAAATAAATATACACTCCTATACAAACGAGGAATATATGCAATAAAAATTAATAATAATATAATGTGAACGAGGAATATATATATAACCAAAAAATAAAAATAATATAAAAAACGAGAAGTATAACCATTAATATAACAGTACAGGAGATATATATATATTATATATATATATATATATATATATTATATATAATATATACACAATTATATTAAATAATTAAATATATTGAAAATAAAAATAATATACAAAACGCTGGAGTATAATCATCAACATATTATTACAGGAAAAAAATATATACACAGTTATATTAAATAATTAAATATATTGAAAACAAATACACATCAAAATACATTCGTTCTACTGCGCTTAACTAAAACACTAGACTCGCACGTAATCGAGTCTACAATCACATCATTATTGCATCATTATTTGCACTACGCAGTAAATACGATTTAACATTATTTCACGACTCAAGTGTGGGAGCATATACTCGAAGTAAATGGCCTTCATATCGTTCAATACTATTTTTGTACCTACTTTACATTCGGTTGGCAAGTTATCTTTAAACACGGATAGCATACAATCAAAAGCACGCAAAAAGAGGGTATCGTTAGCAACCACATCATTATTAAATACAAGTTTATAAACACTCCTTTCCAATCGAACGTTTTTTGTTACCGACCTGTGCTTTTCAATCGTGAACTCTTCTTCACACTGCCTAGAGGCAATTGAAATAATCTTCCAAGTCGTAACGACACTTGCTCATTATATAGAGGTACAATTCTTCAGGGTGAACAGTGTAGGCGAGCTCTGCCCTCTACCACTCAAGTCCTTTGTACCAAAGTTCATGATATTTCGAAGAGTCTAAACCTTTTAAATACGCATCCAGCTCTAGACCATTCTCGCCTTGCTCATTCCTACATTCGGTAAATCTGTCGAGCAGAGCGGTGTATGCGTATTCAAGAACCGTGTCAAAATAAATCATATCCGTAACACGAGCGTCTAATATAGGCTTCAGCTTGCGGAATCCGACGATTTCAAACATTCTGTCGAGGATGAAACTGTTTCGCGTAGGGACAAGAACGTTATTATCAGATGCATTCTTCCACATCAGTCGTATACCAATGAATGGCTGATGGTTATTTATACACAACGTACAAACAACGGCATATGAAGGGGCATCACTAATCTGTTTTATTCTTGTACCTACACCTGCAGGTATTTTATAACAGTCCTCACCCCGACTTCTCAACTATTACGAAGACTCTATTCATCTCCGCAATACTTAAATAAATAACATTACGTTTACCAGAGTTTGCTTGTCTATAAATCGTTTCAAGCCCCTAGTTAATGGCACCGGTTTCACGCCTGAACACGCGCAATGACTTCGTCATGGACACATCGTACGCGGCATTGAGACGGGGGAGCGAGTCACACCATAAGCTGTTGAATCGTGTACGGATTTGTTCTAGCACGAATCATACGAGTTCTTGTGGCCATTATACCGGGCAATTTTCCGACACAGGGTAATTTCAGTTTTAATGTTTTATGCGCACTAGACGTTCTCTACACATTAACAATCCGGCGCACTATTTGAGGGAAACATGTGACCGTACTTATTATTCTATTGAAAACTCACACAGTCCTTTAGCCACAACCTCACTGCGAACCTTGTCATGATATATATGAAATTATGAATGTAGTAATAAAAGTACTTTAGCTTGTCCATGATGACAAGGTTCATATTCTCAGCCGCATGGTACGCGTACTCGGTATGATGCAGCATGACATAATACCGCCTGTCACCCCAATCATTAACAAGGCTCATTATCCATATCCGTTGCTTCTCTTCTGCACGCGTTGTTTCTTTCACCTCACGATATATGTACGCTTTTATACAGTTTAGTCCTACAACGTAGTCCATTACGTCGTTTGTGCCGCGAAATCCGGCAATACTCTCGCCAGAATATCCATAGAGTATTTGAACAACTTGTTCCTTCGTGCGATTCAATGTAGCCTTAAAAGTCTCAAAGGAGGGTCGGGTAGGTCGTTTTCAGTATTCACCACATCTTCCGACTTTACCGAGCACCACTTCATAAACGTCGAACACGCAATATCAAAAGTAGCCATCACTATTTTTTCGGCTACGTGAGAAAATACACGTCTAAGCTCCAGGTTTGCAGAGGTCAACTGAGCACGCCGGGGTAGAGGTATATCCAGGTAGTAGCAGGAGTCACATGACCGAGCTCACAGTGGGCGGAGCTTAGGATTGTACACACACGCACGCTCACAAAGGAGAAAATGAGACCCTAATTGAAACAAATATACATAATAAATAAACAAATCGTGTATATATATATATATATATATATATATATATATATATATATATATATATATATATATATATATATACAGAGTGTCCCAAAAAAATGTTTACACATCATATTAACATATATATCAATAAGCAAAATAGGCGGATAGTAAATAGTTCGCAAATAGGCTTCTTTAATGTTTAAATGTTCGAGACATCAGCCAGCAGCGTCAATACCTTCATGGTTGTGCTGCTTACTTTAATGTTTTAAATGTTCAAAATGTCTGCCACTAACATCAATACATTCTTGACAACGGCGCGCAACAGATCGGCATACTGTTCGGATTGTTCGGAGTGGAATGTTGGCACAGGCTATTTCAATTTAGTGTCTCAAACCCTGTAGTGTCCTTGGTTTTTCAGCTACACAGTGTTCTTCAGAGTGTTCCACAAGTAAAAGTCTAAGGGTATTAAGTCAGGAGATCGTGGTGGATACTCCGTACATCCCCTACGTCCTATCCATCTTCTAGGAAAACAAACATTGAGAAAATTTTTAACGTCATTGTGATAATGTGGTGGCGCGCTATCCTGTTGAAAGTAACACTCTTCTTCCAAAAAAAGGAGCTCTGATTGAAGGTACAATGTTGTCTTGCAGCATTGATAAGTAAGCAGCACCTGTGACAGTGTCCTCAAACAAAAATGGCCCAATCATTCCTCTGGAAGACAGACCACACCACACTGACACTCCTGGTTGATTAAGTGCTCGTTCTTCTGTTACGTTTGGATTTTCGGTGGCCCAGTACACACAGTTGTGTCGATTGATAGTACCATTAAGTTTAAAAGTAGCTTCATCGGACCAAACAATAAAATCAGGAAAAGATTGTTTTTCATCACACATGTGCAAAAACCACTCACAAAATTCTTTTCGACGATCTGGATCGTCCTCATTCATTGCATGGAGCAGTCTAGGTATGTGCGGTTTCCACTTTTCACGTCGCAAAATGCGATGAACGCTGGATTTAGAAACACCAGTCTCACGAGAACATTGCCTTGTAGACTTATTTGGAGAGTTTGTGAAGGCCTGTAACACGGTCTCAACACTTTCATTGTCAGTTGAAGTGCGACGTCTTCCAGATCGGCCTTTGTTGACGTCTTGCACTGTTCCGTCAGTCTCAAACTTATCACGTAATCTTGTAATTGTTACCCGTGATGGTGGTAATGTTCCAAACTCATTTCTCCAATGTCTCTGTACCTCAGCCACATTCTCCGTCTTCCAGTAGTGCTTCAGAATCCACTTACGTTGCTCAAACGATAACTGCAATGCCTCCAATTCCTGTAACAAGGGATACTACTGTTATTTAAGTACAATACACCATTACTATACTAATATAATACTATTACTAAATACTATAAATATACTAATACACCAGCGCATATTACTATCTAAAGTGTGCATGTTGATATATATATATATATATATATATATATAATATATATATATATTATATATATATATATTATATATATATTAATTTAGGGTGTCACTAGGTAATAGGGGGAAAATTAAACGATGGATATTTTCCTATGACACCCCCTAAAATTGTTCCATTTGGTGTAAAACATACGGAAGAGAAATTTGGTCCTGATTGGTCATCATTCAAAGGTCGCCCTCGTCACTGAAAACAAGACCCATTTGTTGACGTCAACAAGCTGTTCAGTGTTCACAGCTTGGGCCGAACCAGATAATAAAAAACAAGGCAATTTGGTGAAATAACGAAAGTAAGACACTTAAAAACGCAAAGAATACAAACAGTTTATTATATAATCAAAATAGAAGACATAATTTGGCGAATAATGGTACAAAATGGAGAAGCAACAAAAGCAAAACTTTGAGAAATAAAATACATATACAGTAGCAGAATAATTGGTGCTCATACGCTGATCAGTGATTAGTTCTTTCGCGTCCTCACTAATGCTGATTTGTTCGGAGCTGGGTGTTGCTTTCTGTGGTCAGTGACAACTTGAACGAGGAACTGGAGCTGTTCTTCTTTCACTGTCAACTTTCCGTTCAGCTCCTTCACCAGAGCCACGGCCCGTTCTGCTCTGTCGTTCACCACTGCAAGTTTGGAGACCACATCCCGAGCTTGCACGTATTCAGAGTTTGACGTCCATGAACTGGGATGGTGGAGCAGAAAGTAATCTGGCAACTGAAGTTTTGAGAAGAATCCTCGGGTGTTCTTTGTGATCAGTTGCTCCAGTCCTTTGCTGTCACTGAGGAACATAGTATCAAGAACCAAAGGTCGTTTTGGCGGCATGTGAGGGGCTTCTTGATCTAACGCTGCAACCATGCTGCACTTCACTTCCATCGATATCCTCTCATCAAAGAACGCCAGACCCACTGCCTCCTCCGAATGGTACCACAGGTGCGCAGACAGCTTCTTGGTGGTACCATCAGAGATCTTCTTGTGCGGGTATCGAAGGAGCGTCCTCATCAATTCCCAATCATTCAGCGGAGCTTCGATGGACAGATGAGCTGTTGCCCACGCTTTCATGTAAACTAGAACAGAAAAGAGGCAGATATCTCGAATTCCGCGTTCCTCAGTGTTCGTCAGTTTAAACTGTCTTCGGAAGAGCCAGATCTTGATGGCATAGAGCCCCTTAGCCATCCATCTCGCCCGGTGCATAGCACCAGGGGCGCGGAAGTTTAGTCCCTTGTATGGAACTCCTCCAAGAAAGATGACGGAAAGATCGAGGAATTCCTGATAGTCATCACGAACTTGAAGTGCTTGTGATTTTGCAAACTCAATGAGCTCCGTTCTATGCTTAAAAATAGCTGCTTTGGTGAACGCATCTGTGTCCGCAGTTTGGAACTGTTGCTGGTCAATGCGGGTCCAATAATCATGGAAGCGCTTGAAAAGCAGAATTTCTGGACCGGTAGATACTGAATCTAGCGATGCTGCGAATGCCGCCTGCGAATGCACGCGCAGTGTAACAGGTCACGTCCAACTTTTTCTTCCAGAAGAACACAAGTTCCTCCACGGTGGCCTGTGTTTGTCGCGGTTGTGTCGAAACACAGATTTGACATGATCGGTCACTCCCCATTCATTCAGGCAATCTATGATGGCATTTGTTTGTGCCAGCGCGGTTCCTGACAGAAGTTTTGGCACCCCGAGGAGCTGCTCTGTCCCGGAGCCAGATACAAGAATAGGTAAGCGGTCAACATATTCTCGTGACGTCAGATCTTGCATGAGTTTTCCGTCCCAGTGAACAGTCAACGGACTATTGCCTTGGAACTCGCTCTTCAGTTGCCGAGCCTTAAGGGTACGGAATTTTTCACGCTGACGATGAATGGATCCACGATTGATGTTGTAGTCGCTAGCATCATGCCCTAAGCTGGAAGCTGCCTCAAACAGCAGATATTTGGCCTTTCTTGACGAGAGTTGCGTGCGATCAAGCGCTGCCGCCAATTCCGATGTCATGATGTTCTTCGTTGCTCTTTGTTTAGACGCTAACGAACCACCACATGCTCCTTTTTCTTCGCTATCATCTGAGCTGGAGGATGAGGACTCCAAAACCGCTTCGTTGGATACTGCCTCCATTTCAGCTGCTGATCGCTTTCTTCGTTTCTCCTCTTCCTCCCGACGTCGAGTACAATCTTTGACTTGGCGCTGATGGGTCATGTCCAAACCTGCCATTGAACCTGGACGTCCTTTCTGGCGCTGCTGCTGAAGGAACTCCCAATCCTCTGGGTACTTGACCAATTTCTCACAATCAGCGTGGGCGATGTCAAAGAGACGATCGAGGCGTTCAATGAATTCTTTTTCTTTCGTCTTGTGTGAATCGCTCGTCCTTGAGGCGTGTTTTTTGAGTCCTTTCCACTCCTCGAAGACTTTATCCAGTTTGCTGACGCAGTGTGTCTCGAGTCTGGTTGGAATGTGAGCTTTCTCCCAGAAGGACATCACTGCTCGAAGTGACTTCCTCAACGCGTCACGTATTGTCATTTTCTTTTCATGGTGAAGGTAAAGGAAGTAACCGAATGCTTGCCTGTAGGAAGGAAGCTTGCATCCTTTCACCTCATCAACCGCTGCCCCTAATAGGTATATACACTTCCGGGTTTCCATCACCAGAAATCACGTAGCTGAAATGAGAAACGGTGAATCGTTAAGTATTGTTCACTTTATTTCTCAGATATTCAGACACACACAGATACACACACACACATATATAGAGATATATAGATATCTAATGAACGATTATGGAGACGCCGCGCAAGCATTAAACTTTGGAAGGCGGGGGCGACCTTTTATAGTTATTCAAATAAAAAGATTTTTCAGTCACCATGTTTTTTTAACCAATGGAATAGATTCGCGGGGTGTCAGCATGAAAATTTCAAACTTTGCATTTAAGTGACACCCTAATATATATATATATATATATATATATATATATATATATATATATATATATATATATATATATATATATATATATATACAGAGTATATATGTGTTAATATGATGTGTAAACATTTTCTTCGGACACCCGCTATATATATATATATATATATATATATATATATATGGGAATGAACTCAGAATGGTTCCCTGAGTTTTCTATGATACACACAGACCGTGCATGGAACAAGGAACTCTTCTGGGAAATTAAATCCACTATAGTCCGAATAAGTAATGGTAAATGACAAATACCATAGTTTTTCTTTTTCATGATGCAAGCCAGACGTGGGCAACGGGTCTCTCGCAAAGAGGTCCCATAAATATAGCTTCCCTCACCAGCTATCTGCAAAGCAGACAGGATCCAGCTTTGGGACATGGATCTAGGGTTTAAAGCAGCCTAGCTCCACTACATTTAGAACCTCAATATAAGTAAAAGACTCGTTGCATTCACGTCGGATTGAATAAATCAAAGAAAAAGGGGTAACTATTATATTTTTAGCCAAAACCAAAACTTAAACCTCAACTGGCAGATTTGAGCGTCCACTTTTCAAGGCACATAACATGTCCGTTTCATGATGGTTTTGGCTAAAAATATAATAGTTACCCCTTTTTCTTTGATTTATTCAATCCGACGTGAATGCAACGAGTCTTTTACTTATATTGAGGTTCTAAATGTAGTGGGGCTAGGCTGCTTTAAGCCCTAGATCCATGTCCCAAAGCTGGATCCTGTCTGCTTTGCAGATAGCTTCTGAGGGAAGCTATATTTATGGGACCTCTTTGCGAGAGACCCGTTGCCCACGTCTGGCTTGCATCATGAAAAAGAAAAACTATGGTATTTGTCATTTACCATTACTTATTGGGACTATAGTGGATTTAATTATCCCAGAAGAGTTCCCTGTTCCATGCACGGTCTGTGTGCATCATATATATATATATATATATTTAACAAACAAGGATTAAGGTATCCAAAGGGTATGGTATCATAGGTACCAGGCACCTGGTAACGTTTTCTAAAGGTGTTACGGCATACCTTCGTGACCCTAAGTTCTTTCATACATCCCAGTTTTTGCGCCCGAAAATTGTGGGTCCCCACAGTCACTTGGGGTGAATGGTTGTCCTCATCTTCCGAGCACACTAGATCCTTCAACGAGTCAACGTTAACGACTCGTCGGTTCGCATGGTTAAGCGTGATACCCTTAGCCTTCACGATATATTTCATATCCTCCCCCACCCTCACACGTACTCCATAAGTTTTTGGTCCTGTTGATGCAAATGAGTTAGCATATGTACCATCACCATACTCATCCTTGATGTCGTCAGTTAACTCTCCGAGGAATTCCCCAATAGGAGGTATGTATTCACCCTCCCTCTCTGTGAATATTACGCTATCTGTGTCAGTGTACAGCACCCTCCGCCCAAGAGAGTGCAGTAGTCCCCAAAGCTTGATGGGCGTAGGCCGTTGTGAAGCTGGCTACAGGTATGTTTGTAACACGTGAGATATCTGTGGCCAGTTCAGTGATGTTGTACTTTATTATGTAAGTATTACCTCCATTCACGATCTCCATAACCTCTTTATCGGGAGCGTTGACATAATCCCAGACTTCACTATAACTTTGTGCCAAATGAACGTTCCCTTTGCCAGTATTCCGTGTAAATTTTCCCCAAAGACTGTTTAGACACAACTTTGCACTAAAGCGCTTGTCAGGATTCTTAACAATTTGGGAACGGTCAAGCTGTATACCTTCACGGGCACGGTAACGCTGAATATAAGCCGTTTTTTCATCTTCGTTATCAACTCCTCGCGGATACCCCGATGCTTCTACCTCATCCTTCAAAAAAGCGTTTATATATGGCGTGAAACGGTTGGGTAGCTTCTGAAACCTCCACGCCTCATGTATCTTCAATATTCTGTACCCATGGCGAACGGTTAGGTCCAGCTCAGGGCTTGTATATACACTTCTGATCTTACGCTGATTGGTTGTATGATTACAATCCCCGTTGTTCTCCTCTACACACTTCACGCACAGGGGAAACATGAGCTTGCGATCTATAACGACGGGTAAGATCGGCATCCATAAATCGCGAGGGGGGAGCACGTCTACGAAAGAGAGTGCAAAGTAGCGCTCACTCAAGTTAGATGAGAACTCCTCGATGGTTGGCATGGCGGGCCCACCAGTTTTAGGTGTACCTACGAGGTACGGGTTGTTCTTCATCACGTAGGAATATAAAGAACAGAAGTCGTAGTAATGGAGTTTCACGCCCTCCATATGCGGAAAGTATAGCTTGAATGGGTTTGTACGCCCTCCAAACAAGTTGTCACCGCATTTGAGGGGGTCCAATATCGTTGAACGTTTGATGACCCTTATTTCTTTACGGTACTGGCCATCTGTTTCCATCCGTGCATCATACTCATGCTCCCACACGATCTTGTGAGTAAACTGGGAGCCTATAAGTTGATCGCGGTTACGGGTCCATGCGAGGCTGTCGGCGGGGATCCTCCATGGAGGTCCCCTGTGACGGCACACTCAGGGCGTGGGCATCCATGCCACCAGCAGCCGTTAAAGGAGTACACAGTCTTCTCACCAGTGGTTGGATCCTCACTTAGACCATCAACCCAAAAAACGACCATTGACCTTAATGGGTACTTCCCCGTGTTGCGGCGTGTTTTATGTACCCGGTCTGTTGCTGTAGGTGTATGAGCCAGTAAATAGCCTTGTGCCCATAACTGCATTGTTTCTGTGAATGACGCTAAGGTGTCTTTAGGCATGAAGTTATTCTTGAACACCGTAAAACATAATGAGGCGATCGTGGTTGCGACTTGCAGCGGATCGCATTTGAAACGGGCTATGTACATCCTTCTAAAGGCCTGGAAACATACTCTAAGCACGCGCACATCATTCACGCAATAACGCTCACATTCATCAGCTATATTGTATGGATAGTTTCATTAAAACTGTTGTAGTAGCGGTCAAAATCTTCACGCTCACTATCACTCATGTTGGTGTAGTTAAAGTAATGTTTGGAGGTAGTCCTACGTAATTTAAAGTTTCGTTAGTGAGGAAAGTGTAAGGGAAATACCCTTTTGAAACTTCGCGGCTACACCCATGACCTTGGGTAGCTTGGCTAATTTAATATAAAGTATCTTTAAACTGAACATTACCTCTTATCTGCATTTGTATTAGTTTGTTGCCTCTTTTCAAGGGGTCGCCTGTAAATATCTCCGATGACTCGTGTTCAAGCTCCTTATAAAGGAACTGTGTGTCAAATTTTGCTCCGTTATGAGCAAGAATATACAGTCATTTTTTTAACTTGTCCGCTAACTTGACAATATAGGATACAAAGAGTTTCACAGGGCTGTCGTGTGCAATCGTTTTAAAAACGTTTGTCCGTTTACCACATTTGTGACACTCATCACACTCGACATCCATGCACTCATCACAGATAGTCTGACTTACGAGTAAATGTGGAATAACCTCTTTGGTTTCAGCGTTCGTGTATGTTTCTATATCGTAGTACACGGTTATACAAGGGCTATTTTAGGCTTAGCATCTTTCATATAACATACATGCTTCACTCCATCCGCCTTATATTTTTCATGACATGTAGAACAGTGAATTTCATCGCATTTATGCACAAACTTACCCCAATTATCCATCATATGAAACATGCCACATTCACAGATTCTCATTTTCCTGCAAGTGCCAATTGATTTATGGAGCTCAAAACATTTATTATTGAAAAATGTACGTCTACACACATTACAGTCCCTCTTTCAACTACAAGACTTTCACATTTGGGGCTTTTACACTGCTCACATACCATGTAGCATCCTTACAATGTTTCACTATATCATCCGCAAACTCGAGACATCCCTTACACAAATCATGATGCCTTCCATATTTTCGACTTTTATCATAACTAGCGTAGAGAGTCCTTATATTACGGATGGGGAGATACGATGTTCCTGACAATCCTAAAATAAGTAGAGGTCTTGTACGATCTCTCACACAGCTTTTAAAAACATACACAGTCCTACGACGATCATCCATTCCAAATACAACTATACGAACATTCATTTCCTGCTCTACCCTTCTCAGCTCTTCAGGACCCATATTACACTCAAACTCAAGCTTACAATCTGAAGCCAGTTTACGGGCACGCTGCACAACCGTAGGCAGCCAGATATTATACGCGATTGTATTTAGCACAGTGAACATATGAGCTAAGACTATTGCTATAAAGCCGCAACCACGATCGACGTTTAAATGCTTTCTGTAAATAACCGAGAATTGAAATTAAGAGTATAAGGTGTGGCACTATGACCCGCAACCCGGAATACTCTGTCAATATCTACCATGAAGTTGTCCATATTGAAGGCTGTACTACTTTGAGAGGCCTGCATTATACGGCCCAAGATATATTCTATGTCTACAGCTGCCAAGCGTCTGAACGGTATTACTACCCAAAAATCATCTACATCCCCGTCATCTGAACCGAACCTGAAGGACAACCTCGTCCGGACTTCACGTTCGTCGCGGTTTTGAAGGGAAAACTCCAAAATACCTTCAACTACGTGTCGCAGTCCAACACCGTTGGTATACAGGGATCCAGGGTTACCCCTGACCACGTGCCAACTTCTAGTCAAGGCAGAGGTGGGGGTTAGCGGTGCGCACCAACTCGAATGTTATACCTTCCTCCACAGCACTAGAAACTGCTGCTGCAGGTGTGGAGGAAGTACCAGGAATTGAACAGGAATGAGGTGGTATATTTGAGGAAGGTACTATTGTGGGGGTTGTGTCGTAAGACGTAGAAGGATGGGGCTCTATTACTGGGGGTCTAACAACCTGCGCAATCCTGGCACGCTTTTTACCTGACGTGGAGGGTTCTTCATCACGCTTCCGCTTTGAATTGTCGCATGCTACAGGTATCGCTGGTGAGGGCTCGTCAGCGGGGATGGAGTCTGTAGCTACACGGTCATCGGGGTCATCTGTAATATCGATGATGGGGAGGGCTGTACATCGGCGTCACTCACGGTTCTGTGGAAGAAGAAAAACAAGGAGCAGCACTTAAATTTTGTTATATTTTGTAAATGACTCACTTAGGGGTGTGACGTGTTAGAGATGGAATCTGTAGAAAAATTCAGGTTCACAAGTCCATCCACATGTATTATATCTGGCCCTACAGAATGTGGTAAAACTGTGTTTATGCTTAAAATCATTAAAGATAAAGGGGAGATGTTCTCAAAATTTGTGCATAAAGAAATATGGTGCTATTCGACGTATCAATCAGTGCTCAACGAGTACCAAAATCATATTTTGTTCCACATAGGTGTATATGACGTTAAATCGTTAAAGGGAAATGAGCATACAGTCATTGTAATTGACGATCTCATGTTGAAAATGGATAAAAGTTTGCCGAGACATTTACAGTTCTCCCACCATCTTAGCATAAGCGTATTCTTCAATCAGAATTTATTTTTCAAAAATAGATACATGCGCGATGTGTCGTTAAATAAACAATATCTAGTCTTATTCGCGCAACGTAGAGATGTGTCACAAATTGGGGTATTAGCCAATCAAATGTTCCCGAATCAGCGTAAGGAGTTTTTGGAGGTTTATAAAGAAGCCACAGGTCAGCATTACCAATATTTGCTTTGTGACCTTCATTCGCGAAACACGTTTAGGGTGCTTCTAAGAACGAATATATTCCCAAACGAGCCTGAAACGGTGTATATTCCAGAATGACAAGCAAGCTGACTAAATATCGTGAATTAATAAAAATCTATCAACGATTGCCCCGGGCATTGCAGCAGATGTTTGTTAAAAATATCGACTCCGACCTTTTAAAATGCATCTGTAAAATCTTTCTTAATGTTATAAAATGTAATGTGCCAATGAAACCCCCACAGAAGGCTCGCCTACGTCGTTACAAGAACATAAAACGTGCGCTCGCGCGTAAAAGTCAAACTGTAGGGAAGAAAAAGCGAATTATTGTACACAGAGGGGGATCATTCCTCCCATCTTATTTTCAGTTTTGGGACCTTTACTGACTAGATTATATAATGAAGAAAGTGGTAGTGATTCCGCACGAGGTGTATGCGTTCAAAGAATCCAGACACGGTTCTAGAACCCCGTAAAAGTAGGCTTAAAAGAATGGAAAGCGAATTGTTAGCCCTATTAAACAGTGAAAAGTCACCTGATGAGAAAAGGATCTTGTACCAAGAGGCTCTGCAGAAATTTCTTCATGAGTACGAAGATTATAAGAATCCGACAGAGCTCCCCGTGGTTATTAGGCACAGCGCGAGCAACGATGAGCATGGCGACATAGGACCTGGGCCCGTTAGAGATGACCAGCCAAAGAATAACGGAACGCAAGACATCGAGCATGTATTAAAAAGCAGTCTCCCACATACATTGAGGAATAAAGGCTTAAGTCTATATAATCTATTGAGTGAGGACCCCATCATACAGTGGACCGATACAGGTGAGGTCATTGTTGAAGGAGCAAGGGTACAGGGATCCAATATCATCGACATTCTCCATGATCTGGTGAGAAAGTGGGACAGGCCCTCACCAACAGGATGGAAGCATATTAAAGCAAGACTACACCAAATAAATGTCCCCAAAACATTGATAGGAAACCTGAATAGGTTAATAGACTTGGAGCAAGTCACAACTGAGTACGCCATCACCCCCAACAGTAGCATCTCTGAAGAGGAGAAAGAAGAGACAAACGGCCAACCTTATCCACGTATCTCTAAAATACGCAAATGGCTAACATATTAAGTAAACGCTTTTATGACATTTCTAACCCCGCCTCCTATGGTGGTGTTAATAGACTGTACAGAGGTGTTTACAATGATGGAGTAGGGAAAAAAGATGTTGAGAGGTTTTTGCGGGGCAGGATGCTTATACACTTCATAAGCCGGTGAGAAAAAGGTTTAAAACGGCCAAGACAACAGCGGCTTCGATTGACTCTATTTGGCAAGCGGATTTAACAGACATGCAAAGATATTCAGTGTATAATGATGGCTACCGCTACATCCTATTCATAATAGATGTATTCTCTAGATATCTGTGGCTAATTCCTCTGAAAAATAAATCGCCTGAAACAGTTGCTAAAGCTACCAAAACGCTGATGTTGAAAGAAAACAGGGTTCCTGGCTATTTTTGTACGGATATGGGGAAAGAATTTATAGGCCGCGCTTTTCAGAACATGCTGACAGAGTTTAATATCAGTTACTACACCAGCAATTCTATACATAAGGCCTCTTTAGCTGAAAGAGTTCAACGTTCCATAAAGGAACGCATGCATCGCTATTTTACTCATAAAAACACACAGATATATAAACATTCTGTGATCATTAGCCTCGTCATACAACCATTCACACCACCGTGCGATTGGCGCAACACCTAACGAAGTTTTAGAGCCTGATGTGAGAAGAGATGGAGCGCCGCCACCACACTCTACACGTTTCAAAATCAATATTTATGTAAGGTTATCGCGTTCGGGAAATAAATTCGCGAATGGATTTGAGCAAGGATGGACACGTGAGATTTTTAAAGTTAGTGCTGTGAGACCTAAAGGCGAGATAATGATTTATTACGTTGAAGATTTGAATGGGGAGGAAATCGCGGGATGCTTTTACCGCGAGGAGTTGCAGAAAGTGTCTTTAATTTAGGAAAAAATGTGTTTAAAATTGAAACAATTTTAGGCAGCAAAGGTTCAGGAAAGAGAAAAATGTACCTGATGAAATGGCTAGGGTACCCAGAAACCTTCAACACCTATATGAAAGCTGCTGCAATAATGAAGCTTAAATAGTATGCAACATGGCGCCTAACCACTTCTATGTCACACTCCAGTCCTCTTCTTCTCTGTCTGTACATCCTAACAACACCCTGGCCAACTTTGTAACAGAACTCCATTGACCCATTCAGGTGGAACGTGATTCGTACGAAGTTGGTGTTTGTGAATTCAACTCTTGAAAATGAACAGATCATATTTCTGATCCTTAGAAGAGTCGATGAGTATGAAAAACTAGGCATAACCTTCGACAACACTATGCAACTAGGTCTGTTCGGTGAGGTACAGTACTATAATACAGTTGTAACACTAGAAATCGGTCATTACAACACATCCACGGACATTGTGCCGGGGTTAAACAAGAGTCTTGAAAAGTCGTACCTGACAAACGACTTACTTTTTGAAGTCGCAAACATAGACACGCCTGCACGCACGTTGAAGTTAAAATCAACTGATACAATGAGCAAACCAATCAACGTTTCCTTGAAATATTAAAGACAAAGAGCTGTTCACAATTGTTGCCGATGGTCGATATGATGCAGCTCTCCAAAGAGATACCTTTCACGAGGGACAACATGACTTGTCCAGCTTAATGTATCAGTTGAAGTTGGAGAAATTTGGTGAAAGCTTCCCATCCCCAGACTTGTGCTACATTTACAGCAATACCGTGGAGCATCAATTTGTTAGGAACACCTAGGTGCGCCTGCTGCGCATTGCACACATTCCCAACCATATAGGGAAAAGTTTGAGCATTACATATGACAAGCCCCATTATGTGAATGTTGCGACTCATCTATTAACCAATATCTCGATATATATAAGAACGATTGAGGGAAAAAATTTCCCATTCGGTGAAAGCAGCTTAACAGTGAAACTACACTTTCGTCGCATTCAGTTATAATGAACCGAAGGCCTTTCAGTCTATCGAGGAGTGAGATATCAGCGTGGGAGTGGGTTTGGATACATTTTTTCAACCATACTACGCACCTGTATTTTGAAGAGGGGTGCTAGATACCTCGGGAGGAAGGCGTTACAATCAGGTTTTAACGCGGTAGAAGACATAATGGGTGGAACTAAACCTAAAGAAGCTCTAAAAAACATTTAAAACGTACACGGGACGAAATCATCAAAGATGCAAAGAGAAAAATGCGTGGTGGCGGAAAGAAGAGAGGAGGCTGTCAGGAAGAAGGGGTTACCAACACGTGGCGCTAAACGTAAAAGGACATCAAAAAAGAAGTGTTCTAAGCGTATGAAGCCTATGGCTGATCATTTTTTTAACTGATATAAGCTGAGGACACTACTCTCACGAATCATAGGCTGATTACTACTTGTCGAGAGAGGTGGCACTATTTCTGACTCGTCATGGCGCTTCATCCATCCGTGTAGCTCACAATGTTGTAAATCGGAACTGTCCCTCTTTGATATGCCCCTACACAGGTTTCTATTGAGCATAGCGACTTTATTACAATTAACCCATTAAACACAATTAGTTCACCGAGTGCCCCTATAGAATTCGTGATACCCAGCTCAGGCCCATACTCTTTTGATCCAAGCTGTATGCACATATACACTAAACTACGTATAGCCCATTCTGATGGAACGGACTGCGATGATAGTTACTCTGCATACCCTGAAACCAACTTTCTACACTCCATATTCAGCCAGTGTGAGGTGTATTTAAATCAAGGTTAACATCTCGGCAGGAACGGGTTATTATCACCTACGAGCCTATCTGGAAAATGTCCTCAACTTTTCAAAAGAAGCGAAGGATACCTTTTTAACTGCCGAGGGCTATTATCAGACTAAAGACGAAAGTAGTATAAAGGATAAATTTAAAAATTCTAAAAAGAAGATATACGAGTGTTTTGAACGTTTTCATACAGACTTCACATTCCAGGAGAAACTGCTTATGAATGGGGTGGATATGAAGTTAAAGCTCACCAGCACGAATCCTGAGATCTACATAAATCTGGGACCTGATCAAGAAGAGGGCGCAAAGCCCGTTGTGATTCACATCATGGAAACATATCTGCGCGTACGACGAGTGAAATTAAGTTCGTCGAAATATGTAGAAATTGAAAAAATTTAATACGCACAACAGTAAAATACCCAATTAACAGAGTACAGATCAAACTATACACGGTGCCCGCCGGGTTGGCCTCGAAGCAGCTAGAAAACTTGGTTGTGGGAGTTCTACCTAAAAGGATATTAATTGGAATGCAGGATCACGCTTCGACGAATGGAAAATATAAAAAGAGCGCCTTTAAATTCGAGAATTTCGGCCTTAAAAATATAACTCTATACGTAAATGGCGTCGCATTGGGCGGAACCATAGTTACGGACTACTCATCAGACGCTGTGTTACCGCTCTGCGCGAGAGCTTATAGCAATCTGGCCCATATTGCCGGTGGCTGTGACGAGCCGGGGATTGGCGTAACACAGAAAGAATTTGTCGATCAATTTAACCTTTACTCATTTGATATTACCCCCAACTTATCTGCTCGTGTAAATACACACTTAAGTCCACAACAAAGTGGGAACATCTCAATCAGATTGGAATTCGCCGACCCTATAGACGCGCCTATTAGTGTACTAGTATACCTCGAATCACAAGCTTTAATAGAGCTCGACCGTTTCAGGAACGTTGTCACAGACTTTTAAAATGGACGCGTATACACTCCAGAGAGTAATGAAGAGTGACCGAGTCACACGCTCCAAATTTATCGGTGTGTTTGCGAAGAATGAAACATTGAAATTGCCAACTAGGAGAGATTGGTATCGCTTTATCGTGAATACGGACATTGTGTGGGGTGAGGGGATTCATTGGTTTGCAGTCTATTTTAAAAATAGGGAAAGAATGTACTATTTTGAATCATTCGGCACTCAGCCCTGGTGACCCTATAGTTGTACAATTTATCGAACAGCTACATGTCCCTGAAATTGTCTGGAATCCTTACAGTTTCCAAGGATATTTTAGTAATACTTGTGGCATGTACTCTTTCATTTCTCCTGCACATGTTACGTGGGAAAGGATTTATAAATTTTTTAAAATTATTCGATTTGTGCGACACTGAGATGAATGATGAATTGGTATGCAGACAGATTAAAAAAAGGTTCCCATTTGTACGCACTCGTTGTATTGTATAAAGTTTTACGTGTGTGTGTAAAATTGTAACTATATTGTGTAAAGTTTTACGTGTGTGTGTGTGTGTATATAAATAATTATAACTCTAAAATGTCTCCATTAATGTTGGTCTTATTTAATGGACGCTACTTCTGTAAGCCGAATTGTACTAAAACATGCTTTCTACCATTTTAGAAATTGAATGAAAATACAATTTGTTTTGTTCTTAATCACAAAAAACTTACATTAGTTCCTCAATGACCTGGCATTCGTTGGATCGGATGTGAGCCAATACCTCGACCTCGGTATTTAGATCACTGGGTTGGCTGTGCGGTAAAGCCTCCAAATCGTCGTCATTTATTTACCTTTCATCAAAGCTTTCGTGAAAAGTAGCTATAACACGATCAAGTTCCTCATCGGTCCTTTAAGGAGAAATTAACATGATTAGTCCATACTGAATCTTTTTAATTAAAGTTAAATTAAATTAAAGTTTAATTAAAGAGTTACAACAAGAGTAAATGCCGATTAGGGTGCCCAGCAAATTATAATCACAAAGCAGATATCCTGACAGGTTTCAAAAGTAAGATTAGCTGGATATGCTACGCATCATCTGCCAGCACCGGGTAACGACCCCGTTTGTGTATATATATATATATGGGGAGAGAGTTACAATAAGAGAAAACGCCGATTAGGGCGCCCAGCAAATTATAATCACAAAGCAGATATCCTGACAGTTTTTAAAAGTAAGATTAGCTGGATGTGCTACGAATCATCTGCCAGCACCTGGTAATCTTAAAAGTTTTTAATAATTCTAAAATCCTACGAGATTTTATAAATTATAATACTTGCACTGAATGAAACGATAAATATACATAGCCCGGCCTTCGGCTTAAATCACAAACTAGTTTTTTAAAACGCATTTATTATGGCTTTTTATAAGTTAACTAACACTGGCACTGAATGAAACGATGTATATAGCCCGAATCACAAATTAAATTAATTACTTACATTTCAATGTCATCTTCAGCGGTTGAATCTTTCTCACCGTCACAAATTTCTGCAATGCTTTGTGTGGAGAGAAGCTCACTCCGGTCTGCCGCTGCGAAAAGATGAAGTGTGGACAGCGTTGCGGCATCTCCATCTTCAAACAACTGCGGGCAGCCGTAAAGGTTTTGTGATTGACTCCTGACGAGATATTTCTGTAACTACTGGTTGATAAATACAACTGTTGTGGATTCCAGATAAAAAAGCCCCCTTTTATATACGCGAACCTAACTGTAAACACCCCAAATAGACGAATCACGAGTTTTCTGTTGGCCGTCGGTGAAATTTGGGATGGACATAACGTGTAAGTGCTAATATCCAACAACCAGAGGTCCTGGGGCTCCGCCCACTGGGGCGTAGTTGGCTGATCCGTGAATTCTGGGGCGTGTCAGATATAACTTACACATTCCATAGATTTCTTCCAGAAATGATTCGTTGAGAGAGAGAGAGAGAGAGAGAGAGCGTTTTGTTCGGAAAATAAAACTTTATATGAAGGATTTACAACCATCTAAAACTGAAAATAATTTTTACAAATAAATTTGAAAATCGGGGACAGATCGCATCGGTTTAAAGTTCATGGTGTCAGGAGAATGGCGTGTAATTAATATCCATTTTATCTACCAACCAATTGTGCCGATATATATATATATATATATATATATATATATAGTGTGTGTGTGTATATATATATATATATATATACAGGGTTTCCATAAATGATTACCCTGATTAAAGCATTCTATGACTTTTAAATAAACACTCGTATTCAAACACAGTTTTAATCATAAATAGATAAACATACAAAGTTTTGATACATAGTTAATGAACTTAATAAGTTCCACATGTGCACCCCTAGTGGCACGTAAAATGTCTAAACGGTATTCACACTCACGCCACACATTTTCCAACATTTGTGGGTTAACTGTTGCAATTGCATCCGTAATGCGTTCTCGCAATGTCCTGATATCTGGAACAACTGCTGCATAAACCAAATCTTTAACATGACCCTAGAGAAAGAAATCCAGCGGGGTAATATCTAGTGATCTTGGGGCCATGGGATTGGCCCGTCCCTGCCAATCCATCGATTTGGAAATGTTGCGTCGAGAGTTTCACGAACAACATGCGCCCAATGAGGGGGTGCCCCATCTTGTTGAAAGATGACAGTTGGCTGCCTGTCCTGCAGCTGGGGGACGGCGTAATTGGTGAGCATATCCAAGTACACAGTTGTGGAAACAGTGTTCTCAGCGAAGAAGAAAGGACCAATTATCTGGTCATGCATTAGTCCACACCAGACATTGATCTTCGGACTGCCCCGAATATGCTCCCTTACGGCACGTCGGTTTTCCGATCCCCAAATACGCACATTGTGTCTGTTGACTCTACCACTAAGATGAAACGTAGCCTCGTCTGAAAAGCAGACACGTAACAAGAAGTCATTATCCTCGTCAATGCTGTTCAAAGTGTCAATAGCGAATTGTTCACGTTTTGGACGGTCATCAGGCTTCAGTTCTTGAACAATTTGTACCTTGTAGGCGTGTAATTTCAAACGTTTATGTAACACCTTGTGCACCGTAGACTTCGGTATCTTTAGTTGGCATGAAGCTTGTCTCACTGATTTCCTTGGTGACCGTGTGAAAGCAGTTTGAATGTTTTCCACCGTCCCATCGGAAACTGATGGTCTACCACTGCTCTTTCCCTTTTCTACGTTTCCAGTTTCCAGTTTCCAAGAATTTTTTCAGCCACGACTTAATTAGCTTCACATCAGGTGGATTCTTCCCATACTTTGTTCTGAACCTTCGCTGAACACTGACAGGAGATTTTGTTTCTGCAAGCCTCACAACACATTGTGCCTTCTCGGTCACAGACGCCATCTTAACTGAACAGCTACTACAGCGCTCCTAGTGGCGAATGCGGTAGACGAAACACACCAGCACAGAAACTCTATGCGTGTACGAGATCACCTGTAAAAAGAAAACGGATGTAACATTCGTCATTAAAACATGAGAGCATACTGTTTTCAGGGTAAACATTTATGGACACCCTGTGTATATAATATATATATATATATATATATATATATGAAGGGTTTTACAACCATTTAAAATAATTTTAAAAAATTAAATGTGGAGCGGATGTATGATGAGGGATTTTACAACCATCTAGAACTTAAAATAAATTAAAATTTAATTGTAGAGGGGTTATGGAGGGAATGACTGTGTCATAAACTTCTGTTTTATTATCTTACCTGTGGTGTGTGTGTGTATATATATGTATATATGTATACATATATATATATAATATATAATATATATATATATAAGTTTATAATATATATATATATATATATATGAAAATTATTTCACGAAAGTAACACGTGAAAAATATTTATGATGAATAAAACCACGAAGGAAAGGAAACACAAAATGGTGCTCAAGCGCTTGAGCGCTTGAGCACCATTTTGTGTTTCCTTTCCTTCGTGGTTTTATTCATCATATATATATATATATATATATATATATATATATATATATATATATCGGAATAGATGATGTTATTATGCTTCGTTACACCATCTCCGACTGTTTACTGTATTCTCAGTATGTAGCTTCCTCGCAACAACAAGGAAGTTTATACTGTTTAATAATCTGACTGCGAGTTTCCGGAACAACACGTTATACCCTTGCTTCTATGGCGTCCTCTCTCTCTCTCTCTCTCTCTCTCTCTCTCTATCAGTCCGTTGAGAGTACGCATCACCCTTTGTCAGTCCTTTATTTCACAAGGTTGGAAATCACTTTTAAAATACTAATGGATTTCTTTTACAATACAGAGTAATTATAAAATCAAATCCTGTTCACTACACTTGTTTAGAGAGTTGTAAAACGAAACAATTGCTTACATCGCAAAGATAAGGGGCCCAGCCGAACCGGCTGCCCCAAGGGCGAAACACCGACTGCCTGCCCGAAGGCCGAGGCGGGGCTGTCTCACTGGTCTCTGTTTCCACTCTGCCCTGGAGAAATTCCCATGGTGCCACGTTTGACAAAAGATTATTAAACTTGCAAAATCCTACTAAAATAGTAATATTAGTAAAAGAATTTATATAATTGGATATTAGCAAAAGAATATATGTGATCGTAGTTTTACACTTAACTTCTTTACGTGATTTATTTTAGCCGAAAAGAACATTTAGAATTTAGGAATCTCTGTTTAAGATTATAGACGTAACAACACTGTTTTCGCTAGGGTTAGAGAAAGGCCAGATGATCCACTGGGGCATCGAGGCAATTTATACAAATATTAAGAATTTAACGGATTCATATTTTAATTTATATGAACAGAATAATATCTTTTAAAGGATTAATACTTTAATTTATACAAACAGAATTATATTTTTAAGTTTTAACAAATTTATTTTCTTGTGGAAACCCTTTTCCACACACACCGGCTGCCCCAAGGGCGAAACACCGACTGCCTGCCCGAAGGCCGAGGCGGGGTTGTCTCACTGGTCTCTGTTTCCACTCTGCCCTGGAGAAATTCCCATGGTGCCACGTTTTACAAAAGATTATTAAACTTGCAAAATCCTACTCAAATAGTAATATTAGTAAAAGAATTTATATAATTGGATATTAGCAAAAGAATATATGCGATCGTAGTTTTACACTTAACTTCTTTATGTGATTTATTTTAGCCGAAAAGAACATTTAGAATTTAGGAATCTCTGTTTAAGATTATAGACGTAACAACACTGTTTTCGCTAGGGTTAGAGAAAGGCCAGATGATCCACTGGGGCATCGAGGCAATTTATACAAATATTAAGAATTCAACGGATTCATATTTTAATTTATATGAACAGAATAATATATTTTAAAGGATTAATACTTTAATTTATACAAACAGAATTATATTTTTAAATTTTAACAAATTTATTTTCTTGTGGAAACCCTTTTCCACACACACACACACACACACATACAGTGTGTGTGTGTGTGTGTGTGTGTGTATATATATATATGTGTGTGGTACTTAACGAGATTGGAAGATAAATTTGGAAATCGGGGCAATTCGCATCGGTTTAAAGTTTATGGGCGATTAGAAGTAAAATTCCGTGAACAAGTTTTAGATATGCGTTTTAAGATTTTTCATTAATTTTTAATAATGGCTGGAAGTGTAAAGTATCGTGGATGCGAAGACAATTTAATGTAAATGTATTTTACTCTGTTTTCTATGAAAATTAATAGTTAATTATATTTAAAATGGTAGGATTTTCTTCATAAAAATAATATAAAAGTTTATAGAAAGGATTGCTGAATGTTATTCTGAGAATAACTTACCAGAATTTAATATACGTTTTTAATATATCTATTGCGTATTATTAAACCTGCTTTCATATGGTAAATTTAATATATAGATTTCTCAAATCAAAAGAATGAATATTAAGATGGATGAAAAAATTATACGAAAAGGAGAACCGCATCGGGTCCGTGCTCGAGGGCCAGTGATTGCAACCGGCGCTCGGTAAACGAACATCCTTCCGCATGTTGTTGGAATAATGTGCAGTGTAAAGAGCCCTGTGTATTTCTTTTATTACTAGATGCGTAGCACATCCAGCTTCTGCACAATTGGTTGGTAGATAAAATGGGCACTCTGGACGCCCTAGTGGTTAAGATGCTGGGGTGCTGGATTCCCCGTTAAACCGTAGGTCTAGGGTGGGGTGAAAAGCTTGACCTTCGTCAGAATGAACAATTCAGGTAGTTTTGTCTTTCTTGGAATAAAAAGAAATGCTGTTTTGATGGCATTTTGTATAAGAGATGAATGACAAAAGTAACTCATCTATAAATATATAATTAGTATATATAGCTGTGTGTGTAATAATAAGGGATCTATGTGCGTTTGTGTGCGCTTCTTGATTGTTCAGGCGATTATGCACTGTGCCAACTGGCTGATAATGCCTGGAGACACTGGTTTCTACGCCAACTGGCGGATTTCGAGTTCTAAGTCAAGTGTTGCTACCATGACCACTCATTGAGCTTCCGTCTCTCGTGGAAGCTGGATAGTCTCTTCCTCTCTCTCTCCTCCTCCTCTCTCTCTCTTTGGTTAGGTATACCCCTTTGGGGGTTGAGGCCGTCCCCTCTTCTCCCCCAAAGAGGTCAGGTGGACTCCCCCCGGCTTCCTGGGGGAGTTCCCCTCCCCC
Source organism: Bathynomus jamesi (assembly GCA_023014485.1). Classification (NCBI taxonomy): domain Eukaryota; kingdom Metazoa; phylum Arthropoda; class Malacostraca; order Isopoda; family Cirolanidae; genus Bathynomus; species Bathynomus jamesi. The sequence continues at coordinate 76,707 of JAJOZX010000006.1, read as the reverse complement.
TTTTTTTGTACCCTGGGTTTGGCACTGGGGGGTGTCTTGCAACAAGGGGGAGGGGGCTGAGACTGGTATTCATTGCAACATTTGCAATTGCATTGCACTCTAACCTTTTGCGGTCATACTACTGAACCTATGGCACAGAAATACATGGACGGGTGAAGATAGTTTTAATGTGTGCAAGGTGTGGTAACATACACCTCAGTTGCTATTTCTTTTAATGACAAACACCCTGGGAGGCCGCCAGTTGTTCAGACATCAGTTGGAAAACTGTTCACTAGGGTGGATCGATTTTACATTTTTTTCGATTTCCATATTCTAATAGAGACAAAAACTTGCGCATGCATGGGAAAATAGCCTCTGCAAAATCTTAGCTTAATAGGTAATCATCTTCTGCCCCCGGCAGAGCGATGAAAATCATATTTTAGTAGTCAAAAACGTATTTTTAAACCCTAGCCTAGAGTCATAAAATTTTGCGTGTGTTATTTCATGCCTAAGCAACGATATAAATGTTATGGGAAATATATAAATGCATTATTTAAGACAAAGAGCCGATCTGAAAATATGTATAATATACATATTTTCAGATCGGCTCTTTGTCTTAAATAATGCATTTATATATTTCCCATAGCATTTATATCGTTGCTTAGGCATGAAATAACACACACGCAAAATTTTATGACTCTAGGCTAGGGTTTAAAAATACGTTTTTGACTACTAAAATATGATTTTCATCGCTCTGCCGGGGGCAGAAGATGATTACCAATTAAGCTAAGATTTTGCAGAGGCTATGTTCTCATGCATGCGCAAGTTTTTGTCTCTATTAGAATATGGGAATCGAAAGAAATGTAAAATCGATCCACCCTACTGTTCACTAGCCTCAAAGAAACGGGAAGTGTTCATGATCAGCCCCGTAGTGACCGGCCAAAAAGTTCAACCGATGCAGCAACATCACTAACGGTACTCAATCACCACGAAAACAGCGCACGTAATTCCTTAAGAAAGTTATCCCAGGAAACGGGTGTCTCCAGAAGATCCATTCAACGAATTCTTACAACAAATCGTTTCCACCCCTACAAAGTCCAACTCGTTCAAGAACTGCACGGTGACGAAACAGACCATCGTGTAGAGTTCTGCCAGTGATTTCTAAAACATCGACAACTTCAACGAAGGATCACGTTCAGCGACGAAGCGATATTTCACCTTAGTGGTCGTGTCAATAGGCATAATACACGCTATTAGGCAAATGAGAACCCCAACTGCATGGAGGAAGGACATATGCAATTCGATCCAGGAATTATGGTGTGGGCTGCGCTCTGGGGGGATCGGTTAATTGGGCCGTACTTTTTCGACAGCAATGTAACAGGTGAAACATATCTGCATATGCTCTAATTGGGCCGTACTTTTTCGACGGCACTGTAACAGGTGAAACATATCTGCATATGCTACAAACATTTCTAATGCCCATACTGGACGACATTCCATTGGCAGAACGGGCGGAGATGTGGTTTCAGCAGGATTGTGCACCACCACATTTCGCAACCCTCGTCCAGAGCTCTTTAGATGAAACATTCCCAAGCAAGTGGATCGGACGGCGAGGGCCCGTCGAATGGCCACCTAGGTCTCCAGACCTCACACCTCTTGACTTTTTCTTATGGGGCCATCTGAAGTCGGTAGTCTATGCTGATCAACCCAGAACCATACGTTCTCTAAAGGATAGTCACATCTGAGTGTGCCAAAATCAGTATCAATGTGTTAAGGATTGTTCAAACATCATGCATTCAACGCGTCAGAAAGTGTCTCGAAGTGGAAGGCCACCAATTCAAACATTTATTATAATTTAATAAAACGTGCCTATGGTTTCTGACTTTTCCGCCACCCTGTATAATAACTGCATAAATGATATGTTAATAAGGAACAAACCTAAGGACGAAAAAGACACAGATGTGTGTGTGTGTTACCAAGTAAAGAATGTCCTGATAATGTATACGTGGAAGAAACGGGAAGGGACCTCAGTAAGAGAATTTATGAACACAAGAGAGATGTGAGGGTGGGGAACGAAAAAAAGTGTTGTATTCTGTTATGTCAGAGACTATAACCATGTAATAGATTTCAATAATTGCAACTTTGTTTTCAAATCTAATAATTATGTTAAGCGAAGAATTGTTGAATCTAGTCTTATAGGCCCTACACAAAATTTTAATCTATCCGATGGTCAATTCTCTTTTAACAAAATTATATGTAATAAAATTAAGAATTTTGTAACATTACCCTCCAAAAATCCCCAGGCAACACAAGTACATCCATCAGATCAACTATCCTCTGAGAAGAGGATGGGAAGATTCAGTCAGCTAATCCTGATAATTAACTTCCAGGTGTATATAAACTCTGTTCTCTGTTTATACGGTCATTACCAATTGACAAGTGCTCGCGAGGAGCCGAACTGTATTGGTGTTAAGAAATAAAAATTTACATCTTCCTGAAGAGTGGTTTCCTTCTCCATATATATATATATATATATATATATATATATATATATATATATATATATATATATATATATATTATATATATATGGGATGAATTTCACAATAAAACACGTGAAATGAATGAATGCTGCAAACCCAGAAGGAAAAAGAAAAACGATTCCAAGGCCTTTCGTGTATTCAAGCTACACGAGGTGTAGCTTTGAATACACGAAAGGCCTTGGAATCGTTTTTCTTTTTCCTTGTGGGTTTGCAGCATATATATATATATATATATATAATTAAACAGTACCAAGGAAAAGGAAAAACACTTTCATATGTATATGTAAACGCTCAGCCGATAGTGTTTTTCCTTTTACTTTGTGGTTTTTTATTGCACTTATTATTTCAGGTGTTCAAGTGAATATTTTCATATATATATATATATATATATATATATATATATATAGTGGGCCCAGTTTTAGCCGTTTAAGGTGATAATGATTAATTTAATGCTAGTGATTAATTGATGCAATAATTGAATATTAATGACAGCTGGGTTAACAATTTATGATGTCATACAGTATCACCGGTTGAAAGTGGCTAATGGAGTAGGCCTACTATAATATTTCTGAGTGATACGAATTGCTTCGAGGTCACCAGCTTGGATTACACCCAAGCAAATATTGTTAAGGTTACAAAAAGCATCTTATTGTTTTGTATTTAATTAAGAAAATAAATCATTTATTTGTTCACAGTGAATAACAAATGATTGACAACGATTAGAGTACTTAACAATTCTATAACGGCATTTGTATTATGGAAAAGTCTGACTGAGGATTAGTAAATAAAAGGAATTATACAGATCAACTGTTAAGAAATACGCTCGTTTATGAGAGGCTAATGGCACGCAAAATGGAACACAACATGAAATATGAAACTAGTGATAAATGAAATTATGCACGTACGTTTTGGTACACTGAAGAGAATACGTAACACTGATGGAATAAATGATGCAGCCAAATGATAGTGGAAATTATGCACGTTAAATTGGTACACTGTAAATGAATTAGGCCTTCAGTAAGAGAATACTCAAATCTATCACATAAAATAAACGGATGTAAAGTATTTATATGAATGAACACAATAGTAGAGGCTACGCGATTACCGTACTGGAATGACACTTGAATTGGGAAATAGGCCTACTGCGTTCTTTAACGACAGTAAGTTGGAACACTTAATTACACACTTTGGGAGTATAGCCTACCGTTCGGCGGTAGACTGGTGTAGGTTTCACGAGAGTTACTTAGAAAAGATGCACTTAGCTTACCGGGACGATGAAAACCTCTGTAGAATATGTGTTGAGGGTGAACCCATTACCGTAAGCCCGGGTGTTGTTTCCTCTTGGAAGTTTGTTCCGTAAGTCAAGGTCTGATGGGGCTAATAGATTCTCGTTGACGGCCGTTTTTCGTAAAGCGGTGAAAACTGACCAGCTGTGGAGTGATTTGGGTTTGTAGCTTCGCCGTCGAGTTACGTAATGTGTCCACCTTGAGGATGACTTCTTATAGCGTTGAGCTTTGCCGGTGCTCCCGAGGATGATTGTAAACCAGTGGAGGTGTGGTGAAAGAGGCCAATGAAAAACGCCTACAGCGGGAAAGACTTAGCTTACTTCGAGTGATGATGTGTTCTTGGGGTAAAAGTGTTGAAATGGGCCTTGAAGGGAGCCGGCTAAAGCTGACGCTGTAACGACGTGAAGGATGAACTTACGAGATGAACGCACGAACGGAGTGGGGTTTGGTAGAGAGCCTTACTTGATGATAGACTTCGTGTAGGCTCGACCGGAGCCTTGAAGGAACAGCGGGCCGCTCCTCCGGCGGGAAGCCGGAGGGCGGTTGACGTGACGAGTTCTGCTCGTGAAGGTGGAGAGCAAGTGAGTGAGAGTGAGGAAGTGTATCAGTGGAAACTCGCTTATATAACCTCTGTGACGCGGAAACCTTCGCGGGCATTTCTTGAAACTCTGCCCACGCGTCCTTGATAATGGCTTGCTTTCGCGCCTTTTGGTCAGAAACAGACGTTTTCATTGTTTCGGATTCCTCGACCACGTGTGTCTTCCAAGAATGTTTGATGATGGCGTGGAAGGAAGAATTTGTCTGTCAAATTGTTAGTCTATTTCTTCTCAGTCCGCTACATATATATATATATTATATATAAGCAAACAGCCACAGGGAAAAAGGAAAAAAGAAACATGAATTCCGAGCGCTTTCGTGATATATTCACATTTTCAAGGACAAGAGAGAAATAGGATATTTCTCACTTGTCCTTGAAAATGTGAATATATCACGAAAGCGCTCGGAATTCGTGTCTTTTTTCCTTTTACCCTGTGGTTGTTTGCTTATTAATAAGATCACGTGTTATTTTCTGATTTTACTGCATATATATATATATATATATATATATATATATATATATATATATATATATATAAGGTTTCCTAAAAAAGGTGCTCTGTTTTGATTAATTCACGTCTTACAATGTATTTGGCAGAAATTTCGACGATACATCATTTTTCACGAGGTATATTTTTTAAATGTAGTTTAGGTTAGGCTGAATAGATTAGATTGTCAAATGTAGTATTAGATTACCTCTTCGAACACATCATTGACCTTGTAATCTCAGATCTATTTGCTGCCCTTTCTCGGAGTGGATGGTCTTCACTATCATACTCTCCGAGTATGTTTCGGATTCCTCGACCACGTGTCTTCCAAGAATGTTTGATGATGGCGTGGAAGGAAGAATTTGTCTGTCAAATTGTTAGTCTATTTCTTCTCAGTCCGCTACATATATATATGTATTTTTTAAATGTAGTTTAGGTTAGGCTGAATAGATTAGATTGTCAAATGCAGTATTAGATTACCTCTTCGAACACATCATTGACCTTGTAATCTCAGATCCATTTGCTGCCCTTTCTCGGAGTGGATGGTCTTCACTATCATACTCTCCGAGTATGTTTCGGATTCCTCGACCACGTGTGTCTTCCAAGAATGTTTGATGATGGCGTGGAAGGAAGAATTTGTCTGTCAAATTGTTAGTCTATTTCTTCTCAGTCCGCTACATATATATATATATATATAAGCAAACAGCCACAGGGAAAAAGGAAATTCCTTATGGACACTGTGTAATACAAAAATAGCTCTCACATCTCAGATGTATCATTTGTGTCTCACACAGTCCCCGAAGTGAAGTCGGATGCGTCATATCAGTCGTAAAAAAATGAAGGAGGCACTTGTCACGGTGGTGGAAAACTCCAGAGAACGCCTTCAAAAGAATTTTTGAAATGAAAGGGTGTCACACTGAGAATGTATTTACATGAAAGGGAATCCTCCGAACTTCCGTGAAAATAATGATGTGTCGGAGAAATTTGACAAATACGTTGTAACCATTGATGTATTTAAGAGTACGCCATATACTTACTTTATTATTAATTTTTATCGTATATATACATTCAAGTATCAAAAGTTTTGAAAAATAAAGAAACTACAGTAACACAAGAACAGAAATGCTCTTAGAATAAATATGTTTCTCTTATTACAGTGTTGCAAAGAGATTGCTTCAAATATACCATATAAGTTTGAATTTTTTTTTTTTTATGTATACCCGAAAGAAAAATTGTGATACACCAATCGTTATAACATATGAATTAAAAATTTTTAGGAGCCTACACCCATATATATATATATATATATATATATATATATATAACCTTTGGTTAGCTTCCTCCCGAATTGTTCATTCTGACCAAGGTCAAGCTTTTCATTCCACCTTAAACTTACAGTTTAACGTCGAATCCGAACCACGCCCCACCAGCAGCACAGCGTCTTAACCACTAGGCCACCCAGGGTACTCATTTATCTACCAACCACTTTCTTTATTGTGTGGAAGGATGAACAGCTGGGTTTTGCTGCGCGCCGGCTGCCGTCATCGGGTCTTGAACTCGGGGCCGATGGATTGCGACGCTAACCACTACACCACCGAGGCGCATATATATATATATATATATATGGGATTGAACTCAGAATGGTCCCCTGAGGTTCTTTCATGATACACACAGACCGTGCATGGAACAAGGCACTCTTCTGGGAAAATTAAATCCACTATGGTCAGAATAAGTAATGGTAAATGACAAACACTAAGATTTTTTCTTTTTCATGATGTTAGCCCGACGTGGGCAAAGGGTCACTCGCAAAGAGGCCCCCAATATACAGTGTGTGTGTGTGTGTGTGTGTGTGTGTGTGTGTGTATATATACAGTGGACCCCCGCTTACCGATTGGTTCGTGGTACGATTAAATCTTGTTGCGATCAAGCCTCATTGAGAATATATTGCCCGTGTAACGATTAATTTCCGTGTAACGATTTTTGAACTATCGCGCCAAATTCACGATGGAAGGAGATTTTTCTTCCAAACAATAATTTTCTTCTCCAACTCCACGACTACCACCATCGATTTTCATCTATGTTACACTCCACCAACCTAAGGTAAATAATTTTTTTATTTATTTCTTTATTTAATTATGTTTATTTAATTGTTTTTATTATTTATTTACAGCAAAATAAGTTATAAGACATTTTTGGTGTTAAAATATCATGTATTGTTAAAATATCCTTTTAAACATGGAAAATTAGTGTTTTTAAGTCTTGCAAGAGTGTATTTTCGAAAAATTTGCACCAATTCGGCCATTTACATGTTATAATGGGTTCGTGTAACGATTTTTTTGTGTACCGATGGTTTATTTTGCATCAATTACGATCGTCAAACGGGGGTCCACTGTGTGTGTATATATATATATATATATATATATATATATATATATATAATAATATAAAAGGACGTGCGTGTGTGTGTGTGTGTGTGTGTGTATGTCTGTCTGTCTGTCTGTCTGTTCCAGCCATAACTCCAAAATGGAAGCAGTTACAAACATGAAACTTCACACACATATTAATTAGGTCCCGAGGTTGTGCACCTGAGTGTTAATAAATTAAATAATTAATTTTAAAAAATTAAATGACGTCATCAAGGTCATTACGTCATTACGTGTATATATATATATATATATATCGAAACCTATGGTAAAATTATTGAATACCCGGTTAGGTTCATTGAATGCCAGGTTAGGTCATCTGTACGCCCTTGACGATTGGTTAGGCTAAGTCATGATATTTTCGTTAGCTTTAACGAAAATATCACGACTTAACATAGCCAATCGTCAAGGGCGTACAATTAATCTAACCGAGCATTCAATTAACCTAACCGGGCATTCAATTAATCTAATCGGGCATTCAGTTGACCTAACCGCGCATTTAATTCACCTAACCTGGCATTCAGTTTACCTAACCGAGCATATATATATATACAAACCGACATAAACAAAATCTACAAGTGGACTGAAGACAACAATATGAAGTTTAACACCGAGAAATTTCAGCTATTACGGTACGGAAAAAGAGAAGACCTAAAGTGCATGGAATATTATACCCCAAATGGACAGGAAATTCAGAGAAATTCCAGAGCAAAAGATTTAGGGGTTGTAATGACAGATGATGCGAAATTTGAAACACAAAATAAGATAGTAGTAAACAGAGCAAAGAGAATAACGGGTCAGATATTGAGAACTTTTAAACGAAGGGATAGGAATGTAATGATTCCTCTACTGAAAACCCTGATAATACCCAAATTAGAATACTGCTCGGTCCTAACTTCCCCATATAAAAAAGAAGACATTAGACAGCTGGAGGGGATCCAAAGAAGCTTCACAGCCAAGATCAATGGGTGCAAAGAACTAAATTACTGGGAAAGGTTACGAGAACTAGACCTATATTCACTGGAAAGGAGAAGAGAGAGATACACCATTATTTACACTTGGAAAATAATGGAGAAACTAGTCCCTAATCTTACTCTGAATCCCATAACTCCCCAAACAACGATGGAAAGTAGAAGCGGTAGACTGTGTCGTATTCCCAAATTGAAGGCGAGACAGGGAACATCCTTAACCCTGAAAGAAAAGAAAATAGTTTTGTAGTGAGAGGACCAAAACTGTTTAATCAGTTGCCCAAAGACCTAAGAAACACGAAGGGAGTTGCAGTGGAAATCTTCAAAAGAAGACTAGACGCCTGGCTCAGAACAATCCCCGATGAGCCGGGCGTACCTGGCTATGTGAGGTGGAGAGCGCAAGAATCCAACTCACTACTTCACCAGGCCAACCCGAGAGGAGGGGCGACAAGCTTGACCTTCGCGAAATGAGAAATCATCACGCGGAACCTTTGTAAGGTTGTAAGGTTATATATATAGCGTTCAACATCCACCCCGGCAACGCTGGGTCGCTCCGCTAGTATATATGTAAAAATGAACAATGAATAATCATTATTCATTTTTACATGAGAAACCAAAATCGTCTGAGCGAGTTTGGATAAAATTTCGATTTTTGCTTTCTATTTTTTTTTTCAGTGTCACACCCATGCGATCTACCATTTCTATGGTTTAGTCGTATCCATATTTCCATTTTTCATTTGTTAGAGAATTTATTATAATTAATTATGGTTGTCTTGTATCTAACCCTCATCCTTAAATTTTATTAGATTATGCATAAACACTGCATATGGCATGATTGGAACCCTTGTTTGTACTTCTTTATTCATTACTGTATTACTCTAATTCATCTTTTTCTAAATTCTCTCAATAATGACTTGTCCTGTATGTACAAATTAAATAACTATGGCGCATTAATTATGAATTGACGTATGGCATAAGTTGAATAACTATGACGTCATAAAGTAGCTTAATTCCCTTCACATTTTCCCGTCATTAATTTCCCTTCATCATATCTCTAGTATACAATGTATGAAAATTCTTTAACATAATAATAAAAACTGTACACTCTATACATCATTATTTATATGTTATGGCCTGTCTGGTATGATGCAATATAACTATTATTCGACCATATTCACCCATACGTCCATACCTTATCTTCACCATTATCCTATATCAATTTTATTAAATATTCATTTTACTCGTGTCAGTCTATGAAATGTGTACAAAACTTTATGCATCCGTACCTGTTCGTTCAAAGTCGTGCAAATACGTTCACATGTATTATATATTTTTTTATTGTTTATTTTAATTATTTCACTCCTCGCAAGACGGAAGTGTTCGAATTCTGCTAACCACAGCGAAAGCGAGCGCTTCAAAGATAAAAAAAAATTGAGTAATATATATATATATATCGTAAAGAACGACGCTTGTATAGGAGATATTCCGCGCAAGACGAGAAAGAGAAAACAACAAATGAAAAAATGAAGTACCACCTGGGAATCGAACCCGGGATCTTCCGATTGCCGGTCAGACGCGATAACCACTACACCATGGACTTCACTCTTCCAAATGCCGTAATTCCTCTACATACTCGCAGAAACCAATGCCCCAAGGGGGCACCTCCCGCATGCCGTAACATTATATACATTCAACTGCAAAGAACACGCAGTATAAATAACGTAAAGAACGACGCTTGTATAGGAGATATTCCGCGCAAGACGAGAAAGAGAAAACAACAAATGAAAAAATGAAGTACCACCTGGGAATCGAACCCGGGATCTTCCGATTTCATTTGTTGTTTTCTCTTTCTCGTCTTGCGCGGAATATCTCCTATACAAGCGTCGTTCTTTACGTTATTTATACTGCGTGTTCTTTGCAGTTGAATGTATATAATGTTACGGCATGCGGGAGGTGCCCCTTGGGGCATTGGTTTCTGCGAGTATGTAGAGGAATTACGGCATTTGGAAGAGTGAAGTCCATGGTGTAGTGGTTATCGCGTCTGACCGGCAATCGGAAGATCCCGGGTTCGATTCCCAGGTGGTACTTCATTTTTTCATTTGTTGTTTTCTCTTTCTCGTCTTGCGCGGAATATCTCCTATACAAGCGTCGTTCTTTACGTTATTTATACTGCGTGTTCTTTGCAGTTGAATGTATATAATGTTACGGCATGCGGGAGGTGCCCCCTTGGGGCATTGGTTTCTGCGAGTATGTAGAGGAATTACGGCATTTGGAAGAGTGAAGTCCATGGTGTAGTGGTTATCGCGTCTGACCGGCAATCGGAAGATCCCGGGTTCGATTCCAGGTGGTACTTCATTTTTTCATTTGTTGTTTTCTCTTTCTCGTCTTGCGCGGAATATCTCCTATACAAGCGTCGTTCTTTACGTTATTTATACTGCGTGTTCTTTGCAGTTGAATGTATATATATATATATATATATACCGTATATGCCCATGTACGGGGCTCCAATAAACATTAGCCCCCCCCCCCGCCCATGGCCTAAACCATTAGAGGTACAGTAAAACTAAACATACCTTACAAAAGAGAATTTAATCCTGCATTTAATGAGAAACAATTAAAACTTGGTGTTCCCGCCATTGGCTTCCGAGACAGCCTGAATTCGCTTTGGGTAGCTTGCCAAAAGTGACGTGAATAGATCTTGATCGTTACGCAAATTTGCTAAACAGTTTCAATGTGTTGCGTCATTGTATCCTTCGAAAATCGATTTGCTGCAGGTTCTTGAAACAAGAGACATTCAACCTTGTCCTTTATAACTGATCCAATGTGTTCACAGACGTTCAGGTCAGGAGAATTTCTTGGCCATTCTTCATTTCCAAAGAAATCGATCTCATGGTTCCACAACAACTGTTGAGTGGCTAATGCCTTAAAGCAGGGGGCCTTATCGTGCAGAAGTGTGACCTGATCGACATCCACAACATTGTTTGGGTTTCTTAGAAAAGGAATGACATGCTGGGATAGAATAATATCACGAAAATACTGTCCATCCCAACTCTGACCATTTGGCTTCAGCACCCACATGAGCTTCTTTGCAGTGAACAAAACAAACACACCAACACAGTCTGGACTTTTTAATAATTCGCGATAATGTTCATTGTCATTGATTTCATCTGGTGTTGTGGCCCACACTCGATCATTTTGGTAGTTAGGCCGACGTGTTACGTAAACAAAAAATTAATCGGAGACGGCTAAATGCATGAAATCATCCACATCCCAATCTTCAAAATAATGGGCAAACCACATTCTGTCATCGATGTTAAGTTGAGTTTTTCTTGGCTTTGGAAGTTTATGCCAAGGCTTTAAACCTTGCCTATGACGGTACAGTCGAATGATCTCACCACTAACGATCTTTCCTCTCAACATTTCGATCTCTCTAGAAAGTTTAGCACAGCTGTTTTTCCGCTTACGCGTACCGCTTTCAATGATGTGCTTTGTTTCCTGAGAGAGTGGCAAATTTGGGCGCCCAGATTTGGTTGTATCCATTTCACATTCATCCAAAGTTTTATTCCAATTTCTCTTGACGAAGTCCTCACTTCTTCGCAACTTTTTGGCAACCCATGAACGTGTTATAAAGGTGGCTCCAGCATCACGAGCTTCCCGAAATGTTATTGCTCGTATGCGATCTATCACACGTTGCCTCTCCGAATCACAATTAATTGAGAAGCCATTATATTATCACTTTATCAGCTAGAGTAATTTTAATACCTGCAATAAATAAAGAATTTTATATATTTTTATAATCACTAAAAACTATTTCGATATAAGTAAACATGTAAGCTGCAAATGGGGGGGGGCTAAGATTTTTTGGAACCCCTTACTTTGTACTATACAGAGTGTTTCAAAAGTCCCTCATTATTTTTAAAATTTTATTAAAATAGCGATTACAAGAGGAACCAAATGACAATTTGGTTGCTGAGTCTACGATTCATGAGAATTTTGGTGGCATCAAACTTGGCTTCATAAGTCTACTGGAAAGTCACTGGTACACCTCAACGTGGGCACCGTCTTTTTCGAAACAAGCTAGCCACCGTTTTACGCATTCTTGGCCGACATTGGACAACATTTCGGGAGTAACAGAAGCACGCGCATTCCTGATCCGTTCTTCTAGTGTGGGGAGGACTCGCGGCTTGGTGGCGTACACTTTGCTCTTAATGTAGCCCCACAAAAAGAAGTCGCATGGGGTAAGATCAGGCGAGCGAGCAGCCCATTCGATAGGACCACGGTGACCAATCCACCGATCCGGGAACTGCTTATTCAAAAATGAGCGAACCTCACGCGAGTAATGAGCAGGGGCACCGTCTTGCTGGAAAATGACTTCTTGCATGTCAGCTACAGCTGACAGTTGGGGGATGCAGAACTCCTGAAGCATACGAAGGTAATTGTCTCCGTTGACGTTCACGGAATTTCCATCTTGATCCCGGAAGAAGAACGGACCAATCAGCCCAGCTGAGGAGATGGCGCACCAGACGACCAATTTCGGCGTGTCCCTTTCATGTTCACGGATCTCCGCAGGATTGTGAGTTCCCCAGATGCGGGTGTTGTGCCGATTGACGCGATCAGAATGGTGGAAGAGAGCTTCGTCGCTGAACCACATGTGCTCCAGGATCGATGGGTCTCTTTCGTAGTGATGCAGCAGTGTCTCACACATCTCCACCCGGCAATCGTAGTCTTGAGGTTCCAGCTTCTGAACCACCTGGATCTTGTACGGATACAGCTTGAGACCACGCCGCAAAATCCGTTGGATAGATGTCGCGCTGATGTTCAGTTCCGCAGCAGCTCGCCGAATGGACTTTCCTTGACTCTGAGTAAACGCCTCACGGACAGTTTCGACATTCTCCTCACTCCGCCCACTTCGAGGTCTTCCTGATCGTAGTTTGCCCTTTACGGATCTGGGCTCCATAAACTTCCGGTGGGTGGCGACGATGGTGTTCCTATCCGGTGCATAATGCTGTCCGTAGACTGCCCGGAATCGTCGCTGCACTTCGACCACAGATTGAAAAACCTCCTGCCATGCAGCGATTTTACACCTCTGCTCTAGAGTCAGCATGGTAGCAGAAGAAAACGGAGCAAAACTTCAAATGTAGACTCAAAAAGACTCAGTAGTTACTGAGTAAGAGTTTACCACAAGATGAACGTCGTTGGTCGATTAGCTGCAAAGAAAATTGAAAATCAAATTAGTGAGGGACTTTTGAAACACCCGGTATACAGTATTTCTAACATCTTAATTGTCTTAAATATGAAACACTGTAAAAACAAAACAAAGCTATAGTTAACCGTTTAATTGATTGTAATTAACTTTAATACTTTAATATAATGTAATTAATGTACTTTAATGGAATTGTAATTAACGATAATAGGTGAATATGAATTAATTGGTAATTATAATCATAATTGTAATAAACCAAAATTACAACGTACTCAGTGATGTACTTAGGATTGTATTCAATGTCCGACCCGACATTATGTCGCCATTTGTTCTTTAACTAAATTTCTTAATCATTTTTTTTAGATTAGATGCATTCTCTCTTCGTTATAAAAGATGAAGTCATGTCTTGCCTTAAACTTTTAATTTTCATATGCATATCTTAATATAAGAATGCATAGTTCAGTTTCCGTTTCTAATTAACTCGACAGACCCGGAAAACATCAGATCTGAAAATACGCTGTTTAAGATAAAAATATGGCTTCCTATTCCTATATCCTGTTTATCTGTTTAACTCTTGTGCGAAAATACGATTATTTTTTTATTATTATTTTTTTTTTTTTATTTGGAATCTTTCAAAATTCTGATCACGTGTTTAAAGAGGGAAACTTAACCTTCAAACTGCAGTCCCCCAAAATTTAGATTATATATAAAGCATGTAATTGTAAAATAACTTCTTCGATTACTTCGATTACGACTGCTTCTTCTTCTTAGACTTCACTCCCAGAGGAGGGGGCAGAGGCCCCTTGCCTCCTTATTTTTTTTTAGATTCCAGCCTGAGCCATGGTCGAAAGAGGTCGAACATCTACCCTTGTAAATTCAGAGCACTACCTGTACATTTTTAGAAGTAAATTACCGTGAAAGAAAGTTTTTTATCTTTTCCTTCGAGCCGTGCTCTCGTCCGAGAACTCAGTCAATAAAGTCGATAAGTTATAAAAAGAAAATCGGCGAACCAAGAAAAAGTATCAGAGTATTATAGAAAGAGAAGACTTAACAACTGTCGACCCTATAGCGAGAGAAAAAAATTAGAATGTTATAGAAGAAACTACTGCAAGTAACAGGTCCGTTGCTGCCTCCTAACCAGAACCCCCGTCGACTTCGAACCAACCCAGGCCATAGACAGAGGGGTTAACATACACACACACACACACACACACACACACACACATATATATATATATATATATATATATATATGCGCCTCGGTGTATATATACAGTATATACACAGGATTGTTGTTGTTGTTGTTGTTTAGCCGATCAGCCCACCCTGATCGAGCAAGCCGGCGGCACGCAGGTAACCGATCGCCCTCTCCGGAGTGGACCAGAGGTTCAGCGCACTAGTGATGTTGTGTTGTGTTCGTTGTTATGCTAGAGCGGTACAGTCTGTGGTGTCGTCTGTGGAGTTGTCTACGTAGGGTGGCCCACTTTTCAATTTTTTTTGAAAAGTATAGGCGATCGTGGTTTTTCCCATTATTTGGCACTATACTAGCACATTGGTACCATTTTTACAAAAATTGATCAATATTTAGGGGTCTCGCATCGACCTTGAAATTACTAGTTTTTTTTTTAAATGCGTACTTTTTAACTTGTTACTGAATCAAGATAAATCATTAAGTAGGGATGTTTTCTGAATCCTCTTAATGAGAGAAGTCGTTTGGTGTGCCTGCCAATGTCACACGACTAACGGTTTAAAGGTTGTGCCTGTATACAGGTAATACCAATGTGCTAGTATAGTGCCAAATAATGGAAAAAACCACGATCACCTATATACTTTTCAAAAAAATGAGTCACCATACCCGGGCGGAATGTATAATGTATATAGGTAATTAGAAAATGCACTATGCCTGTGCCAGGTACCTAACCTATTTCTTTTTTTGCAGATCATAACATTTTGAAATTCTGTCTCAGTTCCTCATCCTTTGTCATGGACAAATCGATGGCAACCATAACTGGAAGAACTCTTGAAGCTACAAATAGAGAGTCATCAAAAGGAAAGGCGAAAATAACATCGCTACCTTCTCTAAGATCGGCCTCGGAAATTTTTTTAGTTGGCCAACCGTCGTCCTCCATCAGTGGTAGCAAATTGCCAACAACACGGCAGGTTTTGCAATACTTCTTCAGTGTTATCCAGTACACTGCTAACAGGAAAGACGCATTCAAAGAAACCGTAAACAACGTCTTAAAGTTTTGGAACATGGCCCGCATTAAAACAATCACAAAGCTCAACTGCGAACGGAAGCTAGAGGCATTGTGGAAAGAGTGGCACTTACTCCAAAAGAGCAGAAAACGAGAAACTGACGCCGGAGGAAAACGGCAGAAGTTTTCGGACAGTGTGGACAAGCTGTGGAATATCGGAGCATCTGACGCTGTCGAAGATATAAAGAAGAATCGACTGCTGTCCGACAAGGACAAGAAAGAAGACATTGACTTCTACCTCGATCAACGTGGTCCTCGGGTGGCAACGATGAGCGGGAACGATAAAGTTTTCGCTGTAAAAAGAAAGCTACAGGAAAGAAGAAAACGTCCTCGCCAGGAGCCGCAAACCTCAAAGTGTGCATACGAAACCGGAGATGAGGCCATGGAGAATGATGATACTGGCATGTCAGGAGAGTCGGAGACAGAACTAGCGTTCCCCCTGCCGAAAGAGCCAAGTGTGTCTGTCAATCTTCCTCGCCGCATCCTTAATGCACCTGCTGTCATGGAAGTGGCTGATCGTTTCCGCATGTCCAATAATCAGGTGCGTATTGTGTATAGTATTCATCGATAGCGTCAGTTTTAAAGTGTTCCGTAACCCACATGTATTCTTGACAGTTTCCTTTCCACTTTCCATTCTCTACATAGGTAGTAAGCATTGTGGCTGCTATCACACGTTCGGCGGATCCACCAGCAGACCTCAATCAGTTCAGCATCTCGAAAGAAACGGCTCGCCGGGGAAGAGTGTCACATCGCCGTGAAGTGGCGACGGCTGTGAAGGACTCCTTCACGCCACCGAGGCACACTGTTGTCCACTGGGATGGCAAAATGGTCAAGGTCAGTTGATTAAGTTTTCATAGCTATCAATTTAGTAATGAGATTCATGAAGCATACTGTCAATTAAAAAGAGAACTGAATGTGAACAAAAATAGGTTACTTTACAACCATGAAATTGAAATATATGGCATGTGTTTCAGAACTTCCTTGGAACGGCGGAGCACCGCCAAGCAATTCTCATCTCCGGGGCTCCTCATTGCACAGAAAGAAAGTTGCTGTCAGTCCCAGCTGTTGCTGACGGCACCGGACTGTCGCAGGCGCGGGCAACCATACATGCTCTCGAAGATTGGGGATGTGAGGAGAGCGTCATCGGACTCTGCTTCGACACCACTTCCACCAACACGGGGAGGGTGCAGGGTGCAGTTGTCCGGCTGGAAAACATGCTCGGGCGACCGCTACTCCAGCTGGGATGCCGTCATCACGTCCTAGAGCTTATCGTGGGGGCAGTAGCCGTCACCCTGCTCGGAAGGACTACGGCACCAACTGATCCTTTGTTTCAGCAGTTGAAGAGAAGGTTAGTTCATTTTTTGTTCAAAGTAAAGTTAGGACACACATGATATTCCACTAGTTTATAAAACAGCAAGCAAAACCGGAACTTCAGGGTTTTCTCACACAATTTTCTTGTTTATTATTTTTGAAGATGGGACGAGCTCGATCTCTCGACCTACTGCAAGCTGCAGGTCGAGAATCTGGCGGAGAGTACGTGGCTAATAGAACTCCGGGACGCGGCGGTCAGCTTCCTGAGCACAGCTTCTGGTTTCGTCAGAGACGATTACCGGGAAGTGGCAGAGATCACGCTCCTGGTACTCGAGACACAACCACGCCGTGGCATTCACCTCATGCGCCCAGGAGCCTACCACCACGCAAGATGGATGGCTAAAGTTAGTATTTTCAAACAAAAATAATCTAGAGATAAGTTTAAATGTTATTCAAAGATAAACATTTCATTATAACGCAAACAAAGTAATTGGTAACAATAAACCTGTCTTACTTACAATGGTGCCTATTCTGTTTCAGGTCATCTACTACACAAAACTGCTGATGTTCAGTAGGCAGCTGGAGCTCGACGCCGAGCTGGTCGACAAACTGCACAGGATCGTGGTGTTCAGCGCTCTTCTGTACGTACCAGCTTGGTTGGCGGCCCCTGTAGCGAGCATTGATGCGCCGTTGAATGACCTGGTACTATACCAGCGTTTTCTGAGGTATGGGCAGTGGACCGCGAGGTGGCAGAAGCGTCACTGGCAGTGATGAGGCGGCACTCTGGTATCTGAGGCCTCAGACCGTCATCTTCGCTCTATGCAGCAACAAGGTGGATGGCACTGTGAAGCAACAGATGGCAGAGAAGCTGTCCCCCTCCCTGTACCCAAAGACTTCACATACGAGAACGTCTCAGTCGACGAGATGACGCTACTCCCCGACCTGATCGACGAGTCCTCCTGGTTCTTATTTGCAGGTCTGAAGATGTATGGGTCTTCGTGGCTCACCCTGCCAACTGATAAGTGGGACGAGAACGAGGACTTTTGTCGTCTGAAGGATGTGATCTCTAATCTCCAGGTCACCAATGACGTCGCTGAAAGAGGAGTCCAACTGATACAAGACTATGCGAACACGGTCACAAAGGACGAAGCACAGCTGCAGCATCTTCTGCACGTGGTGGAAAAGAACCGGAAAGAGCTCGGCGACTTCAAGAAGTCATCACTCGCCACGATGACATAGCACAGAGGGACAACGTTGCAGCCAGTGACGTGTGATAGTGGTCAATACAATGCAAAAGTGATTGTTTAAGTTATTGTTTCTTTCTTCCTTATTTGTCTGCTATTTGCTGATTTTTTTGAAAAGTATAGGTGATCGTGGTTTTTCCCATTATTTGGCACTATACTAGCACATTGGTATTACCTGTATACAGGCACAACTTTTAAACCGTTAGTCGTATAACATTGGAAGGCACACCAAACGACTTCTCTCATCAAGAGGATTCAGAAAACATCCATACTTAATGATTTATCTTAATTCAGTAAAAAGTTAAAAAGTACGCATTTAAAAAAAAAAAACTCGTAATTTCAAGGTCGATGCGAGACCCCTAAATATTGATCAATTTTTGTAAAAATGGTACCAATGTGCTAGTATAGTGCCAAACAATGGGAAAAACTACGATAACCTATACTTTTAAAAAAATTGAAAAGTGGGCCACCCTATTGTCTATTCTGTTTATATGTCCGTAAGTTGGGGGGTGATGTCCACATCGGAATCGTGCTAAGTTACCTCGATCCGATGTGCTCAGGCTGATCCCTGACCTGATAATGAGTGGCGGCTTCGCACCCAGGACTGCATTCGGACCGAATCGTGTCAGTGCTTTGTGAGTTAGGTGTGTGTGTATTTTCTGTACTGTGTGATGTCTGTGGGGCGTGGTATGGAATGGAGTATTTGGTTATAATGTCTCTCCGGTGTTACCTTAATGGTGCGAGGTGTTGGTGCGTGATTGTACATGTAGTGGCAAGGGTGCTGTGGGCTAGTTGTCGCTGCTGCCATGAATTGTGTCCCCTCATGTCTAAATGTTCCCTAATTTTCAGTATTTTTGTTTCTGTGTGCAAGTGTTCTATTGGTGTTGTTTGAGTGCATCTTGTAATGATACGAAGTGCGTTGTTTTGTATTGTCTGTAAGGTGTTTATGTGTGTGTTTGAGATAATGGGTGCCTAGCATGGGCTAGCATAGTCCATAACTGAGCGAATATATTGTTTGTATATGAGTGATGTTGTTTCCTGCTGGTGTCCAAAGTTTGTGCCTGTTAGTACCCTAAGCGTGTTAAGTTTTGACGTATATTTGTCTTTAATGTCCTGAATATGGTTTAAAAAAGATAATGATGTGTTGTATGTGACCCCAAGTATTTTGGTCCTGTGAGTGTGTGGAATGTTGGTGTTGTTTAGTGTAAGCTGTGGAGTTACCTGGTGTTCTTTTGTGTTGCTTGTAAGCAAGGTGATGGTTGATTTTGTGGGCGCTACTTTGAGTCTATTGTGTGTGAGCCAGTCTTGTATACTGTTTATGTATGTTTGTAGGTTATTTGTAGCGGTGTCGATGTTGTTGTGGGTGGATGTTAGAGTGATGTCATCTGCATATGATGATAAGGTAAGCTTGTTATCTATGGGTGTTGGAATGTCATGCATGTATAAGTTGAAGAGTGTTGGTGAGAGAACAGAGCCTTGAGGGACCCCGTTCGGAAAAAGCTTGTTTTTGGATGACTTGCCATTAAATGTGACATGTGAGTATCTTCCTGAAAGATAGTTGCTCAGCCACCTTTTGGTGTTATTGTGCATGTTTGTGTTGAGTATTTTGTTTATGAGAGGGAAGCGTGGGATAGCATCAAATGCTTTACTAATGTCTATTGTTGCTAATAGTGTACGTTGAGCTGGTCGTCTGGAGTTGATGCCATCCATGATGTGCTGCGTGAGGTTAGTGAGTAATGTCGTGGTTGAGTGGTGAGGTCTGAATCCATGTTGAGTAGGCGATAGTGGTATGTGTGGTTGGTGATTTGTAAGATTAGTCTTTCTGTTACTTTGGAAGGTGTGCATAGTAAAGTAATGGGTCTATAGGAAGCTGGTTCTGTTGGATTTTTGTTTGGTTTGAGTAGTGTAATAATTTTACCTTGTTTCCATATGTCAGGAATAATACAGTGTTGGTATGAATATGTGCTGATATTTGTGAGAGCTAGTATTCCTGTGGGCCCAAGTGTTTAAGGTGTATGTTAGATATGTTGTCTGGTCCAGTAGCCTTCGAATTCTTAATGTTTTTGATGATCTTGGTGGTCTGGTCTGTATTGAAGGGTGTAATGGTAGCCCTGTTCAAAAATCAACTTTTTCTTATTTTCATAGGTTTCTGTACTTTTTCCCATGCTTTTTGACCTGAAAAGGCCGAAAATCACAACCATTTTGACCTAGGTTGTTGGGAAGCATTGCCGCATGGAGCTTTAAGTTTTCTGCCTTGAAATCGGCCAAAAGCACCAGTTCCGGGGTCCCTTGAATCATGTTTTGCACTATAACTTTTTATCTAAACAAGATAGAGCAACAAAATAGGCACCAAATTAAAGTGTTTTTAATCCTCTTTCTAACTTATACAATTATGATAGTCTTGGAACAAGAAATGGCACATTGGTACATACAAAGATTTCAGAAATATCACAAAATTCGTTTTCTCACACTCAAGGCAGACAAGGCGCCTTATTCATGACACAAATTTGAGATTAACATTTTGTCACAAGTCTAATCGATCAAGAAGTGAAAGCATTACATGATGATTAATTTCATAATGACATTTACACAGTCAGTTGTTGAGAGTTTGTTTCTTGAAGCTGTCAAAGCGGCGTCTGTTGAACTCCACAGCTTGAAGGAGATAGTCCCTTTGCTTGGCATCTGTTGTTATGACATTTGCAAAGTCGCTCATCATCTTGACACCACGTTCAGCAATGTCATTCACCGCTTTCAGATTCTTAACATAGTCCAACGCTTTTCTGTAGTCCTCATTCTGTGGCCAAGACGTGACAGGTTCCAGAAGCCACTCGGATCCAATGTTCAGTGTGTCCAGCAGGAAATGTGATTCTGGGCCAATGAGATCAACCAGGGTGGTCTTAGCTGTGACTCTCTGGAATAGAGGCTTTCCTGTTCTGAAGCTGTCTGGCTTCTCAGTGGCATGTAACTGGGCAGCAATGTCGTGCTTCAATGTGTCACTCAATCTACTGCTGAACAGGGCAAATGGCACGACTTCCTGCGTCAGGTACCATTTGTGGTTTTCCATCTTATTAAGTACTGCATCAGCAAGCTCTGGGTCAGTTTTCTTGTACTTCAACATGTCCTGGATTAGACTTAGATCATTCACGGGAGCATCTGCAGCAGACATTGACATCATCCATACAGGAGTGTAGAACAGCGCAAGGAAGGTGTTGAGTCTTTCCAGCTTTGATACAGTGTCTTCGTCGTACTCAAGTTGATCTGCAAACATCAGCATTTTCATGGAGTACAGGTTTCTGGCCATCCATCTGGCCTGATGAATGGCGCCTGGTCGACTCCAGTGAATACCTCGAGGAGGCGTTCCTCCAAGAACAATGACTGTCAGTTCAGCCATTTCCCTGTAGTCGGCTCTTGGAAGCCTTTCTGCTGTTAGAATGTCTTGGAGTATTTCTTCACTGTTCTTCTTCTTTTCCTTCAGCCATTTGCTGTTGATAGCCAGCATCTTTGGGTTTTCCTTGGACAAGTCCGTCCAAACATCCTTCAGATGCTCAAACCAGGGATTATCTGGCCCCTTCACCTTCCCAAACAGCTTCTCCCAAACTGCTCCTACTAGGATTTCCAGGATGTGATGTCGACAGGCCAGATAAAACACCTTTTTGTTCAGCATTTTCTCTAGCAGTTTGGCAGCTCCTCTGTGAACTCCACTGTTACTGGATGTAGTGTCAAAAACAAGGGCAGTAACATTATCCGTAAGTTCCCATGTCTCCAGTAAATCCATTGAAGCCTCAGCCTGAGCTGTGCCAGAAGAATTGTCGATGACAGGTACTCCCAATAACTTTCCTTCAGTGTATGAAGGTGGACCAGACACTAGCACAGCTAAAGTCTCTGAGGTACTTCCAGGTTCACTGCCCAAGACATCTTTGAGCAACTTTCCATCCCAGTGTAAGGCAGCGTACTGTGGGGGGTTTTCACAAAACTTGGACATGTGACTCTGGCTGATATTATACCTGGACAGCATTCTGTTGCGACGTGTTGTTGAGGTTGAGATGACGAAGTTATCCAGATCAGCCCCTCCAGCTTTCAAGGTGGCAGAAACCATGGCAGTAACTTGATTGTCTGATAAACCAAGACGATCAGCTGTATTGCAGATGACATCACATTCCATGACCTTCCTTGGAAACGTCAAAGTCACACTAGTCACAGTGTCTTGATGGTGAGAACATCCAGGACGAGGCTGATGGTAATCCATGTCCTCTGTGTTAGCGTCGTTGTCAGTTGAGTCACCCCAGGTAATGTCATCCACATGAACAACTGCCTCTTGTTCTGCTGCAGCTGTAAAATAGTACAACATGTTAAGACAGTAATTGTTAAGTACATGCTAAATATCGCAATGGAGTAAAACTTAAAACTTTTTGTAACGTTCAAAGTAATTAGTTTTACCTTGTTCTTGTCTATGCTGCAGTCTTTCATTCCTCGCTGCTTGCTGCAGGGATCTTGTCTCAAAAATCTTGTCATGACCAGACATATGACCTTTCCTCTCAGTCTTTTGGTCTTCGTAGAACCTGATATCCTCATCTTTCTTCTCTCTGGATAACAGTCTGTTGTTCTGTATTTCCTGGATTGCATCTGGAGCTCCTATATCGAACAGGCTGTCTAATTCCAGCACAAATGCTCCTCTTTTTCCTCCAGGGTTACTTGCTCTTCCTTTGCTTTTCACCAGAGCACGATGTTTCTCATGTAGTTTCATGAAGAGCTTCATTGCGTTGTACTTGGTCATTGTCTTGATCCTAGCCATCTGCCAGAATGGGATGATAGATTCAACTGTTTCATATGCAAGGTCTTGAACCATGGGCCTCCCTGCATTTTCCGGTAAATTCTGAAGATTAAGGAAATACTGGAACGCCTGTCTGTTGGTGGGAAGCTGGGAACCACTGATAAAAGCTGAAGGGTATCCAACCAGGAAAGTTTCAGTGAGAGATCTGGTAGATGGCCCAGTTGACACCTGCCTGTGGACAGTACGTGGAGGTTCTGAGATATCAACTGTGCGCCCACGGAGCTCCCTCAGCTCCTTGCTTAATGCCATTGTGAAGTTGTAACTTGTAGATGGTTTTCTAGATTCTGATTGAGTTTCTGTTGTTTCCTGAAAAATGATAGATAATTATTATTATTATTATTATTATTATTAATTATTATTTATTATTATTATTATTATTATTATTATTATTATTTATTAATTTTATGCTCTTTCATTTGATACCTAATTTGTTGCTCTATCTTGTTTAGATCAAAAGTTAAAGTGCAAAACATAATTCAAGGGACCCCGGAATTGGCGCTTTGGCCGATTTCAAGGCAGAAAATTTAAAGCTCCATGCGGCAATGCTTCCCAACATCCTAGGTCAAAATAGTTGTGATTTTCGGCTTTTTCAGGTCAAAAAGCATGGGAAAATGTACAGAAACCTATGAAAATAAGAAAAAGTTGATTTTTGAACAGGCCTAGACTGTAATGGTCGTGTCGAGTCTGTAGGTTTTCTTGTGTCTGGCTGTTTGTCTGTCTGCGTGTTTCTGGTTGTTGTCTCTGTTTAAGTGACTTATCTTTGCGTAGTGATTAACTAGAATGTTAGCTTGTTGTGTGTATGTTGGGATATTATTTTGGCTGCGACAGATAGCCGCGTGTGAGGTGTGAATGCCGCTGTTAGAGTGGGTAATGCTGTTTATAGTCTTGTATAGCCTGGATGTATCTGTGGAGTGGTTTAGTGTTGTTATGAATTCCCTAAATGTTTCTTTGTTTTTCTTTGAGTTTGTTGTTTATTTCTGTGTTGAGCTGTTGTATCTGCTGTTTTATGGCTTCTGTGTGGTGTTTGTGTGTTATTTGAGGTTGTTACGTTGCCTTATGAGGTGGGCTATTTCTCTAGTGTAATTTGGGTTGTATTTCCTAATGTTGCCCTTGGGTATGTATTTGTTTGCATTATTGATGATCTGATTAAATGTCTTGAGTGTTGTATTGATGTTTATGATGGGTGTGCTGTTTAATGTGGTGAATTGTTCCTCAGTCTGTATTTTGAACTGTTCCCAATCAGCTTTCTTGTAATTTCTGTAAGTGTGCCTCAGGTTGTTCGGGCAGAGTGTAGAACGTCTTGTGATGATGATGGGCAGGTGGTCTGATGACAGTTGTTTTTCTGTTCTCCAGTGTGTATGTGTTGCTAGTGAGGGGGAACAGAACGTTATGTCTGGGGAGGAGTTTGAGTATCCTGTTTGATGTGGTATGTGGGTACGTTCTTCTGTATTGTTAAGAATGAAGAGGCTGTTTAGTTGGCGCCTCTGGTGTTGCTTTGGTTGTGCAGGTACCAACTAGTGTCTTTAGCGTTGAAGTCTCCTCCTAAGATGACATTAGTGAGAGAAGCCAGATTGTGTAACTGTGGATTGTAATTGGCTGGCACCTGAGGTGAACTATCTGGAGGGATGTAAATGTTGATTAGTGTGGTGTTGTGTTTTGCGCGTGTTTTAATGTTAACTGCCTGTATTTCTATCGTGTTATCTGCTTGGATTGTGTTTGTAATGTTTTGGGTGGCATCAGTGTAGCTAATGCTTTTACGTATGTAAGTGATGAGTCCACCCCCGTTACTCCCAGTACGATCTTGACGGATCGCCGTAAAGTCAGGGATAGTGGGTGTTTTGTGTGTGCGTTTTAGTTTTGTTTCTTGTATAAGTGCTATGTGAATGTTTTGTTTGTGTATGAATTCCCTAAGCTGCATGATTTTGTTTATGAGGCCATCTACGTTGTACTGTAATATGTTAATATTATACTTCTGTAGGTGTCTCATGGTGCTATTGTGTCTATGCCTTTGTGTATGGTGACATGTGTAAGTTGTAGTGGGGCCTGGATTAGTCTTAATGTTGCCGGAGAGTAAGAGTAGTCCGGGGAGCACGCAATTGCTCCCCATAAATGAAAAAATAGCACGCTGAGAATAGGTCCGGCCCCGGGAGCCGACCGGCACTCTGACCGTGCCACGCAACAGGCCATCGACTGCCAGTCTGGCCAACCGCAGGCAGCCCGCTGCACGGAGATTTGAGGAAGTTTGGCCACCAGCGCGTTGATGTTTTGGTTTGACCTCGCCTCTTCTTCGCGTTGACGTGTCCCGCGCTGGAGGATACAGCCACTGTTAGAAGCTTCCTCGTCAGCTGCTAACACTTTTTTCACGTTCTAGCTAACTGTTCAGAGGTTTTTTATAAAAAAAAATCTGTTTTCTGCTCAAAACGGCTCTTTCTAATTTTAAAACTAATTATTCAAGGAAGGAAGATGTTGACTTCTATTTTGCGGCAACAGTTGATGATATTTATGTTACTTTATTGATTATATATACAGGATGTTTCATAACATGTGGGACGCACTTTCAGGATGGATTCAGGACCTGAAAACAATGAAAAAAAAAAACATAAACATGTGCCCGAAATCGCTTTGTTTCCGAGTTACAGCCCGTTATGTGTTCCAGCAAGTATCCGCCTTACTTTTAAAGGAAGAGCTCAAAATGACCGTTTTGCGCTTGAATACACGCCTGAACACGCCTCGTCATAGACTGCCTGACGCGTTCAAACATTCCAGGTATTGCTCGGATTTTCTGGCATCCTTGTTCTACACGTTGGCGAAGCATTTCAACGTTGTCAATGGGTGTCACGTAAACGATGGATTTCAGATGATCCCACAGGTAAAAATCGAGTGGATTCAGGTCCCGGGAGCGAACAGGCCACGCAATGGGTCCTCCACGGCCTATCCATTTATCAGGGAGATGGTCATCCAAATAGTCTCTGGATACTCGATTAAAATGAGGCGGAGCGCCGTCATGCATAAACCACATACGACGTCGGACACCAAGAGGAACTTCATCTAGTAAATCGCTTAAATCATTCCTTAAAAAATTGGAATAGGATTCTCCCGTTAATCTTCCAGGCAAAACAAAAGGACCGATTATGTTGTCGGCAATAAGTCCTGCCCATACATTGATACTAAATTGTTGTTGGTGCCTTGATTGGATGATGGCATGCGGATTCTCTTCGGCCCAATGATGAGTGTTGTGAAAATTGATCACGCCATTTCTTGTGAAGGCAGCCTCATCAGAAAACAACACGGAGTATAGAAAAAGAGGATCGCGAGCACACTGTTGAAGGAACCAAGTACAAAAAGCCTCTCGTAATGGGAAATCAGCTTCAGTAAGGCCTTGTATTCTCTGAATGTGATATGGGTAAAGCTGTTGTTCCCGTAAAATTCTCCACACAGTTGTGTATCTTACACCCTCTGCTGCTTCTATCCTTCGGGTGCTGACACCAGGATGTTCCTCTACGCGATTCAGGACTCGCTCCTCCAACTCAACAGTTCTGGCGCTGATTGGTCTACCACCATCTGGAACTCGCTTGTTGGATGATCGTGTATCACCAAGACGCTCGTCTATTCTCTGAAAGGTCTTCTTATCTGGCAGACGGCGATTCGGAAACCTTTCTGCATACAGACGTCTTGCTGCGGCCGCATTACACTCGGCAAGTCCATACATGAGATGCATGTCTGCCATTTCTCTGTTTAAATAAGCCTCCATTCTCACTTTAAATGCACACTATCACTGAATAGCACAAAAACTTTTAAGGTTTTTTTTTCACTGGACTGCACTTATTCACGGTAAGAAGTTACGAATACGAACAGTGAAACACCGCGATGCACCTCTGACTGATTGATGGCTCTACACTCAATGATATTGAAACATGTCATAGAGTGTACGAAACATTACAATCGGCAAGGCCATACATGAAATAAGTCTCGTACACACTCACAAACATTGTCGGCAAGCAGTGTTTGTAAACAGTTTGCGGAAAGAATTGCTGGAGCACAAAACGGACTATAACTCAGAAACAAAGCGATTTCGGGCATATGTTTATGTAGACTTTTTTCATTGTTTTCAGGTCCTGAATCCATCCTGAAAGTGCGTCCCACATGTTATGAAACACCCTCTATATATCTATATATCTATACGACTCCAAGTTCTCCACGCCTAGTTTTCATCCAAGAAGAAGTAGCCAGGAAGACGTCTTCAGGACACGTCTCAAGGATTTCCCCATAGAAAATTTTGTTAAGTACAGTTTGTTTTTTTAAGTAATTTATAAACATTTGAAAAGTCACTATTATTAACAGTTAACCCTTTCATGCCCCATGGTCGTTCAGAAGACCATTACAAATTTTTCCAAGTTTAGACCCTATTCCCTGATAGATTAGAGTTCAATTTTGCATCATACGGCTGGTAGCTTCAAGCTGGAGACAACTAAACGTATAAAATTGTGGATGAGTCAGTTACCGCCACGTCATGCGGGTGTCAACACGTGGTCCAAGCGCTGTTTTCAGAATTTCATCCAACTGGTAAGTCTACATATGTATATTATATGTAAACTATAAAATATTTCAGCTAAAATAACTGTTATTGTGTTTTTTATGTTATAATTGGGTACAGTTAGGTCATACTAGAACAATTATAAGCAAAAAAATATTTAATTTTATATTAGGCTTACGGTGAAATTATGGTATTTCAAACGACCATTGGGCAGAATGTACTAACGTTTTTTTTCAGATTGCGTAGGATATTTTCTTGAATTCTTTGTACTTTCGTTGTATAAATATAGTGGCTAAAGCATATATATATATATATATATATATATATATATATAGAATTATTTTTCCTTGTTTCAGATAATGGATGAGCCGGCGCCTAGTGGAACAAATGAACATCTGATCAAAAAATGCTTGCCAAAAAGAAAGTCTTCTCTATCGATGAAGCAGTTTCACTAATTTTATGTCCTACGTTAGAATCGGAAAATGAACTCAGTGCTGATGATGAAGATGAGGATGAATATGAAAATTGTATAGCTCATAAACAGACATTTATGGCTGAAAGAAGTCATCTACAGGTAAATAGTAATGTTACTGCCGAAATTGAAAGTTCAGACAGTAGTGATGATGATTCAGCTTTGCCCTCCCAACAACAACAGAAAATCAATACCCCTAATATGTCAGTTGATGCACCAAAATGGAGAAAGAAGGAATTTGAACTCTTACACAACGTTCAGTGGAAAGATTCTTTACATGTTGATGAAACTTGGTTTGATAAACCTCCAATTTTTTTCTTCCATTTACTTTTTGATAAAACACTAATTCAACACATTTGTGATCATACGAATATGTATGCTCTTCAAAGGGATGGCAAAGAAATAAAAATTAGTGTGGATGAAATAACATCATATTTACGGATCTTGCTGTATGGTGGTGTAATTAATTTTCCCACTTATCGGTTTTTCTGGAAAAGTGGTTCTAGGTTTGCTCCAGTAGCAGATGTTATGTCAAGGAATAGATTTGAAGAAATAAAACGATACCTACATTTCAATAATAATGCAGAAATTCCAGGTAAAAATGACCCTAACTCAGATAAGTGTTTCAAAATTCGACCAATACTTGAATCAGTTAGACAAAATTGTCTCAAAATCTCTCCAGAAGAGCACCAAACTATAGACGAGCAAATTATTCCTACAAAGAGCAGAATTTCCTTCAAACAGTACAATCCTCAAAAACCCCATACGTGGGGATACAAAGTTATTTCACGAGCTGGTGGAAGTGGCTTTATATATAATTTCCATTTGTGTACTGGCAAAGACTCATGCCCAGATATTGATAAAAGTCTGGGAATATCTTCAGGATTTGTGAAGAAACTAGCAGAAGGCATACCAAAGCACAAAAATTACAAATTGTGTTATGACAACTGGTTTAGTTCTATAGAACTATGTAGACAGCTCAAAAAGATGGTATATGGTCCCTTGCAACTATTCGACCTAATCGACTGGAAGGCTGTAACCTTACAGAAGCAACTAAACTGAAGAAAGATGGGCGAGGCAGCTTTGATTATATGATTGATACAATCTCTAATGACATTGTCATAAAATGGTTTGACAATAAACCGGTGCATATTTTGCTAAACCAAACAGATGCAGAAAGTGCATAAATGCACATACTAAAGTCATGTGTACTAAATGTAAAATAGGTTTGTGTTTTACTCCACAAAGGAACTGTTTTCTAGATTATCATAAAAAATAAGTCAGCTGAGTTAATCTGTTTCTATGAATGTCTACATTTATTTGGAAAAAAGTTTTTGTTTGGAAAAAAAAATATATTTTTCAAGGAATTTATACAGTTAATATGCCCAATGGTCATTTAGAAGACCATTTTGTAATTTTCTTCCTATAACAATAAAATTGAAAATGAAGGTTTCTGGTTTCAATTATACCTCTTCTAAATAGATTAAGATTGAAAAAATAAAAAAATTGGCGTTCAATACATTTTGGGTATGAAAGGGTTAATAATGAGTATCAAGTCAGAATTCACAAGAAACACAGTGAACATTCCATACACCAGTGATACATTTGTTTTTATTGAAACAGTAATTTTAACAGAGAGTTAATTGTAACAGAGAGTTAATTGTAACAGAGTTAATTGTAACAGAGAGTTAATTGTAACAGAGAGTTAATTTCAAAGAGAGTTAATTTCAAAGAGAGTTAATTTCAAAGACAGTTAATTTCAAAGAGAGTTAATTTCAAAGAGAGTTAATTTCAAGAGAGTTAATTTCAAGAGAGTTATTTTCACTGTTATATTCAGTATAGAATAATTTTATTTTATGTACCTTCCCGTACATTAGAATGAAATATTGTTTACATTTTTTTTTTTTTTTTTTTTTTGCAAGTCAGAGTTTAAGTTCCAAGTCAGAGTTTAAGTCCCAAGTCATTTCAATGCAGTCAATTGAATTCAACTTTTTCGTTGTAAGTTAAGAGAATTTAATTTAAGAAAATGTAATTTAAGAATTTAATTCAACCTTTTTTTGTGCTGTAAAAGAGAATTTAATTCAACCTGAATTGACCGGGTTGCGTCTTTAGTTAACCTTTTTTTTTTGTTTGTAAGAAGGAAATTGACCGATTTGTCTTTTCTTTTCATGCCATTGTTGCGTATATAAATATATAGGTAAAATGACAAATTTTATTGTTTGTAACAAAACCGTTTTTACAAAGGTTGTAACGATTTTGGTAATTATTGTAATGTATATGAGGAACATGCCGTCCCTCCGTTTTGTTTCAACCCTTTTAATTTTTGTTCTAAATAGTGTGACAAGCAATCTTTTTTTTAAAGAGCAAAGTGCTCACGAAAAGATGTAATTGTCAATTTCAGACTTATACCCCCCGCTTAGTCACTCAATTCCCCGAATGTAGTACTCCAAACTTTGTCTTTTTATTTTATTTTATTTTCAACACCCCCAACCCCAGTTGAACCGTGTCAACCAGAGAAATGGTTCAACCATGGTTAATTCCTCTTTGGTACGATGGAACATAACCACAATTTATGTTGTTATTTTTTTTTTTTTTTAAGTATAGTATATGTTTAGTTCATTATAGTTTATAATTGATTTCTATTTTCAAACTTTATATTTTTTATATTTTTTAATTCGATTAATACTGAGTAATTGTCGTAGTCGAATTTAATTAATTGTGTGTCAAAATATCAAATAATTCAAATTCTATCAACATTTAACGAAAAAGTATGATTTTTCTACTTAACATGCAAAAATTATTAAAACCTTTTTAATATTTTTTTTTATTATATAAAAATAATTTTTAATGTAGAATTTAATTGAAATTATTAAAAGAAAAGATTGTTCGAAATGCTTTCCTTCCATTTCAATAACTTTTTTATTCTTGGCCGAAACTCATCTAAGGTTCGATTTACTTTTATTTTCAAGAATATTATAAAATTATGTTTAGCTCGTTGAAATGCATAATTGATTCTATTTTTAATTTGTATTCTTAATTTTCTTAATTCAATTATCGTAGGGATGCTTCTGGTTAATGTTAATGGTTATATAGTTCATAGATAGCTACGAATGTTACTAGTCGAATTTAATTCCATCTTCAAAATTTAATTTTTAATACCGCTAGATTTACTTTTTCATTAATTGTAAGTTCCTCTAAGTTCGTTTTTTAATTACCTTATACGTGTAACTGATTAATTATGTAAAATCTAAATCCTAATTGAATTTTATTACTTTTGACACATTCGAATTCATTTACGTTCCGTCCCTCCAGTCACTTTCACATTAAAACTCATATGCATACACCATCATTAATACTACCTGTAATTTAGAATTTTATAATAATTGACCTTGAGCTTAAAGGATTTTATAATAATAATAATGATAATAATAATAACAATAACTGACTTAAACTTAAAAGATTTTATAACCCTAAACCCATCTTAAATTATTATACATTATTTAAAAAAAAAAAAACTTTGTTAATTCAAAAACCTTCCAAATCCCTACACATTTGACCACAGGTCTATACATCATCCACTACGTAATTCGATTTGTACCTACAACAGTCAATAAAAATGCATGTATGCACATTATATATACTATATATATACAGCCCTTATGCTAAAATCATTGAATATCACAATAAAACTATTTCATTACGTAAGTGCAAACTATGCTGTTTAGTCTTAATCATTTGTGCTTTCTAATATATCTTGCTCATGCATTTATTCAGTTACTTGAACAATCCTATCAGCTAATCTGTCCCTCGAAATTGTAAAATACACACTTTGCACCTAATACACCCAAATACACACTTGACCACAGGTCTATACATCATCCATTACATAATTCGATTTTTTACCTACAATAGTCAATAAAATTAGTTACGAATTGTACTATCATGGTAACCTTGAAAATCCATGAACTTTAAAATTTATATTTTTCCCTTTTACCTATTCATTATGAATGTAATTTTCCCCACAGAAAATAAAATTTTGCTAAAAAAATTTAACAATACCATTCTTTGTCTAACTTAATTGTTTGTCTAAATTAAAGTATTAACCTTTTAATTTTTTTTATATTATATAATTCACTTGTTCTGTATAAAAATTTGTAATGTAAAGAAAAATTCGTCATCTAACTTGAAGTAGTTAGGATGTTATTTTCTCATTTGTATTGTATTAATGGTACCCTACTAGATTATTGTATAAATACCATTTTAGGGGGGGAAATACTGTAAAAAGTGAACAATGAACAATTCCTACACCATCATTATATGGATTCATTGTCTTCATGCAGTACTTATGTTCTTATAGTTTTATGTTTGAATGTTCATTTTTACATAAGAAACCAAAAATCGCCTAAGGGAGTTTTGGATAGAATTTCGATTTATACTTCTTTATTCATTACTGTATTTCTCTAATTCATCTTTTCTAATAATGACTTATACACTATGACGTCACAAAATAACTTTGTTCTCTTTACGTTTCCCATACTTTGTACACTGAATCACGTTCTTAGTATTTGGACATCTTCCGTATTCAATGTATGGTAAATTCTTTAGTAATAATGTTGTGGTGTTATGTAGTATAAATATTATTATTCAACCATATTCATCCATACGTCATATTTTCCCGTCATTAATTTCCCTTCATTATATCTCTAGTATGCCATGTATGAAAATTCCTTATCATCATAATAAAAACTGTACACTCTATAGAAGTCATTATTTATATGTTATGTAGTATAAATATAACTATTATTCGACCATATACCCCGCCCCCATACGTCCATATCTTATCTTGACCATTATCGATGTCAATTTTATTAAATATTCATTTTTTCTCGTTCGTTCGAAAACGCATAAATACGTTCTCGTATTATTTTTTTCATTTTTATTTTTAATTATATGACCTCCCGAGATGAACTCGAAAAAAATGCTGAGGTTAAGTGATCGAATTCCGCTGACTAGCAGATTCGAACGCTCAAAGATAAAATACCTCCTTTCGCTCTGATTTCAAATTTATAATATATTATAACATATTATGTTATATCATGTGTGTCATGTCTCATGTACTTGTGTTGTACTAATAACCATATATAATAACCATCTAGTATAACCATCTAGTATAACCATCTAGTATAACCATATAGTATAACCATATATAAATATATAAAAACACTGTAAGAATGGTAAACGACGTAATGTACTTCATTGAAACTGTAATTAAATGTAATGATTTAATATATACGGTAATGTAAGAATGTACTTTAAAATGGAAGTGTAATTAAACAATAAGTGAATATGAAGTAATCCATAATTGTAATCGTAATTGTAATGAACCAAAATTAATACGTACTCAGTCGTGTACTTAATTTGTACTTATGTGTACTATTACGAAATGATATCGCCTTCATAAATGTAGACGGCGAAAAATACAAATTAGTTTTTATTTTATTTTTTTTTTAATTTTTATTTGCAATCTTTCAAACATCTGATCATGTGTTTAAAAGGGGGAAACTTAACCTTCGACTGTCTTCCCCCAAACATTTAAGTTTATATTATACAGGGTGGGGCACGGGAATCAAGTGTTTTTTGAATAGCTAGTAATCGGCCATTAGGAATGGGAGGGGCGTGCGGTAGGTAGCATTCCATTCCTGGGTTCATAGCATTTAACTTTAACTAACACTCACCTTTATCTTTCAGGTGCCATCATGGAGCAGTGGACGTTAGAACACCGCATGTTCGCGTATGATCATTTTGTTAGGAGTGGCGAGTCAGTGACAGCAGTTCAGCGTGCGTTTCGCCGCAGATTCAACATTCATCGAAATGACTCTGTTCCCGCTCGTGACACAATCTTACGTTGGGTTAACAATCTTCGAACAGGAGGCTCAATAATGAAAACAAAACCGAAGGGGCCGCAACGCACTGTGCGTACTCCAGAGAACGTTGAAAGGGTCAGACAAGCGATGTTGCAAAGCCCAGGCCGCTCTGCTCGGAGACATTCAGCTGCACTCGGAATCAGCAATCGTACTGTTAGACGGATTTTGCATGAAGAATTACATTTTCACCCATACAAGTTAGCGATGGTGCAGGAATTGAATGTAAACGATTGCCCCCAACGACTGAATTTTGCACAGGAAATGCTTGCACTTTATGAGCAGAATGAAAACATGATGGTGGTAATGAGTGATGAAGCCCATTTCCACCTTAATGGGGCCGTCAACAATCAAAACTGTCGGTATTGGGCTGCTGAAAATCCGCGACAACTCCATGAAAACCGCTGCATAGCCCTAAGGTTACAGTTTGGTGCGCGGTGGGAAAGTTTGGCGTCATCGGTCCCTATTTCTTCGAACAAAATGGGGTTACCGTTACCATAACATCTGGGCGTTACATTGAGATGGTGAACACCTTTTTCATCCCTGAGTTACGAAGAAGGCGTATTGCTCGTCGACATTTGTGGTTTCAGCAAGATGGGGCCACGCCACACACCGCCAGAGCGTCAATGGCTGTTCTTCGCCCCCTGTTTCCCAACCATCTCATTTCGAGATTTGGTGACATTGCATGGCCCCCTCGGTCCCCTGACTTGTCCACATGTGACTTCTTTCTATGGGGGTACCTCAAGTCACGTGTCTACGAGGACAAGCCCCGTACATTAGATGCATTGAAGGAAGCGATCCGTCAACAAATCATCCAAATCAACAGAGACCTGCTGGGAAGAGTGGAGGCCAATTTTCGTAAACGCCTTCAACAATGCGTCGACGGCCAAGGACATCATATGCCAGATATAATTTTCGGTACATGATTATTATGACATGAAATGCTATGTTCTTACGAATGTTGTTCTACCAATATATTTTCTTTACAAAAATAAATATCATTTTCCTGATTATTCCAAAAACACTTGGTTCCCGTGCCCCACCCTGTACATGTATTTGTAAAATTAGTCTCTTCATCAAGTCACTTCATTATAGCACTTCATTAGGACTCCTTTGTTAGCAGCCTTGCTGCGAGGAGGGGGCAGAGACCCCTTGCCTCCTTAACTTTTTAGATTCCGGCCTGAGCCATGGTCGAAAGAGGTCGAACCTCCACCCCTGTAAATTCAGAGCACTACCTGTATATTTTGAGAAGTAAACCACAGTAGAAAAAGTTTTTATCTTTTCCTTCGAGCCTTGTTCTCTTCAGGAATTTAGTCAGTTAAGTAAGATATTGGCATAACAGTGTGGCGAGTCTGTAGCCAAGAGTTTAACAAGAGGCGGCCGAAAAGAATTAGAATGTTATAGAAGAAATATCCGTTGCTGCCTCCGAACTAGAACCCCCGTCGATCCGAACCACCCCAGGGCCATAGACGGAGGGGTTAACATATATGTATGTATATATGTATATCTATATATATTAATATATATATATATATATATATATATATATATATATATATATATATATATACACAAATTAACTGAACTGAAAGGTAAAAAATAATTTAGAAATAACTTCAAAAATTTTTAATATATTTTTGTTGAGCAGGGCGGCATGTCTTCTAATATTACTAAAAAGAAGAAACTATGAGGGCACGAGAACAGAGCGAAAAGCAAAGCGACAAAGAAAGGAAGGTGCAGATGCATTAAGAAAATTCTTTAAATCTACCGACAATCCTGCGACTAAGGAAGCTGGTTGCAGCGGAGCAAGCATTAGTGATTCTGAACTTGACTTGCGGCCTGGTAAAAATTTTACAACAATTGAGATTGCAGTGGAAGAAAACAAGCATCGGCGAATCTGAATCCGACTTGCGACCTAGTCAAGCTTCTACAACAATGGAAACTATAGTTGGAGAAAACAATGAGGATGTCATTGGTGAGTGAGGGGAATTAGTAACAGCCATCGGCAATTCTGGCTCTGATTTTCAGTCTAATCCAACGCGTACACCAAAGACGACAGTTATAGAAAGCAATGAAGATGCCATTTGTATCAGACAGGGTGCTATAACAGGCATTGTCGGTTCTGATCCTGCCTTGTGGCCTAGTGTGACGCCTAAAATTGGAGACCTGTTAGTGATCAGTGGACCACAAAAATTAATAACATGACTTTTCCTCTGGATTAGTACAACCGTCATCTTTCTTTGGCGTTTCTGGACAGAAAACTTAAAAATGAAGAAGTCTTGAAGCGGCGCTGGTTGCTTTATTACTCTACGGATAAAGTATTCTGCTTTTGTTGTAAGTTGTTCGACTTCAATCCAAAGTCATCCTTGGCAATTGATGGATCGAGTGACTGGAGGAACATGTCGGCGATTCTCATGAGTCATAAAAAGTCACCCAATCATTTTCAGTCATATCAAACTTTATTTTTTATGCAGGAAGGATTAGCGAAGGGCGAATGCCCGCAAAAGCGCCCTCCCATAGAAGAAGAAGAAGAAGAAGAGAGCCAAAATCAAGGTCCAGGGTTTTCGAGGTGCCTAGACACTGCGTTTGAAAGATTGGAGGTCATAGACTGGAGGAAAGATAGATTGAGGAAGATTGTTTCAGAGTTAACCGGTTGAGTAGACGAAATATTGAAAATACCGATTAACCCTTGGTTTAGAGCAGTGCTCTTCAACCTGGGCGGTACCGCCCACTAGTGGCTCAAGGATCTCATTAATCTAAAGGTAATTGCAATTAATTTTATTGTTTTATGCAGGGTATATAACTTTTAGTTTGAGTTTTTGCATTTTTTATTTTGGTCGGCTATACGGAGATTCAAAAGTTACAAAAGTGGGGGGGTAAGCATAAAAAGGTTGAAGAGCACTGGTTTAGAGAGTTGGGCAGAAAAGGAATGAGAAAGTGTCGAAAGTCTGGTGCTGCGTGCTCTCCTTAAAGGCAGAGGCATGCAGTTAGAGAGTTCAGAAGAGCAGTGTCAATTACAATAGCGAGAGTAAAGAGAGAGTGAGGTAACATTGCGTCGAAGAGAAAGTAAAGACAGTGAGTAAGAGGTGGAGAATTGATGAGACGAAAAGTCTTTGATTTCACCCGGTCAAGTAGGGTTGTGTGGGTTGAGCCACCTCGCACATGAGAAGCATACTCTATACAGGGGTGGACAAGACTCCTGTAAATAGACAGTAACCGAGCGGAGGTGAAGAAACTGCGGAGGCGGTACAGCACACCTAACCTCTTAGAAGACGTATTGGAAAGAGTATAGGCGATCTTTCCAGGAAAGATTGTAAGAGTCAGTTTTATTATTATAGACCTTTACAAGTTTACGTAGATAATTAACTAAATGCCAGGGTCACCAGCGCCCAAATACTAGATTGGCATCCAGCACTGCGGCGCAAAAATTATTTTTTAATAAAAAAGGGGAAGGACTGATTATAAAATCATCAATATGAATTTTGTATTTTATTGACAACGATTAATAAATTATATGCAACAATTATTTATAAATGCAAAGGGGATTTTTACCCGTAACAACTTTGACATATAATGGAGAATTAAATAGTGGCACCGTTTAGCTAACATATAACAGTCTGCAACTAATACTGATAAACAACTAATGGAACTAATATTAATATACAAATAATTATTGTGCAAATAATATACAAATAATTATTGTGCAAATAATATACAAATAATATTAATATATAAATAATGTAACACTAATAAAAATAAACAACTAATAATAATAAACTAATAATAACACTAATAATAGCCACAATGACAACCTTGTCTGCAAAGAGACAGACAAGAATACTATAAGTGATATTTCAGAGAAAAGAATAATAAAAATGGCAAAAATTAATAATTAATATACATATGCTATATAGGCCCAGTAACCTGTGGATGATAAATTACAGTTGATTCTCATTATGGGATTGTGTTAAGTTGAATGGGAAAACTAAGGAAGTATGTAGGCCACCTGCTAAGAAATACATTAATATAATAGGCTTATATTATAAAGTAAAATATACTAAGAAAATTAATAGGCAGGCCTATGCCTCTTCAATATAATAGAGCTGAGGTTAATCTAAAACAAAGGCTACGGTAGGCCTCAGCTAGGCTAGAGTTACAATTTGGCTTTTGCCTAGATAGACCTAACTTAGCCTAAGGTAATTTATTGTATGAATTGTACAGTAATATTTATAGTATGAATCTTACAGTACTAATCACAAACACTATAAGGCTTGTTAATCTCTGCAGTATGCGGTATTGCATACAGATATGCAATAGTAAAGAATATAAATATTATAAATAGGAACTTACCACGAAGAACCTTTGCTTGCTGGCGCCGTGTTTTCAAATAGTAAAATGTGTAACGGCGTCCTTTGTGTTGTTGTACATAAGCTTGTTTTTACTATACAATTTTACCAACAAGCCAAAATAATCCTTAAAAGCCAATTCATGTCTAGTCACACCACACTGAATGCTTAAGAATTAAATTTGATCACTGGACATGTTTAACTTGTATTTATTTATTTATTTAGATTTAAATATTTCACTCATGCCAATTTGTGGCAGTTTTCACTAATAAAAAATAATCTTGTGGTGCAAGGCACTACAAGTACTGCCCCCCAAAAACATGGTTGTCAGGGGTAAAAAAAAAAAACACTTAAATGTCAAAGCGCACTGGCTTACGAATGACTCTTCCAGAACGAGTCATTGTTTGCTTTTGGACGGCAATATCCTGCAGCACTGGTTCTGAAGGCATGGATGGTGCTACAGGTGCAGTAGAGACATTGGGGGAAGGGGATTCTTGGTGCCTGTGCAATGGGGCCACTGGCTGGTTCAAAGACAGTTGGTTGCGATAATGAAGGAGAATTGGAAGAGGGATGATAGATTGTTGTACCCTCGGATGAGGTGGTGGTACATAGGATTTAGGAAGGGTAGATTGCTGTACCTGTATATGAGATGAAGGTACAGAAGATTGAGGAGGGATAGGTTGCTGTACCTGTATTTGAGGTGGAGGTACAGAAGATTGAGGGAGGATAGGATCTTTTGTTGGAGAAAAATCAAGGTATGCTGGTTTCAAGCGGTCCACAGAAACGGTTTCACGCTTGCCCACCTTGTCAATGATGAAAGTTTTGGGTCTACGGTCTAGCACAAGGAAGGGACCATCATAGGGACAGTGAAGAGGGTAGCGGTGAGCATCATGTCTCAAGAAAACATGTGTGCAAGTTTGTAAATCAGGGGAAACGAAGGTAGTTTGTGAAGTGGAAGTTCTAGGTGCTGTGGGACGAATTTGCTTCATAACAGAGCGTAATGTCTTGACATACGAAGCAGGATCACATGTGGGGTTAATGGGTGTAGGTGTGAAAAATTCTCCGGGTAACCGGAGTGTGGTACCGTAAACTAATTCTGCTGCAGAGCATGCAAGATCAGTCTTCAGAGCAGTACGAATTCCGAGTAGGATTAGGGGTAGCCTGTCCACCCATGTAGTAGATGGATCAGTGGCTCGCAAGGAACTTTTAAGTTGACGATGGAAGCGTTCTACCACCCCATTGGATTGCGGGTGATAGCTTGTTGTTCTGATGCGCTCAGTCCCAAGAAGGAGCATGAGTTCCTTCCATAAGGCCGATTCAAACTGGGCACCTCTGTCTGTGCAAATGGTTGCAGGTATTCCAAAACGGGAAACCCAACATGAAACAAAGGCATGAGCTACTGCAGAAGCAGTACAAGAAGTCAAAGGAACAGCTTCTGGCCATCTTGTGAACCTATCAATGACAATGAGAAGATAGGTATAACCTCGAGAAGAATAGAGGGGGCCGACTATGTCTAGATGTATGGCCTCAAAACGAGCCTTCGGCAAAGGAAAGGTACCAATTTCTGACTTTGTGTGTCGGTGAACTTTGGCACGCTGACATTGAAGGCAAGATCGAGTCCAATTGCGGATATCTTTGTTCATACTTGGCCATACAAATCTAGCTGCAATTGATTTTTGGGTGGCTTTAATTCCCGGGTGAGAAAGGGAATGAAGTTTAGCAAAAACAGCTCTTCGCAGCCTTTGTGGGACCAACGGTCGAATATGCTCAATCGAGACGTCACATAAAATTAGTAAGTCTGACTTGGGTTCAACTGGTAAAGATGTGAGCCTCAGCCATCTTTGAAAGGTTGATGTGAGAGAGTCCAGGGTCAGAAATTGCTGAGATGCGAGACAGCGCATCCGGCACAACATTCAAAGAACCTGAAATGTGTCGAATGTCTGAAGTAAATTGAAGAATAAAATCAAGGTATCTTCTCTCAGTAGGAGCATGAGAGTCTGATTGAGAATGGAGAGCAAATATTAACGGACGATGATCCGTAAAAATGCTAAAGTCACGTCCTTCCAGGAATGACCTGAAATGACGGATGGAGAGGTATATCGCCAGCAACTCTCGACCGAAAGTGCTGTACCTCATTTGTGAAGGTGAGAGCTTGCGTGAAAAGAATGCGA
This sequence comes from Bathynomus jamesi, assembly GCA_023014485.1. Lineage (NCBI taxonomy): Eukaryota > Metazoa > Arthropoda > Malacostraca > Isopoda > Cirolanidae > Bathynomus > Bathynomus jamesi. The sequence goes on along the minus strand of JAJOZX010000006.1, from coordinate 36,135 downwards.
GAGGTTCCCAAACGCCTGAAACAAGCTGCTGGAGCACTCCTGACACGGCAACGTCAGAGGCATCAGTGGCTAAGTTCAGAGGAGCGTCTGGTTGAGGGTGAACAAGGCATGTAGCTTGTGCTATAGCCTCTTTTGCTTGTGAAAAAGCATTGGTAGCTTCGGGGTTCCACAAAACTACAGTGGATCTGCTCCTTTTTGATTGGCGAAGAAGAGAGGTTATGGGTGCAAGAATGTTTGCACACTGAGGAATGAAGCGATGGTAGAAGTTTACCATCCCTAAGAAGCGGCGAAGTTGCTTTTGAGTTTGCGGTTGTGGTTAAGACCTTATCACAGATACTTTATTTTCGAGAGGAGAGATGCCCTTCGAAGTAACCTTGTGTCCTAAGAAGGTGAGTTCATCTACAGCAAAGACACATTTTTCAGGGTTTAGCAATACACCATATTCTGCCAACCGAGAAAAAACTAAGCGTAAATGTTGAATATGTTCTGAGGGAGAAGAACTTGCGATGAGAATGTCATCGACATATGTGAAAGTGAAGGAGAGACCTCTCAACACTTCATCAATGAAGCGTTGAAAAGTTTGGGCCGCATTACACAGTCCGTATGGCATTTTTGTCATTTCAAATAACCCAAAAGGGGTTGTTATAGCAGTTTTATGTATGTCTTCAGGGTGTACAGGAATTTGATGAAAGGCTCGCACCAAGTCAAGGCGTGAAAATACTGTGGTGCCATGGAGAGCAGAAGTAAAATCGTGTAAGTGAGGAAGGGGATAGCGATCTGGAATCGTGTTGTCATTCAAAGCACGATAATCTCCACATGGACGCCAGTCTCCAGGTGTAGGTCTTGGGACCATGTGTAAAGCAGAGTCATACGGGCTACTTGAAGGCCGTATAATACCGAGTTCGAGCATGTGTTCAAACTCTTGTCTCACAATTGCAAGACGATCTGGAGCTAAGCGACGTGGGCGGGTGAAAACAGGTGAGCCTACCGTATCAATACGGTGGACAACAGAGTGTTTAATAGGGGTATCCTTAGAACAGGGTTGAGTAAGGGAAGAAAATTCATTTAGGAGCTGCTCTATAGCAGGTGAGCACTGTGGCAGAGAACTTGCCAATAATGAAGAGGGGTGCGCGGTAGGAGAACCAATTACTGAAAGATGTGTGGCATCATCAATTAATTGTGCTCTACGAACATCAACTAATAAATCATTAGCAGAAAGAAAATCAGAGCCTAACATTGGGGTATATACATCCGCGACAAGAAATATCCAGCGGAAAACACGTCTAAGTCCAAGAGAAACTGAAATAGAACGACGTCCATAAGTGTGAATAGATGAAGAATTAGCTGCACGTAAAATGAAAGGAGAAGGTCCGTTTGCACGGTCTGCGGCTGTTGCAGGAATAACACTGTATTGAGCTCCAGTGTCAATAAGGAATGCATAGCCTGAAAGTGGATCATGCAAGGTGAACGTTGGACCAGGTGGTGCAGTAGTTTGTGAATCATTAAATTTTTGTGGAGGAAGGTCAGTATTGCTGTGGGAAGGAGTTTGTGTTGTATTTGAAGGATTAGTTGTAGATATTAAATTAGTTGTGGTTCAATAAGTAGGTTGCAATTCTTTAACTTTACTTGCATACGTATGTGTTGGTTTGACAGTGTTAAATGAGGTAGTTGAGTGCGTAGTAATAGGTTGTTGATTATTTGTGGTAAAGGTTGGGTTGGTTGAGCTAGAGTAATACTTAGTTAAAATTGAGGTAGAATTAGATGGAGTAGTGGTAGGGTTAGTTGAAGAAAGGATAGGTTGAGAGGCTTGAGAGGCTGTAGCGTCAGATGCCTGTGACACCAGCCTAGTTAGTTTAAAGGAGGATTAGGAGTCCATGGACAAGGTGTGAGACAGCGCGTTCCACGATCTTTAAACTCTTCATGATACCAGCAAGGGGGGGTATGAACAGTAGACTGAGGTAAGGAAATAGGTTTAGAATGAGGCTGAGTAGTGGGGATTGAGGATTGAGGATGAGGTAAGGCTAATAGATTTGAATTAGGAGCAACCAACTGACCTGTTTGCGGTGGCTGTGGTTGTAGTAGAACGAGGCGTTGTCCAGGTTCATATTGGGAGGCTCTATTTGGACCAGAGGGTCGTCCTCGTCTTGAAGAACTTCTCTCTCGTTCCCTGTTGTTAGCTAGCTCTATTCGGAGAGCTTTACATTCATCTTTAATTGTTTGTAGAATTTCGTTGGATACTTTAAGACATTGTGCGGCCAGACTCTGTGTCGTCCTGCGTGGCACAGATTTGGGGGTGATGGGTGTGGTTATCTACTTGGCCAAGGTGGATTTCAATCATCATCTTATCAGCTGTTTTGGCCATAGTGAGGAGGTCTGTATCATCTGGCATACAACGGAGCATTGGTCGTAGGGCAGTCGGGAGACCATTGAGGAAGCGGCGTCGCATTAAGGGTGAGTTTTTATCGTCTTCATTGGTCTGTCCAGCCAGGTCTTGCAGATGCCTCAGGAAGGCTGTTGGCGTTTGATCCCCAAGAACTTGGTCCTTGAGTAGAGCATTGAGTCGCTCTTCTTCTGATTGGCCGAGTCTCCTGACTAACTCGCTGAGGAGGCTCTCAAAAGCTTGGTCAGACGGAGGCAATAGAGTCACATCCCGCACTACTTTGTATACTAGTGTAGGCAGGAGGTTCTTTGTGATAAGGAACTTGGTTCGTGGGTCCGTAATTCCTTTTATCGCGAAATAATCCCGCAGTTGACTCACAAAGATTCCAGGCTCTTCAGCGGTGAATTGTGGAGTGGTAGGCTGATACATTGTTAGAAGGTCTGTTATAGGTGGTGAATTTGGAGTACCACCGTTGGATGATCCTAGGTTGTTGTTGTTGTGGGTCATTGTGGCTATTATTTTGTTACAAGGTACTAAAAAAAATTAAAAATGTGTCAAAAACTGACAAGATTTCAACAAATGTTGTTGAATGTAAATAATGGCTTCAGGTAAGCTTGGTTGAGTATGAGACTCAATTGGAGTTATGAATGCCAATAACAAAAAGTTACGTAAAAATTTTTTTTTATGATGTAGCCCAATATTAGCAGAAAAATAGTCTGCGTATAGGCTGTTTGCGTATAGGCTGTTTGCATAAATTACGGTGTTTGGTCACTCCAGGAGGTCACCAATTGTAAGAGTCCGTTTTTATTATTATAGACCTTTACAAGTCTACGTAGATAATTAATAAATGCCAGGGTCACCAGCGCCCAAATACTAGATTGGCATCCAGCACTGCGACGCAAAAATTAATTTTTAATAAAAAAGGGGAAGGACTGATTATAAAATCATCAATATGAATTTTGTATTTTATTGACAACGATTAATAAATTATATGCAACAATTATTTATAAATGCAAAGGGGATTTTTACCCGTAACAACTTTGACATATAATGGAGAATTAAATAGTGGCACCGTTTAGCTAACATATAACAGTCTGCAACTAATACTGATAAACAACTAATGGAACTAATATTAATATACAAATAATTATTGTGCAAATAATATACAAATAATTATTGTGCAAATAATATACAAATAATATTAATATATAAATAATGTAACACTAATAAAAATAAACAACTAATAATAATAAACTAATAATAACACTAATAATAGCCACAATGACAACCTTGTCTGCAAAGAGACAGACAAGAATACTATAAGTGATATTTCAGAGAAAAAGAATAATAAAAATGGCAAAAATTAATAATTAATATACATATGCTATATAGGCCCAGTAACCTGTGGATGATAAATTACAGTTGATTCTCATTATGGGATTGTGTTAAGTTGAATAGGAAAACTAAGGAAATATGTAGGCCACCTGCTAAGAAAATACATTAATATAATAGGCTTATATTATAAAGTAAAATATACTAAGAAAATTAATAGGCAGGCCTATGCCTCTTCAATATAATAGAGCTGAGGTTAATCTAAAACAAAGGCTACGGTAGGCCTCAGCTAGGCTAGAGTTACAATTTGGCTTTTGCCTAGATAGACCTAACTTAGCCTAAGGTAATTTATTGTATGAATTGTACAGTAATATTTATAGTATGAATCTTACAGTACTAATCACAAACACTATAAGGCTTGTTAATCTCTGCAGTATGCGGTATTGCATACAGATATGCAATAGTAAAGAATATAAATATTATAAATAGGAACTTACCACGAAGAACCTTTGCTTGCTGGCGCCGTGTTTTCAAATAGTAAAATGTGTAACGGCGTCCTTTGTGTTGTTGTACATAAGCTTGTTTTTACTATACAATTTTACCAACAAGCCAAAATAATCCTTAAAAGCCAATTCATGTCTAGTCACACCACACTGAATGCTTAAGAATTAAATTTGATCCCCGGGAAGCGGGGATAAATCCCCGGGGCCCGGATCGCCAGTAGAGTGTCCCTTGTGGAACCCATACTGACGATCTGAAAGAAGATTGTGAAAAGAGAGGTGTTTAAGAATCTTCCTATTAAGGATAATTGAAAAACTTTAAAAGAGCAAGAAATCAAAGCAATTGGACGATAGTTGGAGGGTTGGGGGCGGTCACTCTTCTTTGGGACAGACTGAATGAAAGCCAACTTCCAGCAGGAAGGAAAAGTACCAGATGAAAGACAAAAACGAACGAGTTTGCCTAGGCAGGGTGTCAGCACTGAAGCACAGTTCTTGAGAACAACAGGAGGAACATCATTACGACCGTACGCATACCTAGAGTTGAGCCCAGATAGGGCAGAAGGAACGTCTTTGGGAGAGCTTGTAATTTCAGACATAATAAAGTCAGAGGGAGGAGGGGATGGAGGAACAGCACCGGAATCGTCCATGGTTGAGTTGGAAGCGAAAGTTTGAGCGAAGAGTTCAGCCTTATCAGGAGAAGAGACGGCAACTTAGCCGTTGGTAGGGTAAAGAGGAGGGAAAGAAGAGGAAGTAAAGTTGTTGAAGACGTTCTTAGCTAGATGTTAGAAAGAGCGAGAATTAGAATTGGATATGTTTCCACATTTTGGTCGATGAAGGAATTTTTGGCGAGTCGAAGAACAGATTTTGCACGATTCCGGGGAGAAATATAAGCTGAATGAGAGCCAGAAATTGGATGGGAGACGGTAACTTCTGAAAACCTCCTCTCTGTTGCAGATAACATTAGAACAAGTAAAGTTAAGCCAAGGTTTTTTTTGCATTAGTAGTAGGAATAGAATATGGAATGTACGCCTCCATGCCCGAGAGAATCACCTCCGTGATGAGGTCAGCACACTCGGAAGGGCCCCGGCCACGGGAGCAGTAATAATTCCATGGGAAATCACTGCAGTACTGCCTAAGGGCCTCCCAATCAGCGGCGCCAAAGGCATCTCCTGTTGGGAGGATCCAAAGGCCGAATTGGAGCGATAGGACAGGAAACATATACAAGATTGTGGTCGGAGGAGCCCAATGGAGAAAAAAATTTGACACATTAAGGAGGAGAATGAGAGGCAAGAAATAAATCCAGAATGTTGGGCCCATCTCCAAGGGGATTGAGGATACAAGTAGGGTGCTGTACAGAACAGGAGGGTGGATGAAACGAAATACGTGCATTGACGCACAGCTTCAACGCAAAATCAAACACGAGCAGAAACGCTGGAAACAAGTCTTGGTGCGACTCTTTAGTGCAAATCTCTACTTGTCGAAACATAATATGGCTTTCCGTGGCTCATCTGACAGGCTCTATACAGAGAATAACGGAAACTTCCTAGGTTTAGTAGAACTACTAGGAGAGTTCGACGAAGTTATGAAGGAGCACTGGAGGCGCGTGATATCGAAGGAAGTAGTGAACCATTACTGTGGAAAAAGAATCCAAAATGAACTAATTGCATTAGTGGCAAAAAAGTTCTTAAAGACATTTTTGTAAGGCTAAAGAGTGCCAAGTACACTCTATTATATTAGACTGTGTCTGTATGCCGGATGTAAGCCATTTTGAAAAGTCTTTTACGGTAAGATTTATTGACATCAGATGGCACAGTTAGCATTCAGGAACATTTCGTTGGTTTGGTAACAGTGAGCAAGACCACAGGGGAAGGACTAACTAACTAAATATAGTGTCATCTCCATCGTGGTATGGTATGACATCATTCTCCAAGTCAATCTGGTAAGCAAGAGCGATATTGTTGGGGCCAAAAATATGATTAACAGCATGTGTAACTACACTGTAAAATACAGGGATGTAGAGTGTGTATATATACAGTATATATATATATATATTATATATATATATATATATATATATATATATATATATATATATACAGGGTGTTTCAGGAGGAAAGGTCAATACTTCGGGAGGTGATAGTATCGGTCATTGTGAGAAAAAAAGTTCATATGAACATGTGTCTAATTCTGAATGGTTACGGAGATAGAGCTGTTTGAATCTACAAATACAAAAGCAAATTTTTTACAGTTCACAATACGTTTTCGAAAATCCCACCGTCAACCTCAATGCACTTTGCAACTCGTGTGCGAAGATCGCGTGTTGTTCGTCTGAGTTGATCTTGACGTTCCTTTATGCGGGCAGCAGCATCCAAAATGCGCGCGAGCAATTCGTCTCGTGGATCCACCTTTCTTTTGTAAACTTGACTTTTCGTCCACCCCAACAAACAATAATCTGACAGAGAGAGGTCTGGAGACCTTGGTGGCCATTGAATGGGATCACCGCGGCCGATCCATCGACCAGGGAAAGTTTGATGTAGGTATTGCATCACCAGACGGGTAGAATGTGGAGGAGCTCCGTCGTGCTGAAAGTACATACCAGCGCGTGTAGCCAAAGGAACATCCGCCAATAGTCCTGGCAATTCATTTTGCAGAAATTCGAGATAACTTTGTCCTGTAAAACGATTCTCTAAAGTAACAGGACCAATCAGCTGATCATCGATGATACCGCTCCACACATTGGCAGAGAAGCGATGTTGAAAGTTTGTTTCCACAGTGGCATTTGGATTTCCTTCTGACCACCGATGAGAGTTACGAGTGTTGTTGATACCGTCACGGGTGAAAATAGCTTCATCGGTGAACAGTATTAATCGAAGCAATCGGCGATTAGCATTTACCCAATGACAAAATTCCAGTCGCATGGCAGCGTCTCCTGGTTGAAGGTGTTGTACACGCTGTACATGATATGGATGCAAGCCTTCCTCACGTAATGTTTGCCATACTCTTGTGTGTGGTGCACCGAGACGTGTAGAAATTCTTCGTGAGCTAGTAGTAGGACTACGCTCTACCAACTGAAGAATGTTTTCCATTTCATCCACATCTTGTTGACCTTCACGTTCAGATGAAACATGAACGCTGGGAAGTGTACCAATCTCACACAATGTGTTGAAAACCCTGATAAACACTCTTCGATCCGGAATTCTGCGGTTCGGAAACCGTCGACAGTATTCTGCAACAGCAGATGTTGCACTTGCATTGCAAAAACCGTAGACATACACCATATCTGCACATTCAGCATGTGTGAAGGTGTGTGGCATTCTTAACACTACTTCAAACACCAAACAATGTCACTCACAACAGTCAGCTGTCGATTGGCTTATGTTACATGCTTACATTACAGCTTACATGGTTCAAGGTTATAGGGAAAGGAAGGGGGAGGAAGAGCTGCGCACGCATCAGATTCAAACAGCTCTATCTCCGTAACCATTCAGAATTAAACACATGTTCATATGAACTTTTTTTCTTACAATGACCGATACTATCACCTCCCGACCGAAGTATTGACCTTTCCTCCTGAAACACCCTGTATGTATATATATATATATATATATATAAATGAACAATGAATAATCCCTATAGTCATATAATTCTTACATTCATTCATATAATTCTTACATTCATTCATATAATTCTTATATTCATTCATGTAATTCTTATATTCATTCGTATAATTCTTATACTCACTCGTATAATTCGTATATTTATATAATTCGTGTATTTATATAATCCTTATATTCTTATATATTTATATTCTTATATTCATTTTTACATATAGAGTCCAAATTCGCATATCGATGACGAAGTTCGGATAAAAAAAATTTATTCGCTTTCTATTTTATTTCTGCTGAATAATTGGTGAATTATTTCTTTTTAAATTACTTAATTATTTTTTTAGATTTAGCTTAATAATGTAATCTTGTTAACGTCTGCAATGTTCATTTTCATGTGACCAATGGTGTCAGGCAGGGAGGGATACTATCCCTCTACTTATTCACTGTTTATATGAATAATGTATCTGTTGTTCTGAACACATGTAAAATAGGCTGCTGTATTGGTACAATGATTGTTAATCATCTGATGTATGCAGATGATCTAGTTCTTATTTCTCCTTCTGTAAAAGGGCTCAACACACTTTTGAAGGTGTGTGAAAGGTATGGGAAGGATAACGACATAAAATATAATCCTGATAAAAGTCATGTTATGATTATGAGGACCAAGGCCTACAAGTATACAAAATTTCCTGAATTTCAATTGAATGATATGGTGCTGTCAGAAGTAACCAAACTAAGTATATTGGCCACATACTAACGGATAGTCTTTCAGATGACTGTGATATCCTAAGGCAATGTAGACAATTATATGCTCAGGGAAATACTTTGGTTGAAAATTTCATACGTGTTCATTAGATGTTAAGTTGATTTTGTTCAAAACTTTTGTATTCCAATGTATACAGCTCATTTGTGGTGGAACTACAGGATGTATAATTTGAGGAAATTATATGTTGCATATAATAATATTTTTAGGAATTTATTAAGGACTCCAAGATTTGTAAATGATGCTCCTCCTAGTGTCAGTATGCTGTTCGTAGTCAATAAGATGCCTAACTGTGCCAGTGTCATTCACAATTTTGTATTTAGATTTATCACTAGGCTTGGTGAGTCAGTCAATAAGATAATAGAAGCCATGGTTAGTGGACTGGTCTCCGATATATTTTATAAATCTCAAATCTGGAAGCATTGGCGCAGGCAACTGTATGTTCATTATACACAGTGATTCACTGGCCTACTTAGTCAGTGCTCCAGACAACTATCTCTTAATCTTCTATGGACCTCTTGTATAATGTTTGTACCTGTTGAGTCTGAAATAAAGTGTTTGTTTGTTTATTTGTTTGTTTGGTTCTGTATACATTCTTTCTTCGTTGTAAAAGATGAAGTTATGTCTTGCTTAACGTTTAATTTTAAATCTTAAACATTTAATTTTTGCTCATATGCATGTTTAATAGTAATTCATAATAAAATGCATATTTCAGTTTCCGTTTTCAGTTAACTCGGCAGATCATGATAACATCAGATCCGTCAATATGCGGTTTAAAATAAAAATATGGCTTCATCTTCAAATATCTTGCTTATCTGTCTAGACATTGCTACAGCTAAAATATTTACCTTATCTTCAAATATTTTGCAAAATAATGCAGCCTATTTAGAATAAAAAACAAAACAAGTCAACATTAAATAATAATGATGTCACGAAAACTTCAATATATAAAACTGAACAATTTTTCAAATATTCATTCTGATTGTCTAATCAAACTGAGAGGCTGAGTATTACATGTAACATTTTAGCAGTAAACTACAGTAAGTGAATATCTTTGTCTTCTCCTTCGAGCCTTGCTCTCTTCAGAGAACTTAATCTTAAATAGAGAAAAATAATTTCCCTATACGTTACAAGAAGAATCGGGGAACCTTCAGAGAATTTAGTAAGCTCCACAGAATCCTCCGATCCACTACAACATGAAATCGGAGAGTAGTATAAGAGAAACTACTGCGATTTTCTATACGGTACCAGATACTCCAGAGTAACAAATCTGTTGCTGCCACCTAACCAGAACCCCGGTCAACTTCGAACCGACCAAGGCCATAGACGGAGACTATATATATATATATATATATATATATATATACACGTTACCTCACTCCTCCCCCTACAAGTTGAGTCTGTCAAAGGGGTGGGAGACCCGAGTCGATCTACGGAGCGGGGTTGGTGAGTAGGAATAGGTGTAACCCGCCTGGGTAGGCTATTTGAACCATTTTCAGGAAAATCGGGCCTCCCTTCAGGAGTGTTATTTTATTTATTTGTTGGGTTCAAAATCCCAGCTGAGCCGTGAACGGCCAAATTCTAAAGGGCCAGTTCTACCTACAGCCCAAGTTAGGCTAAAATTAAAACTTACGGATTTGAGATCCTATTAGGTCCTACCTCAGGGTTGCTGACTCGATGCGGTCCTACCTTAGACCTTAGTTACATGAATTTAATATAAACAAAAGGGGTACTATTTATGGTCTTCTTTCTCAACCTTGCAACAACAACGCAACCTGGACTATTGCACGATGCAACAATCTTGTATCTAAACAACCAAACTGAATTGCAAGAGAGCTCTCTAACAGACCACACCCTGTACGTACGACATCCCACAAACGAGTAGAAAGAATGCGCAGCGCCCCAAAATGATGCCAACAGTGTGACCAAACAATGATACCACAAGAGCTAAAAAATGCTAGCTCTAAATTAAGTTAATTTTTCACTAACCTTACAATTATGAGATGGATATATATACACCTTAACTTAATATATACAAGCAATGCTGCATTAATCAGCTTAGTCATCATATCGCCTTGGGACAACAATGGTTCTTCCTCTTCTAGATTTTCTAACACTCCCCACCGAAGAGGCATTGTTGTCATTACCTTCTGCAAGGTTAGCCAAGCCTTCTCCATGAGGCTGTAACTCAAATGTTTCATCTTGACTATCTGTGTTTTTGCTGATTTCTAAAGCATAGAGTTTTTGTATAGGTCTCTTTAACTTTCCTCCTGAAGTCTTTACCAGTGCAGACCTAACAAAATTGTCTTTGCCAACAAACAACTCTTCAATTATGCCAAGCTTCCAGCATTGCCTTGGTCTTTCATCCCCAATCATTACCACTTCTCCCACCTTGATACAATTTGCATTGGAGCCCTTTACCTTGCCTGATGGGTAATAATTGAGTTCTGGCAAGTATTCCATCTGCCACCTCTTCCATAACTGATCTTGTAGCTCTTCAAGGTACCTGAACCGTCTGGTTAACTCTCCTTGAGTGCTCTGAATAGGCTGCAAGTCTTCTGGCACACTGGGGCTTGATGTTAATCGTTTACCACAAAGAAAATGATTTGGTGTCAATGGCTCTGCATCCTGCATACTGTTGTAAACAAAAGTGATAGGCCTACTGTTCACCATTGCTTCTACTTCACATAAAACAGTGCAGAATTCTTCTTTGCTCAAATGAGCATTAGCTAAAAGTTTCTTTAATGGACACTTTACACTTCTCACTAGCCTTTCCCAAAATCCACCCCACCATGGTGCTCTCTCAACAATAAACTCCCACTGTACCCCTTGGTGTGAAAAGTAGGATTGGAATCCTTCCTCTTTTAGCAAGGACCAAATTTCTTGGAGTTCCTTTGCAGCCTTTTTGAAGGTTTTTGCATTATCTGATATGATTTTATTTGGGAAACCCCCTCTGTTCACAAACCTTTTAAAGGCCAAAAGAAATACATCACTACTTAAATTGCTTACCAACTCCAAATGGATTGCTCTGGTGGTAGCACATGTGAAAAGACATATATAACCTTTGTTAGACACCCCTTGCTCATACACATAGACTGGCCCTGCAAAGTCTATTCCCACTACATCAAATGGGGCAGTATAGACACACCGTTCTCTTGGAAGTGGAGCCACCTTTTCATAATAAGGCTTTGCACTCCAACGCTTGCAAACCACGCATTTATGCACGACCTTTTTTACTACTTGTCTAATTTTGGGAATCCAAAACTGTTGTCTCATCTCTATTATCACTTCTCTAACTCCAGCATGTAACAGCTTATGATGAGTATCCAGGATCAAAAGGTCCACAAAGTGCCCCCCAGAAGGTAGCAAAATTGGATGTCTTTTCTCCTCTGGAAGCCCAGAAAACTGTAGTCTACCTCCTACTCTCAATAAATCCTGATCCAAAAACACATCCAAACCCTTGAGCGCAGAATGTGTGTTGGTAGAACCTGTAATTGGATGGCTGGTGAGCATTCTCTCTCTTCACCAAATTTTTCCTTCTGCATATATACCACCCAGTATTTCCTGGCTTGCTGAATCTCATTACTGTTCAGAATTCCTTCCCTTCTTGTTTCTCCCTTAATGTTGTTGGTAAATCTATATACCCATGCTGTCACTCTTAACAATCTTTTCAGACTGCTAATGTCCTCAAGCCTCAATATGGGGTCCTGCTGCATAACTTGACAACTGTTCACAGCGCATTTTCTCACCTCACTCACCCATGCTTCTTCAGCCTGGCATTCTCCTACAATAGGCTGATTAGAAGGCCAGTTTTCACTTCCAAGTTTTAGCCACTCGGCCCATTCCACCACAAACTTGACTGTGCAAGATCTTTCACTGAAATTCCTCGTGTTGGTAAATCAGCGGGTTTTGGGTGCCTGGACAATGCTTCCATTGCTTGGGATCTGTGTGCGCTTGAATTTCCTCCACCCTATTGGCAACAAATGGTTTCCATTTCCTTGCCTGGCTTCTTAACCAGTGCCAAACTATAGTGGAGTCTGTCCAATAATAGCTTGGAATTTCAGAGAGGGCCAAAGACTTTTGCACTATAACTGCAAGCCAACTAGCAATAACTGCACCCATCAATTCCAACCTTGGAACAGAAAGCCTTTTAAAGGTGCTACTCTGCTCTTTGCAGCAACCAACCTGCAACTTACTTCCTCTTGCAATGCGCCTCTTATATAAATACAAGTTGCATAGGCTTCCTCACTTGCATCACAAAAGATGTGCAGCTCCAAATTGTCTGGATATTGTTCAACTCTCCAAAGTACCATCTTGGGATTTCAATGTCTCCAAGATGTGCCAATTCTTTGAACCAATATTTCCACCTTACCACCATATGATCAGGTAACTCTTGGTCCCAACCAAGTCCAATTTCCCAGAGGCTCTGAAACCAAATTTTTGACTTTATCACAAATGGAGCCAGGAATCCAAGAGGATCAAAGACCTTGAAGCCAAACTAAGAGCTGTACGTTTTGTCCACCTTGTCTCATTCTCAGCCAGCTCTACTAAAGATTTCCCATTGAAGGTAAACAAATCATCATCTTGCTGCCAAACAATGCCTAGCACCTTTGCGTCTATTGCCCACAACTCCTTAATACCAGAATCCTCAATACTTTCTGCTGCATCAGGTACTACACAGGAATGACTCATAAACTCTTGTAATTGCGAATGATTGGTCTGCCATTTTCTAAGCTCCATGCCAGCCTCCCTCATTATAGCTCTAGCCTCCATGAATATCTGTTTAGCCATTTCTGTATTATCCACGGAACACAGCAAATCATCAACATAAAATTTTTCCTTATGTGTTCAATAGTGTTAGGATAGACTTCAGAATATTTCTTAAAATGGTACTGCATAGTAGCTGCCAACAGAAATGGACTAGAGCTGAGGCCAAACAACACTGACTTCATTCTATATGCTTGAACCTTAGGTTCATTTTCCAACAAGTCTTTCGTATCCACCCACAGATACCTTACTGCATCTCTGTCCTCTGGTTTTAACTTTATCCGCAAAAAGGCTTGCTTCACATCTGCAGTCAATGCTACTCTACCAAACCTGAATCTCAGTAACAAGGAAAATAAATCTGCATTTAAATTTGGCCCAGCATCCAAACAGTCATTCAAGGACACACCACCTTTGTCCTTGGCTGAGCCATCAAAAACTACCCTCAGTTTGGTGGTAGTTTTGTCTCGCCGTACCACTGATGGTGTGGCAGATAATGTGCCTCCTGGCTCACCAGCTCACCTTGCACCCTTTCAGCATAGCCCTCCCTTACATAACTTAGGATGGCCTCATTGTATTCAATTAACAACTCCTCATTTTTTCTTAGCCTGTACAATGAAGTCTCCAACCTCCGATTAGCTAGCTGAAGGTTTGAACCGGGTTTGCAAGAATCCTTCCATGGTAGGCCAACTTCATAGCAACCATCTCTAAACCCAATCCCTTTTTCAAATTGCTCTAAAACATCATTGTTCACTGTACTTGCCTGTTTGTCCTTTATGCCAATGGATTCAAGTTCCCAAAACGCTTTCAAATGCCTTTCCAAACCATGGCTGTTCTCCTCAATCTTAACAAAAAGAGCCTTAATTTCCATTTCATTGCAATAGCTACCATGTAGCATCCAGCCTAGCTTACTTTCAATAGCTACCGGGCCTTGAAGTACGGACAATATTACCAGTGATGAAGTCCCAATAATAGTCAGCTCCAATCAAAAGACTAATATCTTCTGTTCCTTCAAACTTATTATTGCCCAAATTAATTCCTTTAACTTGCAATTCTTGGACACATGCCATATCTAAACAAGTAGTGACTGGAGCACAAAGTTCCTCAATCTCTACAGCTTGGACCTTGATAGTGGGACTTTGCGGTAACAACCCTTAACCAAACTTCTACCTTCTTAAATTTGGTTCGTTTTGAACGGAACCCCCAAACCCAGAAATTCTTAAATTTTCCCTCTTAAGTTCTTTAAACTTCAATTTTCTGGAAATTCTGGTCTTAATAAAACTACACTGGCTACCACTATCAAACAACACTCTTACAGTAGCTTCTCCCTCATTCCCAATTAATAAGGCTGCAGTTGTTTGCAATAATCCCCCTTTACTTTTACTCCCTTGCATAGCAGTGGCATGTGCCACTGATGTCTCTACTTCTGGGGTAGGCCTACTAGGAGTGTTTTCACACAATAATGGCTGATGCCTACCATGACATTTTTTGCACAAAATTTTAAACTTACAAAACCTTGCTCTATGACCTTTCAAAAAACATTTAAAACATGCTGTGGACTTAGTTACCCTGTCCTTTCTCTCCTCAAGGGGTAAAGCCTCAGCCACCTCACATTTATATGACTTGTGGTTGCCTTCGCAAAATATGCATTCCTTGATTCCCTTTAATTTATTCTCAGAGGATTCATGTAGAGCTGACACTGTACCTGGGCTATTCCTTTTTGTGGAAACTTTGGTGCTGTGCCTGCCTTTGTCCCCTTGTTTACCATCCCACTGTGCAAACTCAACTCCCTCTCGTCTTGCTAATTCTGTGCCTAAAAGACTTAACATCTGCTGAAGGGGGATGTACACATGTTCTGCAGAGTGTCCCCTACTTAATTCAAGATGACTGTGATATCCTAAGGCAATGTAGACAATTATATGCTCAGGGAAATATTTCAAATTCATCATATAACTGCCGTAACTCCTTGACACTATTAGGATTATTAACAGGAGGTATAGCTAAAAGTGCACGGAGGTGGCTTTTAATTAAGATCTCTGGCTTACCAAACCGTTTCTTTAATATATCCCAAGCCACATTATAATTAGCCTCTGTTAATGCTAATCCTGCTATAGTCTTTGCTGCCTCCCCTTCCAAGAGGGACCGCAAATAATTAAACTTCTCCACGGCACTTAACACTTGACTAGAATGAACTGCTGATTGAAAACTGTCTGCCCATCCTTGCCATTCCTGAATACTCCCAGAAAATGTTTTGAGTACAAGCCTCGGTAATTGAACTACAGATCTGTTAACCTTAACTTCACAAACATCATTTGATGAGTGTTGTGTTTCATTATCAGACCTGGTCTCTAACTGTACTGAGCTACTAAACTCTTTTGCTCGGAGGCCTACGTTAATTATATCATCAATAATCTCTTCAAAGAAAATTATGTTATTTTCTATTTCATCCTCTTCTATAAGAGCCTCAATTTTAACATTTACCTCACTCAGAGCAACCTTTTTAGTTTCTAATATGGAAAGCTGCGCAGTCACTAAGCGTAAATCCTCTTGCTCTATGGCAGAATCTATAGTGGCAATGACCTTTGTAATTAGACCTTTGTAGGCGCTTCTCCTTTTTATAAATTTGTTCAATTCAGATGCACTCATCTTCAATTCAAACAACAATTGGGCTCAATGCCAAATAAGCTGAATTGGCAGAAATACTTAACCGAACTGATCAAACGTAAATTTTACTTTCAAATAAACTGAATTGCTAGGTGGGGTACTAACCAACACCAGTATGGAATACCAAATTTTCCACCCAAGTAACTGGCGCACTGGTCTGCAACCTTCGCCTACGAATAATAAACCAAATTAACCAAACTGGTAAATGTAGGCCAAAAACAACGACAGACAAGTGGCCAAGTTTCGCAATTGGGCAACCAAACTTTCTACCCTGGGACCTTAATTCAATAATAACCCAAAATTAACCAAACCGGTAAAATGTAGGCCAAAACAACGACAGACGACTTGCCAAGTTTAGCAATTGGGCGACCAAACTTTCTACCTTGGGACCTTAATTCAATAATAACCCAAAATTAACCAAACCGGTAAAATGTAGGCCAAAACAACGACAGACGACTGGCCAAGTTTCGCAATTGGGCAACCAAACTTTTTACCCTGGGACCTTAATTCAATAATACTCAACCAGTCTAGGCCTAACTTTGGCTACAATTTGCACAATCAGAACTTTGCCGAAAAATAGTCACTGACTCAGTCTTGGGGTAGAATCCGGTTTTGAAGGACCATGTTAATTTATTTATTTGTTGGGTTCAAAATCCCAGCTGAGCCATGAACGGCCAAATTCTAAAGGGCCAGTTCTACCTACAGCCCAAGTTAGACTAAAATTAAAACTTACGGATTTGAGATCCTATTAGGTCCTACCTCAGGGTTGCTGACTCGATGCGGGCCTACCTTAGACCTTAGTTACATGAATTTAATATAAACAAAAGGGGTACTATTTATGGTCTTCTTTCTCAACCTTGCAACAACAACGCAACCTGGACTATTGCACGATGCAACAATCTTGTATCTAAACAACCAAACTGAATTGCAAGAGAGCTCTCTAACAGACCACACCCTGTACGTACGACATCCCACAAACGAGTAGAAAGAACGCGCAGCGCCCCAAAATGATGCCAACAGTGTGACCAAACAATGATGCCACAAGAGCTCAAAAATGCAAGCTCTAAATTAAGTTAATTTTTCACTAACCTTACAATTATGAGATGGATATATATACACCTTAACTTAATATATACAAGCAATGCTGCATCAATCAGCTTAGTCATCATATCGCCTTGGGACAACAATGGTTCTTCCTCTTCTAGATTTTCTAACAAGGAGGACTCTGGTCATCCTGCAATTCACGTTCTCATATCTGGTCCTGATGGTGTTTAATAGAACATCATCTAGTTGGCATTTGAAGGAAACAGGGCCCGTTCTCTCCTGCACCGTTGCAGGGACCCATTTTGGTCCAGACCCCTAGATGCGCATCATAACTGGATCAGTAGGTTGCGCTTCTATAACTCTCATTTTCTTAGTGTCGTGATACAACTTCTATTTCTCCTGATGGCATAAAACTCGTTGTTGTAACGTTTCATTTGGACATAACAGATCGAAAACAGAACGAATTCTCCTGCCAATTATGAGATTAGAAGGAGACACCCCCGTCGTCGTGTGAGGTGTTAGTCCATATTTAAACAAAAATTTATCCAACACCACTTGCATTTCCTCCCCATGAGAATGACACAAGGCCGTCTTGAAAGTACGGACCATGTTTTCAGCGAGACCATTAGTAGACGGGTGAAAAAAACTAGACCGGATATGTCTAATATCATTTTGGTGAACAAAAGAACGAAATTCCTCACTGGTAAAACAAGTACCATTGTCGGAAACCAGAACTACAGGTAAACCCCCATCGAGCGAAACACGAATCAAGTAGGCGAATAGTAACCCCCGAAATCGTGGAAGTGGTTGGAAAATTTTCCACCCACTTAAAGTAGACGTCCACAATGACTAAGAGATAAATGTTATCTATAGGACCTGCATAGTCAACATGGATCCTATGCCTAGGTATAGTAGGCCATTCCCAAGGATGAAGTGGACTTTTCTTTGGTAGATCTCTGTTCTCTCGGCAGTTTTGACAGGAACGAACCAACGATTCGAGTTCTCCATCTAAACCCGGCCACCAGAAATAAGCTATCGCCAGCTCTTTCATTTTCGTTGCGCCCATGTGTTCAGCATGAAGTTCCTTCACTAAATTCGACCTGTCTTCATTCGGAATTATCAAATGCTTCCTTTTTGTTTTTCTCCTATCTCCACTGTTCCCCAGATTGTAATAACTTATTTCGGGGTTCAAGAAAAGTCGCTGTATTAGGCAAAAATGTACTATAAAAGTTTAGGAGACCTAAATAAGCTTATCACTTGCTTCTGGTTTATCCACCGCTAGCTGAATGCCTTAGGCATCTATGCGGAACCCCAAGTACAAAATCTCATTTGTGACCTCAAGAACACTTTTTCTTTTTTAGCTTAATTCCGGCTTCCCGAAATCTTTTTAGAATTGTTGTTAATCTACTGTAGTTAGGCGTTCTTGTTTAGATGAACCTGAAATGAGGACATCATCTAGAAAGCAAAGTACACCTGGAATGTGACCTAGAACTTGGTCCATTGTTCTCTGAAAAATACCCGGAGCCGATGCTATTCCATAGCATAGCCTATTGTACTTATACAGGCCTCGGTGCGTATTTATGATAGTTAGCTTTTTAGAATTTTCATCTAAACTTAGTTGAGTATAGGTTTGTGACATGTCTAGTTTTGTGAAATATTTACCCCCAGCAAGAGAGCTAAATAATTCATCAGGCTTGGGAATAAGGTAGCAATGTAGAAGAACTACTCTATTTGCTGTTAAACAGTAATCCCCACATAAACGCACTGACTTGTCGGGTTTTAGTACAGGAACTACCGGGGCAGCCCACTTAGCGTATTTGACTGGTTCGATAATTCTATCTTTGAGCAGTCTATCAGCAGACTTCTGAAGTGAAGAGACTTTGCTTGGCGGTCTTATCAGATGGGACGATCCAGTGGCACAGTTTTTCATAATTCACTCCTCATTAAAATGATATAATGATATCATATAATGATATAATTTCCTTTACAATAATTTTGCAGCATTTTACAGATTTACAGGAATGGCAGAAAGCTAAAGAGTGGCAGCTGTAAATGTAATTTTAGTTATCTTATTAACAAACAAGTCTTCTTTTTCTTGGTTTTCGTTGGACAGTATGCTAAAAAGTGTCTGTTCATTATTTCTATTGTCAAGTAAGTGTTTTCAGGATTTGGTTGAACATTAAAAAAATTATAGATTAGCGCTTCTTCCAATAAATTAGTAATTATTGGGCATTAAACTTATTACTGAGAGTTTTCTGGGTTGGGTTCATATTATTTTAGGTTGGGTTCAGAACCGCATCCCAACCCAACCAGCAGTTGCGTGGTGGGACTCTCATTGCTGGTAGAGCCAGAGAGCATTTTGGCGCCCTCTCGAAAATCTTCGAAATTTTTAATTTTAGCGTTTTTTTACCGTTTTGCGACTGGGACGTATTTGTTTACATTTTTCGTTTTTAACGTTATAAACAGGACCAAACTGTTAGATTTTTTCGGTTAATAAATTTATAGAAATATAGGTTGTTTGTATGCAGAAAATATTATTATTACAAACTTCTTACAACAATAGAAAGCACAGCACATGTGTGTCATGTATGTGAAAATAAATACTTAACGTCTCTACTACAGAATTAGGGCTTTCGAGAGAAATTTAGATGATTGACCAAATCGAACAATTAGCTGGTCTGTGTCTAGTTTTTTTGCTATATTTCGTTCGACTGACATCAGCATTGTACCCAGCAGCATCTCCTGCGACATGGAATTCCTTATGCGCGTTTTGATTCGCTTCAGTGCTGAAAAGGATCTCTCAGCCGTTGCTGATGTAGCGGGAATTGCCACTAATATGCCATATGCTTTTGAAAGAGTTGGATAGGTTTCAGTAAGACCCGTATCATGATTGAGTACAGTGTAGGCGCTGTAAATCGTTTTTGTGTTCGATAATAAAGGGAATACGGAACTGAAGCTATAGAGCTCCAAGGCACATTCGTGACTATTGATGCTGTAATTACTGCAAAATTCATCGATCTCATTCTCCAATGTAGAAATTTGAGCACCAATATTAGAGAAATTTGTTGGACAAAATTTTTGTGTTGATTTTAGTACACTTCGATTTGCAGAAAATCGATCGTTCATTGCCGAGTTAATTTTGTCTAGAATAGTATAAAATGTTTCACGTGTCCATTTTGCCTGACTATTTTCAGTGATTTCAGTATCATTCTCATTGATCTGTCTCTTCTTTTTACGTGCACGTATGACTGGCCACTGTGCTTTATCGTCGATTTCTTCGACAGCAGCAATAACTAGCTGGGTCATCGCGAATCTTCTGTAGCTGCTGCATCGAAGCTGAGACCATATCAAGTGCTCTGACAACATCCACACTGACTGTCTGTAGATAGCGACTGAGTGGGCCTGTTATCATGAATATTTTGTGAAACAGGCAAGCTGTTGCCAGATATGCTCGTCTCTGAACAATGTGAAGTAGACCAACTGCTTCCAGACGCTGTTTCTGACTAAACTCTTAAGATGTGGTGATCTTATTCAAGGTTTCACATATCGATGTGTATCTAGATATCAATACATCTAGAGAAAATTCACGAGCCGTCCACGTACTGTGTTCAGTCTTTTCAATGTTTTAACTTCCAAACCTGATTCCTTTTGTGTATCTTCAAAAAGTGAATGTATTCGATTAGATTATGTAAACATAACATATAATGTCTCCAGTGTTCCAAAAAGAGTAACAGCATCAACAGACGCTGACGAAACATCTGAAAGTACCAAATTGAGGATGTGTGCATTGCATTGAGCAATAAGAGTCTCAAAACAGTCAACATTACCGTCAGAAAAAGCAGACTTTACCAAACTCAGAAGCATTTCTGATATAGTATTTGAAGCATGTTGTAGGCACAGCAAATGCTTACAAACACCACCATCCACAGCAACACGAACACAAATACTAACGTGTTCTTGATGTGATACATCAGGAGATGTGTCACTAATGATGGACCATGCAACAGCTTTTTTATTTTCTTTACAATTTCGATTGTTATTTCTTCTCCAATTATATCAATTATCTTCCTTTGAGTATCATTACTCAAAAAAGTTAGCTTGGAACCACGGTCCTGATTCTCAGTTTCCTGCTGTTGATGAAGAACCTTTTCTATCTGCTCTCTAGCAGAGCTGTGACTAGCGCCGCTAGTTTTTTAATAGCGCCACCACAAGCGTCGCTATATTTTCAAACTACTAGCGCATTTACCAGCGCCGCTAGTTTTTTAAATAAAAATTAACGCTATGCGCTAGCGCTAATTTTTATTTCAAAAATGAATTTAAAGTCCTTCTATTCCATACGAGTTTGAACGTTTCAAACATGTATGAACATATTAAAGCCGAAAAGGTCCTCGCTGTCCGATTCAAATTTTGAAAAACTGTTGTTACTAAAAATAAAAAAATAATTGTCCTCGGTCGTTGTAATAAAGTACTACTGAAACAAGTTGATACCTAAATTAGCTTGATTATATTGTATTGTTTTTTTCTACTTGATTTGAATAATTACAAATATATTACTTGAAATACTTCTGTTGTATATATGATATATCAAATAATTAAATAAAAGAAATGTATTGTTTTCTATGGTATTAGGTATTTTTTATTTGTTATAGCTAGATTTAAATAAATATACTGGATTTAAATAAATAAAAAGTTTTGTTACACTGGATTTAAATAAATAAAAAGCTTTGGTTCTATAGTATAATTGTTTCATTTAAACATTCTTTTTGACAATATTACTGCATAGAAGTGTAACTAACATAATAGGTATTTTTTATTTGTTATAGCTAATATTGAAAACTAGCGCTAGCGCAAGCGTCGCTAAATTTTGAAATGACTAGCGTTAGCGCTAGCGCCGCTCTTATTTTGCCTCACTAGCGTTAGCGCTAGCGGCGCTAGTTTTCATGAGTAGCGCGCACAGCTTTGCTCTCTAGTACTTGAATCATACACAGCAAGAAAATCAAGCAATTCCAGAAAATTTCCTCTGTTCTCATCTGAATCCAATGATTCTCTATGACCTCTGAATGCCAAAGATTGTATAGTGTATACCAAGGTAACATATAGCGTTGACAACCCTATGCACAAACGTCCTGTTCTTTATAACTGCAGCTTTTTGAAATTCTCCTCAGACCCACTTTGCTTCAACAATGCATTGGAGATTGAACTCTGTCTCAGCAACATCAATCTGGCAACAACAGCCATTCTATGACTATTTGAAGTTTCATGTTTCCTTACTCATTCCCATTGGTGCTTCCAGTCAGAAAAACCAGTATTTGTAAATGAATTTCCTTGTTTAGACCGTTGATTTTCTCCGTGCAGACTGTTATCAGTAAACAGTATACATGTGATACAAAAAAGCGCATCTTTTGTCTCAGAATAGGACAACCAATGGCGAACTGGCTTGTTGGTGTTGTAAAAAACACTATGTGAACAATGACGTTACGTTTGCGACCACCAATGACATTTCCTCTTTTTGAAAGATACTTATCATCTGGTTGATTAGGTCCACAGCTCAGCACGTGTCGTTTTACATCAGCACTATACCTGAGATTGAGAAAAAAATAAATTGCCTTTATTTATTTTATGGCTAAGATAGGTAGAACTTAAATAGCAAAAATAACCTTTATTTATGCTTAGAATTTATTAGTGCTGTAGGATCAATTTTGTCAGATTTGAAAATAGATTCATCTGTTGTATCAACAGCTTCTTGACTAGACTTGATTGACTCTGGTTGATTAGGTACACAACTGGGTGCATGTACTGCATGTTGTTTTTCTTTGTCATCACCATCATCATCAGAGCTGGAATGGTTAATATACATATTTTATAGTTAAGGAAAAAATAACAAGAGACTGTTATTCATTAGAATTTTATAAATTGATTTTTAGAAACTTTTGTGCTTACAATTACCTGCTATTTTCAGTGACAGTGACAGATGTGGCTGACTCAGCAAATTGACCAGACTGAAGTTTTTGGTAACAGTGATGTGATCTATCTCATCAGAGTCATCACTATGACTAGACTGCAATGTTTCAGCTTCAGTGAAAGATGTGCTTGTTTCAACAACTTGACTAGAATTGAGTGTTTCAGCTACAGTAACAGCTGACAGTGTTTCAGTGGCAGGTGTCACTTGACTAGGTTCAGTTATATTTAAAAATGCCTGCACTCCTTGCCTGAGAGAGTCTTCTTCCTGTGTGCGCTGTTTCTTAGCAGCTCTGTATTGAGCACCAGATTTTTTATTTCTCTTTTTATCCATTCCATATGGATTAGATTCTATATTTCAACCAATTAGTTTATTTTCGTTTTTGACAGTTTATAATACCAAAAACAAGAAGAAAAATATTTGATGCTGAAATTTTATCTGTAAAATCGAATGTAGTTATATTTTCTTATAAAATACATTTATTAATAAAATAAATATAGGCAATATATATTTGTTTAATTTAAATATAAATAAATATAGCCAAGGGTTAAAAAAATCAAATTTGTGACTCAAGCAAGAATATAGTATGCATTTTTGACAGCATGCAAAATCAAATTTTAATTCTTGACATTGAATATATATATATATATATATATATATATATATATAACATTTGACAAAAAATTTCCCTACAATTTTGGTATAAATTTGGGCATAACTCACCCCCCCTTCAAATTTTTTTAATAATTTGGGATTTCTATGTTGTAGAGTAAGTCTTCCTTTGTGTTCTGTGCAATTTTGAAGAAATTCATAGCCTCCAATTTTTGTTATGAATTTTCTAAAATCGAAAGTTGTGTTTTTTGAAAAATGGATTTGAAAATTGTTTTACTTTATGAATGGTTATAGGTCCCCCAAATTTTAAATCATAGCCAAAGATTATGATTAAAAATTTGTATTACTAATTTTAGTAATATGTAGCAGTCATATTACTATTATTGTTGGTTTTATAATTTTAAAATTTTAAAAATTCTAAAATCTGGCTCCTGGTGCGGCGCCCTCTGAACCTTTGTTATGGCACCCTTTGGCCAATCATTGCTGGTCGGGCCAAACCCGTTTGGCCCATATGGCCACCACGCCACTGCCAACCAGTCACCCCCGCAAACAAAAATCTTAGATCTGTCACTAACCACCACAGCTTTGTTTTACTGTTCAAAAGAAAATAATATTACAATGCTTCACTTTCATAATCAATGAGGACAACTTTAATCGATTCTAAACTGTTTGTTGCGCATGGTTTGTGTATCTTATTTTTTCTTATTTCACTGAGACGGTGCAGTAGCCAAAATTTAAAAAAAAACATCCCTGTTGTCTTGAAGTATGACTGGATTGACTTCATATTTCTAGTTTAGGACAGCTAAAACATAGTTAAATACTATGATAGCCAAATAATAATTAAGTCATTATCAGATAACCCCAAATATTCTCACTGTATAATAATGGGGGACTTTAACGCACATGTGAACTCGGAATTCTTTGTAGAATTGGGTAATATGTGCGAGTCGGCCAATTTAAGTATAAGTGATGTAGATGTATTAGGGATAGCCAGTGGTAATTTTACATGCGTTAGTGACATGAGTGGTACCACCACGTGGATGGATTGATCATTGTCTCACTAATAATAATCTAAAGGATCGAATTGTTAGGGTTCATATTCTGCATGATTTCCTTCTTTCTGATCATAGACCATTAGAAATATTAATTAACGTTACAAATTTATGCGCAACACGACTTAACAAGAACTCAATAGGTAAGAATAATCACGTCGATTGGTCCAATGTTACGATGCAGCAGAGAATAGAATACAAAGACAGAACAAGTCACCTCTTTAATAATTTAGAAATTTTGCACCTTGCCTGTAATAATCCTTGCTCAAATGATTCTCACTGTAAACTCATAGATAGGTATTATAGTAAGATAATACCCCTGTTAAGAGAAGCAGGAAGCCCCCTGATTAAATCTTACGACTATCATACTAAGATTATTTCTGGATGGAATGATTTTATTGCCCCCCCTGAAGAGGGAATCGAAAGACGCCTATGATTTGTGGTGCTTTCATGGTAGACCCAGATTAGGACCAGTATACTTGAATATGTGTAGAAGTCGGGGTCAGTATAAGGCGGCCATAAGGCGATGTAAATAGGAAGAAGAGTCTATTCGAGCATCAAAAGCCTGTGAAGCTCGCATAAATAACGATAATAACAAATTTTGGAAATTTGTTAAGAATCAAACGGGTGTCAAAAATGTCCCCCTCCGACAATCGATGGGGTGTCGGGGGAGGATGAAATTGCAAAGCTGTGGAAAAACCACTATTCTAACATTCTTAACAGTGTGAGTAGGGATAATCTTAAGATAGACTGCAGCGAAACGTTTGTGGGAGGGACAAGGGAAAATACTTTGATATTTTCTGAAGTAAAGAGGTTAATTAAAGCGTTAAAGACTGGTTCTGCGTCAGGGGTAGATGACTTATCGAATGAGCACTTAAAATATGCAAATGACGTAGTATGTTTGCATATATCATTGCTCCTATCAGCCATGCTTGCTCATAGCTATATCCCTGCAGAGTTCATGAGGGTATATATCTTGCCCCTGGTCAAAAATAAGTACGGAGACATTCTGTCCAGCAATAATTACAGGCCTACCTATTGCTGTCGCTTTCTGCTTCCCGAAACTACTAGAAAAACTCTACTGCCCTGTGTATCTATGTACTTAAAGAAACAATATCTAAATACATTGACAGTAATTCAACTATTTATAGCTGTTTCCTAGATATAAATAAGGCATATGATAGGGTGAACCACAATATTTTATTTGCAAAACTAGAAGACAGGAAGGTTCCCATGTACATATTAAATTTATTGAAATTTTGGTATTCCCACCAATCTTTCACTGTTAGGTGGGGCAATGTACTATCCGAGTGTTTTGGCTCCTCTTGCGGGGTGAGACAAGGCTCCTTACTCTCCCCTATGCTGTTTAATGTGTATATCGACGGATTCATTGCTTCACTTAATGAGGCAACAGTGGGATGCTGTATAGATAACACAAGGATGAATAACTTAGTTTATGCCGATGATATGGTGTTAATAAGTCCCTCTGTTAATGGTCTGGATCGCCTACTAAAAGTCTGCGAAGAGTATTCGCAGAAACATGATATTCTTTTTAATGTTACAAAAACTAAGGTTATGCAATTTCATCCTAAAAGCTGTAATCAGCCAGCTGATATAAGGTTTAAAATGAATGGTGAAGTAATTGAGGAAGTACAAGAGTTTAAGTATTTGGGTCAAACTATTACCAGCTCCTTGAGTGGTGACTCGGATATAAGAAAACACTCTCGAAGCCTGTGTGCTAAAGCGGATATGACCATAAGGAACTTTCGATTCTGTACAAGTGAAGCTAAAGACAATCTCTTTCGTACTTTCTGCAGTAATATATACGGACAGCACCTCTGGGTGAATTATAAAAAAGGTTCTGGCAGAATTCTAAATTTGCTGTACAACAGGTCTTTTAGACTCTTACATAAATTACCCCCCCCCCCCCCCGAGATGCTCAGCTTCGCAAATGTTTGCTACCCGCAATGTCCCAAGCTTCCCGGAGGTAACAAGACGTGCTGAACACAGTCTAATGCAAAGAATTAAAAAATCAACCAACCCGATCATCCAAGCTATCCATGAGTCCTGCCATTTATCCTCTAAAGTCTAAGCTATGGACTTCTTGGCACGAAAACGTCTGTCTGTAGCTCCACTAACTTCGACATTACAATATTATTTCTAATCAATTGTATATATTTCTATCCTTAGTATATGAATTATCATTGTATTAATAATATTTGTCATATGGACTATAGTCTGCCAATAAACCTTTTCATTTTCATTTCATTTTCAATAATCCGGAGGCTTTTGGGGACTATTCAACACAGAACTTATACCTGAAAAAAAAAATGAGTTTATGAAATGAAATACACAGGATGAATTATTATCATATTTTTTAAATGTAATGAAAATTGCTACTGCTGTCTAATTTGACAGCATACGAACTGTGTACCATAAAAGTCGTTTCCATACCCTGACGGCAATACTGGTGTCTATATTGTACAGAAAACGAAAGCATCACAGAAAATTGTGAGCTCTTTTTATTTCAAAATTAGATGCTTACCAAAGAGAATAATTAAATAAATAAATATAATTACAATGAAACAGGATACCCTGGTGGAAGGGTAAATTTTCACTGAAAATATTGGGGGCCCAAGCATATCTGGGCACCCCCAACAGTATTATTAGGAGACATATGCCCCCGCGGCCCCCGGTTCCTACGTCACTGTGTGTATGTATATATGTATATATATATATGAAACAAAATTGACCCTACCAGAATTTGAACCCAGAACCTCTTCAATAGGAGTCACTAGCATTACCATACTACGACGAGGTAAAAGTTAACACAATCTGTCATATAATTAAACAGTTTAGGAAACGCATAACGCTTTCGCGTTCAGGCGATTTACATTTACCCTGCACATCAGATAATTAAATCAAATCTCTCTGGTCTAACAATGAGCTCCGCGGTTTTTTATAAAACAAAATTGTCTCCACAAGGATTCGAAAACCAAACCAAACTTAATATTAGCACATTCGACTTAAAAAGATACAGGCCTAATTCACTAAATGGTTCTATATTTTATTACATATTAAACGAGAGAATTGTAATAGTGGACCGGCCAAAATTTAAAAATCGACTTTGAACGGCGTTTTTTGTTAATAGCTGGCAGTGCTAGGGTTTCTCATTTCCCGGCCTTTTGCTTATCCCGGGATTCCGGGATAAAAATGATTCCCTTCCCGGGATCCCGGGAAATCCCGGGATATAATTAATTATATTTAAAATATATTATAAAATAAATTAACCTAGAAAAGAGGGGTATAATTATTTTTTATTTTTTTTATAGTCATTTAATAAGTTCTGCAATCTCCATGATGGGCAAAATAAAATAATATTGCTGTGAAAAATATATATTAAAAAAAATACTTTTGAATTACATAGAAAATTTTCACAAATAAAAAAATTGCTCCGTTTCATTGAAAACTTAATGAATACAACGAAAAAAAAATTGCCTTTGAATTGCTTAGAAAATTTAAAGAAAAAATAAAAATTACCTTCAAATTGCAAAGAACTTCAATGAATTCAACCAAAAAAATTATCACTGTGAATTTTTATAGTACGATTTCAAAAAACAAAGATGGTCAATACTTCGATCACTCAATCTTGTTCTCATTTTAGTCACGAAAAGTCCTGCTGCTGAGAATGCCCTTTCCGATTCTATTGACGTGGGTGGAATCGTCTTTAATGCATTCAAGAGAAGAGAGATGTTCTGCGTTTTTTCGCCCGTAGCCTCGAAGATCTCTAGTTCCTTTTTAAGGTGCTTTGCAGCGCTTGCTTTGCTGTCTAGTGTTCTTGATTTCTCTACCTCGGCTGCTTTAATAGCTGCATCAAGCCTTTCAGCTAGAGTCATCGAAGATGACTGAGGGACAGCTGATTCTTGCACATCATTATCTTCATCTGTCTCACTAGAGGTAGAATCAGCAGGTACTCCAAAAAGGCGATCTAACATCTGCTTTGCTGATGAAATTAACATAGACTTGGTTGGTAAGGCTGGCAAACTTCTGTCACTTGCGAAAGTTGCGACCTTTTTATAATTCTTTCCACTATTGAGGTATTGTATGAGGCCAGTCAAGTTCTCATTTCTTCTCTGTTATGCGTCGAATGAACGACTCCTTTAGTTTTTTGAAAAAGGTGTGTTTAGTTGATTTAGTTCGTTCAAAATGAAAGAAAAAACACCTGATGAAAGTAAAGTCGATTCTCTGTTGCCCAGCTTTTCTGCTCCAACTTTTAATGGCTCCAGCGATGCCACAATGTCACGAATTACAGCAACTTCTTGTTTGTCAAGGTCAAAATTGTCCATATCTTTATTGCAGTCGATGAGAGCTTTCGATACGGATGACCTTATTTTGATAAATCGCTCCAGCATGGCTAAAAGACTATTCCATCTGGTTTTGGAATCCAGCAATAGATGCAAACTTTTTCCTTGTTCCTGTTGAACACATCCTTGTAAGATGTTATTCTTTAAAGGTGATTTGCGAAATTTTTTTGCTATTTTTCTGACTTTATTGATGATTTGAGACACGTTGATTTCTTTACCTACAGTGTCGTGCGATCCAAATGAAATATCTATCTCGAACGGATCCTCATCAAAGCGCTCACACAAAACACTTTCAAAATCAATACTATGATTGAAATCTTCTCCATCTTCATCTATGTTGTCATTATGTTCGTCATCTTCAGTTTGAATTTCTTCAGAAAGAGTGATTGCAAGTGAAGTGGTTGACTTCTGGTACAAAACATCACATACCGCTAAGTGGATTCCGTGTGCATAACACAATTGATGCTCACATTCAATTAGCCTTCCAAATTTCACCATCATAGCTGCACCATCAGTAACACAAGCCACCACATGTTTTTCTAAAGAAATATGAAATTCCTCTAACTTTTCTTTGATTACTTCAACAGCAGTTTCAGCAGGTAGAGTACTAGAAATCTTCACCATTCCTAATTTCCAAAATGTTCCGTCAGTTTTGTGTATGTTAATATTTAAATACCGGCGATTGTTTAGTGAGGTGTATTCATCTAAGGATAAACTAAACCTTGATCCTGCATTTATTTGGCTGGTAATTTCAGAATTTAAGCGTTCTTTTATTTGTTTGTACTGCGAATGAACGAGATCCATTACATGTGATGGATTTTTTGGTAAAGTATATCCTCTGTCTGTCAATGATTTTCTGATGAACTCACTTTTTGTAATAGAATTGATAGAGATGCCATCTAGAGTGGCTAGTTTTGTTACTATTTCTTCACATGTTTCTTTCTTAATGAAAAACGATGTTAAGGTTTGTTGAGAGGTTTGTCGCTTGCTACTAGTTGCTCCATTTTCCTCGGCTGTGCGCTTAGCATTAGTAACAGATAACTTGTTAATATTATGCTTGTTAAGCAAATGTCTGATAAGACCGCTTGTAGACCAACCTTTACACTTTATTTGAGTTTTGCATTATTTACAGGTTGCAAATTCTAGTTTCGAATCCTTCACGAAATATTTCCAAGCAAATGATTCTGACATTCTTGATTGAAGGGGTTCGTTTCGAACAAAATAAATTAAAACATACTATATATATATAGTACTAGGCTAGTATAGGAACTACAAAGAATCTTGAGTCACAAATACTCACAATATAAAGGAAGTGTGACACTTGCACAATGCACAACCTGGCGTAATGCAGTTACTGGAGCTACTGAGCGTGGTGACAAATTAAGACAGCATCAGCGCAATTACGCAAGATATTACAGGTCCTGACAAGTAGTGACAATCTGTGACATGCCATAACAAGCTGAAATTAAAAAACAAAAAACTAAGCAAGCTTAAAACTAACAAATACAAACGTATTCTGACAAGTTATGGGTTAATTAAACTTACTATTAGCAAAATTTCCCAGTCTTAACACAAAATAAGCAAAATTAAATTTTAAGAAAATATCCCGGGATTTCCCGGGACAGGGAGAATTTCCCGGGAAATTTAAATTAGCTAAAAATCTACCGAGATCCCGGGATCCCGGTAAAGAAACCCTAGCTGGCACCCATGCTAAATCAATGTACCACTCTCGCTTTTGGCTTTGAAGGTCATTTTCGAGGTCAAACTGTGCAAAAAATAATATTTTCTAATTTTAATTTTAAGAAAAATATTCTGAGCCAATTGGTTTGACCGAATGTTTTATTTTGCCACACTTAGTGATAAAGAAGTATGATGACACACTTATTCCATTCGAATTACCAACTCAAGGTCAAGTTCAAGTTAATCGCGACCGAAATTGTGCTAAAATTTGTGATTTTTTATTTTAATTGGCGAAAAAAAACATTGAGCAAGTCTGTTTGTCAAAACAATTTATTTTAACA
The DNA here is from genome assembly GCA_023014485.1 of Bathynomus jamesi. Classification (NCBI taxonomy): domain Eukaryota; kingdom Metazoa; phylum Arthropoda; class Malacostraca; order Isopoda; family Cirolanidae; genus Bathynomus; species Bathynomus jamesi. The sequence continues at coordinate 5,072 of JAJOZX010000006.1, read as the reverse complement.
TGATTAGTGCCTAATAAGTTTGATGGAATGAATTAAGTACTGAGTACTCACAGTAACAGAATTATCACAACTAAATCACAAAGCAGTAAATATAGCCCCATAACTAGCTTACACAATAGTAACAGGATTCGTCAGCCAGACTCTGTACTGAACGGACGCATTTCCTGAGCTCTCTGATACTGCATCTACTTTTGTATATTGCTGAGAATTTTGCTTTTGGATAGTTTTGAATTTTATATACTTGTGTTTAAATTCACGTTGTTATAGTTAAGTAATTGAATATTAGTGGTTTTTAGCGATTTAGAAGTTTTCATAGCGTGCCGACTTAATTTAACTTATACCCGTGACGGTTTAAACTAATTTTTAACTCCGCGATGTCGTCGCAGAAAGCGTCGTGTGTTAGGTGTAGGGTAAACCGGTGGTATTCAGAATTTAAGGATTATAACGGCGGTCCTATGGCGATTACAGATGGATCAGTTTGTTTCTTTTGCGAGTTCATGGAGGAATTAGTTGACATCAAACGCAGTGTAGGTGAGGTAGCAGAAAGACTTGCAACGCTTGATGAGGGCAGGGGTAGGGCTACGGTTGACGGAAGCCGAACCAATACTAACGTTGAAGACGTTAGTAATTTGAAGGGTGAGGTGCGTAACCTAGTTTCTAGTTTAGGTAGCTTGTCGGGAAGGTTAGATAGAGTTGAGGAAGAGGTTAAGGTTAGTCCGAGAGTAGTAGATAGCGAGGGATTTAGAGAGGTTAAGGGTGGAGCTAGGCCGCGTACGTTAGGCGATAGGAATCCCCCCCCTATCGAGGTTTCGAACCCTTTCGCCCATTTGGAAAGGGACGTGAATGAGGGGGAAACTATTTTAATCGGGGACTCTTTAGTGCGCCACATGGACAAAGAGTTCGTTAAACGGCATCCAACCAAGAGGAGGAGGGTCTGTCTCCCAGGGGCCAGGGTTGACAGAGTTAGAGACGAAGTGGATAGGATTGACGTTGCCTCCCGTCACTCAATGTTGGTGATGATGGTAGGAGGCAACGACTCGTATAGGCCCGATACGAGAGTGCCTGACCTTTTGGAGAGATATAGGGGGTTAATTAGGTCCCTGAAGGCGAGGTCAGATAGGTCTTTAGTTCTAGGTATTACCCCTAGGCACGGGTTGGGTCTTAGAATTACGTCAAAAACAATATTTTTGAATAACAAATTAGAAGAGATTTGTGCTGAGGAAAATGTTCCCTTCGTAAAGCTGTGGTCCGAATTCAGTGATCCTAGCCTTTTTATAAAAGATGGGGGTGCATTTTAATGAAATAGGTAATGCTAGGCTAGGTAAGTTAATAGACGAAAACGTGCGAAAGCTGTATAGGTCGAAGCCTTTTTTAAACGTTGTGGGTCCGGGAAACGCGGGCCCGACGTGATAAATAGTTTAAAACGCGGGCCCGTGGTAAAAACTAACTTAAACGTCTTTTATTGTAACGCGCGTAGTATTAGAAATAAATTAAATGAATTTAAGGCGATAATTTATTCCGGCAACTATGATATAGTTGCTATCACTGAAACTTGGTTAAATACCGTGACTCGGGACTTGATATACCCGGTTTTAAACTCTTTACTAATGATAGGTTACATAGGTTTGGTGGAGGCGTTTTGCTGTACATTCGTAATTCCCTTAGGGCTATCGAGGTTAAGTTAGATTTTCCGGCAGCAATTAATGCGATATGTGTTGAAGTTAGGGCGCGTAGTATTAGTTTTAATTTTGTTGTTGTTTATAGACCTCCCGTTCAACCCCTCGATACAGATACTAGATTTTACTCACTTCTTGGTAATTTTATTGACAATCGGAATAGTATAATTGTCGGAGACTTTAACTGCCCTAATGTTAATTACGAGAATTTTACTGGTAATGAGGAGGGTTTGAGATTGGTTGAGTTTATGGACGATAACTTTTTACGACAGATAGTTACGGAACCAACGCGCGGTGACAATATTTTAGATTTGGTGACGACGAACGGCGACAATATAGTCGAAGGTTTAGAAGTAGGCGAGAGTTTAGGATGTAGTGATCATCAAATTCTTAGGTTTAAGTTATTGATAGAAAACACTGAGGATAGTAATGTAATAGAAGTCCCTGATTTTCGTAGGGCTAATTTTGATAGTTTTGCGGATAGGATGAGAGTAGTGGACTGGGATAACTTATTTATGGGCAATGACACAAATTTGCGTTGGGTGGCGTTTAAAGAAAGTTTTAGGAATATTGAAAGGGAGTTTATTCCTCGTAGGCCCAAGCGCGCTAGAAATCGTGGTAGGCCGAAGTGGTGGACTAGGGAAATAGGAGAGTTTATAAACGAGCGTAATAGAGCGTATAGACTTAGTAAGCGCAATGGCACGGCAGCTAACTTTAATAGATATATCGAGCTTAGACGTCAGGTTAAAAGATCAGTTAGGAATGCCAAGCGTAATTTAAAGATACTTATAGCTGCGGATAGTAAACATAATCCAAAAAAGTTTTTTGAATACGTTAATAATCGTAAGCCGGTAAAAGATAACATAGGCCTTCTAGTGGATGTTAATGGCGCTTTGGCTTCTGACGCTCAGGCGATGGCGGGTATTCTCAATAACTTTTTTGCGACAGTTTTTACCGTAGAAGACGTAAATAATGTCCCCGACTTGGACGATATCGTTCCATTTAGTAGCGAGACTATTTTGGATGAAATAACTGTTTACGAGGCTGAGATTGCGCATTATATCGATAGGCTAAAAGTTAGCAAGGCTCCAGGCCCTGACGCTTTTTATCCCAGACATTTGAAAGATTTGAAAGAAGTTATCGTAAGCCCTTTAACAAAGATTTTTAATCAGTCACTCGAAACGGGGATTATACCTGAAGACTTTAAATTAGCTAACGTCACGCCTATTTTTAAAAAAGGCGACCGCGCAGTAGCTAGCAATTATAACAGGCCCATTAACTTAACGTCAATTGTAGGTAAACTTTTGGAATCCGTAGTTAGGGATCGTATCATCGATCACTTAGAAAGTAGAGATTTGATTAATAGTAGTCAGTGTTAGAAAATCTAGAAGAGGAAGAACCATTGTTGTCCCAAGGCGATATGATGACTAAGCTGATTGATGCAGCATTGCTTGTATATATTAAGTTAAGGTGTATATATATCCATCTCATAATTGTAAGGTTAGTGAAAAATTCACTTAATAAGAGCTAGCATTTTTGGGCTCTTGTGGCATCAGTGTTTGGGACGCTGGTGGCATCATTTTGGGGCGCTGCGCGTCTTTTCTACTCGTTTGTGGGATGTCGTACGTACAGGGTGTGGTCTGATAGAGATTAGAGAGCTCTCTTGCAATTCAGTTTGGTTGTGTAGATACAAGATTGTTGCATCGTGCAATAGTCCAGGTTGCGTTGTTGTTGCAAGGTTGAGAAAGAAGACCATAAATAGTACCCCTTTTGTTTATATTAAATTCATGTAACAAAGGTCTAAGGTAGGCCCGCATCGAGTCAGCAACCCTGAGGTTACCCTGAGGTAGGACCTAATAGGATCTCAAATCCGTAAGTTTTAATTTAGCTTAACTTGGGCTTCAGATAGAACTGGCCCTTTAGAATTTGGCCGTTCACGGCTCAGCTGGGATTTTGAACCCAACAAATAATAAAATAACATGGTCCTTCAGAACCGGATTCTACCCCAAGACTGAGTCAGTGACTATTTTTCGGCAAAGTTCTGATTGTGCAAATTGTAGCCCAAGTTAGGCCTAGACGGGTTGAGTATTATTGAATTAAGGTCCCAGGGTAGAAAGTTTGGTAGCCCAATTGCGAAACTTGGCCAGTCGTCTGTCGTTGCTTTGGCCTACATTTTACCGGTTTGGTTAATTTTGGGTTATTATTGAATTAAGGTCCCAGAGTAAAAAGTTTGGTCGCCCAATTGCGAAACTTGGCCAGTCGTCTGTCGTTGTTTTGGCCTACATTTTACCGGTTTGGTTAATTTTGGGTTATTATTGAATTAAGGTCCCAGGGTAAAAAGTTTGGTCGCCCAATTGCGAAACTTGGCCAGTCGTCTGTCGTTGTTTTGGCCTACATTTTACCGGTTTGGTTAATTTTGGGTTATTATTGAATTAAGGTCCCAGGGTAGAAAGTTTGGTTGCCCAATTGCGAAACTTGGCCAGTCGTCTGTCGTTGTTTTGGCCTACATTTTACCGGTTTGGTTAATTTTGGGTTATTATTGAATTAAGGTCCCAGGGTAGAAAGTTTGGTTGCCCAATTGCGAAACTTGGCCACTTGTCTGTCGTTGTTTTTGGCCTACATTTACCAGTTTGGTTAATTTGTTTTATTATTCGTAGGCGAAGGTTGCAGACCAGTGCGCCAGTTACTTGGGTGGAAAAATTGGTATTCCATACTGGTGTTGGTTAGTACCCCACCTAGCAATTCAGTTTATTTGAAAGTAAAATTTACGTTTGGTCAGTTCAGTTAAGTATTTCTGCCAATTCAGCTTATTTGGCATTGAGCCCAATTGTTGTTTGCATTGAAGATGAGTGCATCTGAATTGAACAAATTTATAAAAAGGAGAATCGCCTACAAAGGTCTAATTACAAAGGTCATTGCCACTATAGATTCTGCCATCGAGCAAGAGGATTTACGCTTAGTGACTGCGCAGCTTTCCATATTAGAAACTAAAAAGGTTGCTCTAAGTGAGGTAAATGTTAAAATTGAGGCTCTTATAGAAGAGGATGAAATAGAAAATAACATAATTTACTTTGAAGAGATTATTGATGATATAATTAACGTAGGCCTCCGAGCAAAAGAGTTTAGTAGCTCAGTACAGTTAGAGACCAGGTCTGATAATGAAACACAACACTCAACAAATGATGTTTGTGAAGTTAAGGTTAACAGATCTGTAGTTCAATTACCGAGGCTTGTACTCAAAACATTTTCTGGAAGTATTCAGGAATGGCAAGGATGGGCAGACAGTTTTCAATCAGCAGTTCATTCTAGTCAAGTATTAAGTGCCGTGGAGAAGTTTAATTATTTGCGGTCGCTCTTGGAAGGGGAGGCAGCAAAGACTATAGCAGGATTAGCATT